>PYSR01000036.1:35912-244580 GCA_003049425.1 Magnaporthiopsis incrustans | reverse complement strand
CCCCCAAACAGGGATTCCCCAAATCGGATCACGCCACCTTGAGGTCATCATCACTGACCTTTGTATGGACCGTGATATTGCCAGGAATAATGTCACGAGCTCAACAAGTCCCATCGGTGGCATGCAACACCGCAAGAGACTTCCATTGTCTATCCGGGATAACGGCTCGATATAAGAAACAGGATTTTCCCCCCAAGAAGAAAAAAGCCGGAGTGGCGCCAAGATACATTCCCAACGTGATGCTGTCCCGATGCGCTGGTCCCTGGCATGAGCGACTCTGGCCGTCCGTAAAGCGGTATGCGAGAAGCGAGCAGTTTAGCCCTTGAGCATCTTCTTTCTCTTGCCGATCTGCGCCGAGAAACCAGTCTTGATTGCTGTGACGGAGCGACGAGATCCGCACGAGTTGCACGTGATAAAGTACCTATGCGTTGGTGTCAGTAGGGGAGATGGCGGTCCCCTCACATGGGAAGCAGTCGGGTAGGCGAGTCTACGTACAGTCGATTTTCTCCCTTGTTGAGCTCTGTATCGGGAGATCGGCAGGTCTTGCAGGTGACATACTCGACTAGCCGAGGGATCAGGTGGTGTCAGCAGTCAGTGAAGCAACAATTGCGCGGCCGGGATTGCCCGTGACTCACTGATGTATTTCCGCAGCACGTTCTCGAGCTGCTTCTGCTGGAAACGACCCTTGATGACCAGGGCCTTGCCGCCCGTGGTCGAGCCCGACGTTCCCAACTCGGCAAACAGATACTGGGTCACGTGTTCCTCGGTACGCTTCATGCGCTTGCAGATGTCTGAAAGGTTGGCGAAGATGGTCTTCTTGTTTCCTTCACGCATACATTGCGGGGGCGGGATCTTGTAGCTGCGGGTTCCGCTGGTTGCGTGATCCGGGTTCTTCTCCTCCAAAAGCTTGTAGAAGCGCTTCAGCAGGAGCTCGTAGGGGATCGTCTGGGTGGCGTCGTGTTGCCAAATGCCCGTGCCGGCATCCATGTCGCCCTCGTCGACGGCGGGGGCCTGCTCCTCGGCGCCATCCTCGCCCTCCTTGTCGTCCAGGTTGGCGGCCTTGAGCCTGGCGGCAAAGTCGTCCTCGCCATCCTTGGGCACCTTCTTCTTCTTTTTCTTCTTCAGCGTCAGGTCGAGACCGCCGTCGTCGGCCGCGGCGTCGTCTCCGCCGGCATCCTCACCGCCCTCCTCGTCCTCCATCTTCTTGGGCTTCTTCTTCTTCTTCTTCAGCGTGAGGTCCAATCCGTCATCCTCGGCGGCGGCGGCGGGAGCGGCGGCATCATCGGCGGGAACTTGATTCGGTGCATCAGTAAATGCACCAAGGGCGGCGGAGAGCGGCGGCGTACGAGGCGTGTGGGACTGCGCCGTGTCCTTGCTGTCGTCGTTTGGAGATGACATCTTGGTCACTTTGCCCTCTGCGTCGACGACAAGCTTCTCTTCCGTGAAAGCGACCGACTTGCGGGCCTTGCGCTCGGGGAGTTGGGTCTGCTCGGTGGCCGGCGAAAGTTAGCGGGTTGCTCGCGACTTTTGACTTTTTTTGCGGCTCTTTGCCTATCCACCAAGCTTGGGTAGACGTCCATAAAATGCCCGTGCGAGGCGTTTGTCGGGGAAAATAAGCCTGGAGGGATGAGAAGGGATAAGAAAACAAAGGACGCGGTGTCCGGCAGCGCGATGGCAGATGTGGATGGACAGTGAGTGACACGGGGCACACACACAAAGGACGGTTGACGAAGGTCAGGTTGCTCCCTGAGCAATCACGGAAATGTGGTGGGGTGCCACTTTGTGTGTGTGTGGCGGCGGGCGGTGCTGGGGAAGGTGGGAGGGGCTGCCCGCACTTGACGAATCTGGTGGGTTGGCGGCCTTTCAATACAGGGGGCTGCCGGGCTAAAACGCTGGCTGAGTGCTAACTAACCTCGTCGGAATCCATATTGCAGCCTGGTGTTCGGTGCTACACGCCGTTGCAAATGAAGTCGGGCTCGGCGATGGGATCAATTACGACTTCTTTCTCTGCGTGACAGGTGCTGCTCGTCTGAATGACGCGGCGGAATCTTGGGTGCTGGTCTGGTTGGGCTGTATCGATCTCTGGGCTGTTGAGGCTCTGATCGGGCTGGAGGCTCGTCTGGTCCCCCTCTTGCTGGGCCGCCAAAGCTGCCGTGCCGTTAGTGAAATGGGGTTCTTCTGATCAAGTCGTTCCAGGATCTTGACTTTTTTGATTTACCAAAAGCAGCTCGCCTCTTGATGACTCAGAAGACGCTGATGGAATCTCGACGGAATCGCCCAACCAGTCGTAAGTCGTGTCACATGATCCAGGCGGAGCCGTGGCCTTCTCACTCGCTTGATCGGCCCGACGTGTGGGTCCGGAGGCGGCGGGCCAGTGCTGTAGAGCTCCCAAGACCTGGGATCCCGTCGCCCATTGCCGCTGCCGCGTCGCCGACGAATTGAACGGCATCGTCCACCAGCTCAACCCCCACCTGGCGCCCCGATAT
This sequence comes from Magnaporthiopsis incrustans, assembly GCA_003049425.1. NCBI lineage: Eukaryota > Fungi > Ascomycota > Sordariomycetes > Magnaporthales > Magnaporthaceae > Magnaporthiopsis > Magnaporthiopsis incrustans. Next base: position 242,094 of record PYSR01000036.1, on the reverse strand, counting down.
CATATCTGCGCGGTTTGAGCCTCGGACGCGGCGCCTATTCACTCGTTTCATGTCGAGGGCATCCAGATCCCGCCAAACCACGTCGGCCGGAAACCGGAGCATCCTCGATCCCGTCCCTCCCGCCGCGCACAACCGATCAAGCAGCCGGCCATGTCGACCTCGGACTCGTTCGTCATGCATGACGATCAGCAACCATCAGACAACGACGACCTCGACTCGCTGCCGTCGATATCTACCGAGCTGCTCAGCTCCGAGGCAGACTCGGACGCTCAGAGGGAATGGGAGGCGAGCCTGGAGCAGCTGCAGCTGATGCTCACCATGGTGCTGATACCGTTTGCTGGGAAATACTTTGGGCGCAAGTTTGCCTACTGGAGTGCGTGACCACCTCAATATCGGCCCAGCGAAAAACCCTCTCCTGGCAGCCCACGGCATTTGCTGACTGATTTCTCCGTCAGGCTGGGCTAGATACATGGAATGGGTGCACAACGTCGAGATAAAGTGGACGAATAAGAAGGCCTTCGAGGTGGCTGGAGTCGCCGAGGCAGCATCGTCCCTATGAGCATGCCCTTTGGTGCAGGCTTGCGTTTCCGAGGGCTGCCCATGTTCCCGTCGACCATGGCTGCGGCCTGGATCTCCCGACAGAACCCCGGCTGCCATGCACTCTGGACACCCGATTCAGGTCCAACAACGAATACAGTGGCATGTCGATGTGTGTGAGGATGTGGCGACCGGTGGCAGGCGGTCCCATCCTTGGCTGGTGGGAGCGTGCGCTGGTCGCCGCCATCTCCCAGGCGGACTATCGGCCGCGATCACCGCCCGATCCTAGAAACATCAACGGGCCGAAGACTGCGCTCTAGGTGCATATCCCAAGGATGGCCTCCTTACAGAGCGGTCGCAATAAATCGGACGACGTCTTCTCGCTCAGTGAAGTCGCTATACTGCGCCTGGGCGCAATATTTATTCCCCAGGACGAAATGCCCATCCGGTTTGCCAGTCAGCCATCGACAATATCACATCCTTATACTCTACGTACTACGTCCGCAACATTCGCATCGCCACATATCTCTGCAGCAATTTAGCGCCTAAGCACCCACATATTTGCCAAATCGCTCAGCATATATTCACTGTGATTTTTATTACTCCTCTGTTCGCAGTACAGCTGTTTCGTATTCGTCTGCAACATTTCTTCATGGTTGGGTTGCAAGTCTCTACCTGACAGGGGCAGGATCAAATGACGGGCATAGACTGCTCTAGACGCAATAAGCTGTCTTTTTTTTTTTTTTTTTTTTTGATCGGGAGACACTCAATTCCATTTAGTCTCATCATTGGGACTGGGATTCAGACTTGACTATCATTACCTGCAGTAACGGGCCCACAGGACTCGCATATCATATTCCACGGTATAAAACCGATACCAGCGCGCAAGATAAATTGCACGGAGCTCGAATTCCCGCTGGCCTCTCAAAGGTCCTCATACTGACGATGATGCAAGACATTGTTCAGGCTCGGACAGATAGCCGCAACCTGATTGGCCGCCAGAAGCTTCGCACTTTTGACGCGGTCTTGACCTCGATTGGATCACGTCAACGAGGGGCTGTCGTGGCTGGCGCTACGCCGTTGCCCCGCCAAAAGAGAGCTGTTGTGGTGTGGAGGGCGGGGGCAAAGCGGGTCGGGGAGAAGCGATGCTCGACATTTGTGCAGCTGAGGAGCCGCGCGCGCCTTGCTGCATGCATCGTCGACCTGCGGGTTACCACGAGCAGCGAAGAAACGAAGAAGGTAAATGGTGAACGTAAACAATGGGATTTTGTTTTTTGTAAAAGATTTTTTTTTTTTTTGAGCAACGCTTGAGATCAGATGTTTTTGTCCTGAAGAAAAAAAGCGAGCCTCAGCCGAACTTGGCATCGTCGGTCGCTGCTAGCCAATGTCGAGTGCCCGGCCAACGACGTCATCGGCCCGCATCTGAACACACCCTCTTCCCGCTTTTGACCTTGGTGGTGTGGTGGTGCCGCTTGCCTCGGTTGCTCCTCCGCGTTTCTCGATGAACCAGGCAACGCCTATAGCCGAATGCGAGCAGTCTTAATTGCCGTCCTCTTTTAATTGTGTGTTGACACCATCTGGTCGCACAACAAAAAAACTGCATCAAATCAAAACATTGTCTTTCTCCAGATTTGCATACTTTTTTATCCCTTCCACTTGAGTTGAGATATACCGACGCGGGGAGAGAAGAAGCAAAATAAAAGAAAGGAGAAAAATTTAGTCTGGGACCAGGCTACGAGAATCAACCCACTTCCATCGACATCGATTTCGTCCAAGACCCATCGAAGCGTCGATCTCTATCACATCATCCTTGCCGCCGCTCGAGCCTCGATATCTACAGTGCGGTCCTCAGCTCGTGTCAATCCATCAGAGAGTGAGTGTCTTTGTGTCGAGGAGCGTTCACTCGCCGATGCCATTCACAAGTTGACGTCAACGCAGCAACACGCCCGCTAACACGACCATTCATCCGGGTCCAGCCACCGCCCTCCGATCTACACTTGGAACGCGGATTATCACACCACGATGGAGGACGTCATCAGGACCGTGCTACGGCTCCTGCAGCTCCTGTGGGTGCTGCTGCTGACGGCGCTGGTCGGCAACATGATCGCGCTCAACGTGGGCGCGGCGGCGAGCGCGCAGGCGGCCGTCAACTTCGCCATGTTCGTGGCCGTAGTCGTGTGGCTCGCCGCGCTCTACGGCCTCGTCACCCACTACGCCCCGGCCCTCCTGTCGCCGGCCGCCGCCGTGGTGCTCGACGGCGCCGCCACGCTCTTCACCTTCATCGCGGGGATCGTGCTGGCCGCCAAGCTCAAGGTCACAAACTGCGGCGGGGCCCTGGACCCGGCCGACCTGGGGAGCGACTGGATCGGGTTCGGCAGCGCCGACGACACCAAGCGCTGCCGCGAGATCCAGGCCTCGGCCGTGTTCCTCTGGTTCCTCTTCTTCTGCTTCTGCGTCTCGCTCTTCTTCACCTTCAGGACGTTCCGTCGCGCCGGCGGCGGCTCCGTCCTCTCTAGCGCCCCGACCATGTCGCAGCTTCGCGTATAGGAGGAGGAACGCGAAGGTTGAACGCTGCGGGCGTGTGGGGACGGAGAAAAAGAACAAAAGTATATACCGATCGATATGCACACACCTACGGTGCCGGGGCTCCCCGGAGATGAGTCGGTCGACCGGGTGACGGCGGTGGAGCAGCTTTGTGGTGCCCACCCCACTCCAGTCCGAGCCGGTCTCGGCATCCCGGGTTGTGTCACGTGTCACCCGCCGCGTGTGGTGCCACAGCCGTCCTGCGCCGGGCTATTCCCGTTGTGGTCCCGTCGGCAGAAAGACTCCGCTGCTCGGCCTGCTCCTCCTCCGCCTTATTTCCGTGGGGGACCCGGTCGACAGGGTTAGCCCGGCGGGGCGTGGTCACGACCATTGTCACGAGTTATTTCCTTCTCTCTGTTCATTCTTTCGGTCTGGGGGTCAGCAGCTGGATTTCTGGCAGACGGCGCCTCGGGCAACACGCCGGTTTCATGAGATTTCTTTGGGTGCGGGCATGGTATTGTTTTGGCACAAGTGGATTTGGATGAGGGACGGGGGACTCGTGTTTGTGTTTGTCTGGGAGCATGCAGGCGATCGAGGCATGCATGTGGAACGTGACGACATGGGTTATAGATATGAAGCAGGACGCCGAATGTGGTTATGATATTTTTATGTACTTGGACGTCCTCTGTTTTAGCAATGCAGAGTGTTTCTGCGGGGTGAGTGCCGTGCATAAGAAACAAGAAACCACGATCCACGATTAAAGAAGAAGAAAAAAAAAAAAAAAAGACCAGCACAATCGCAAACGCTAATTCGGTCCGTATGCGGAGCTTCCTCCCGGCCCTGACCTGGTCGGCGCCCCTGATCGCCGGATGCCCCCGGGGTGGAGCTTGGTTCTGCTCCGGACTGGCGCTCAGGTTAGGTTAGGTTAGGTTAGGCCAGGCTAGCTCACGGCGCAGAGGTCCCGAGTAGGTTACTGGGCTAGGTCACGAGGCGGACATTGGCTACCGGAAGCGGGAAGCGTTGTTTCGGCAGGCAGCAAAACTTCTTCTTTGCTCTTCTTCTTCTTCTTCTTCGTTTTTCCAAAGTGAACCTCGTGTTTCTCCAAAGTTTGAGGTCAAGCAGGCAGCCTCGACCGGGGATAGCAGACACCGAAATGTGGGGCAGGACGAGGTGGTTCAAATCCCGATCGAACTCTGGCTGCTGGTGATTATTTCCGCAGGGTTGTACCCAGCGCCGAGTCCCGCCCCGCCCCGTCCGCACCCAGCCGGCCGCCCGCTGAGCGGCAAGGGCAGCAAAAGCAAGCAGCAGAGCACACGACCTTTACTGCACCCCTGGTGGTGATGCTTGATGTCCCACACGCAAAAGGGCGCGCCCCGCCGCAAATGTACCGGCACATCTGCCACGCCCCCGTGGCACGTGTCTCCCTCTCGCTCTCTACATACACCCCTGTGGGGACCCCTAGATTCTGGGGACCACGTGCGGGGCGCGGCTGCAACAAGCTCGTGGGTGGTGAACGAGACGCGGGCGTACGACAGGGGAGGAGGGCCTGGGCCCCCAAGAATAGCCGGCCAGGCTGCCCTGGAAGCAGGCAGAGGGCAAAGCCTCGCTGCCCTCTAGGGTCGTATCTTCCCAGTCTTGCTTGACACGTCGAGCGGGCGCCAGGCCCTGGGGCTCGGACTTTGGAGGGAGGAGTGCGGCAAGCTATCCGACACTAACACCGAGGGATCGCGCCGGGGTATGTATTATAGATAGTGTAGCTGCCGAGATAGGAAATATTATCCCAGCGGACCAATAGCAAAAAGGAGCCAAAATAGTCGGAAACGAGGTGGCCAATGCAATGAATGGACGGATGGGTGGCTCACGGATATGTAACATGGAACAGGAAAAGAAAGAGAGAGAGACGTGAAGCCAAGACAGAGCTCTCCATCCCAATCCTGCCAATGGAACAGGGCAGGCCGCATCACTGTTTGCTTTTTTTTTTCTCTCTCTCTTTCTTTGCCTGCCGCGAACCAGGCACCAGCCCAGTCCTCGCGCCTTCGCTCGTACCATTTGGGTTTTCCTGTCGGTGAGTCCGTTTTGGGAAGACCTAAGTTTCGGCCGGAACCTCCAAGATGGGCTACTAGGTCGGCACTCTCACACACTCGCGAAGAAGCTTTTCCAACTCGGGAAGGTCTTGTGTCCTCCCGGATATAGATTGGTCTAGACTTTTTTCTCCTTCTCCTGGTACAGTCAGAGATCCATTTTGTTGCCTTCTTTCTCTTACGTATCTCCTGCCTGTCAATTGCCTCTCCTAGACCAGGTGCGAGCCTCGCTTGGTTTGCTACCGCCATGGTAGGCCACGCTCCGGGCGGCGTCGTGCCAGCCAGCCATGGTTCCCGGAACGACGGCAAGCCGGAGGTCTGGACCCCGGTCGAACCCCTCGGTTTCCCGCCAATCACATCAGATACTTTTTCGACAAAGTTGACCTGCTGTTGCCTTCTAGAAACAAAAGGAGACATGGTGCGAAGGGACCACCCCCGCCTTGGGTCCCGGCCGAGACGAAAAAAGCACACAATCAGCGTTTATTTAGAGTTTCATGGTGCTTCCTCTTTCTCTGTTGAAGCCGGTCGGTCGGTCACACGTCGCACTTACCCCCCGGCTCTATCTGTCGTAAAGGCCTGGATCTTGGAGGCGGGGCCGGTCCCGTACGCGCATTGTCACGAGCCGTGTCAGGCGGAGCGATAAAATATATGGCTGATACAATACACTTTTTTCTCTCGCCAACAGGTCAAGAACGATGCGGTGCGCTGGCTCTGGCTCTGGCTCTCCACTCAAAAGGTTACTCCGATTGTGGCCAAACAGGAAAAGAACAGGAAAAAAAAAAGTTTACAAGCCACCCCAACCACGTCAAAATCGTTCCGTCATTGCCCCTCCCCTCCCTCGCCTCCCCTCCACCAACTAGCGGCCGAAGTTCCTTGCTTCGCATACCCGAGAAAAAGAAGCCTTCTAGAATGAGGGTAGGGAGGGGTGGTGTGAGTTTCTGTCCGGGTTTACGTATTGCAGCGGATCACGAATCAGATCTAAACGACCTGCCCTTGTTGGCTGCGCTGGCTCGAAAATCGAAACTCTTTGAGCAGGAGCTTGCTTGCTTGCCTGCCTCGAGGCCAGGCATGCAAGTCCCGTCGCTTTGTTGACTTTCGTCTCGTTTAGACCACACACACTCTCTCTCCCTCTCTTTACCCGCCGTCGCCCCGCTCTTGCGACCCGGAAGGCTGAGATGCTGCAGATGGGGACTGGCAGACTGACGGACGGCCGGGGTTGTGGCTGGCTGCCTGGCTGGCTCCCTACCTATGTACGAAAGACGAGTGGTTCCTCCGAGGGTGCATACCGGCAGGCAGTGGCGGGCCGGCGTCATAGATGACGCTCAGACCAGGGGTGGCACATAGAGAGCCCCGTGACATTTGGCGATGCCACCCGCCTCCGGACGTGCGGGCGTGTGTGCGGACCGGACCTGACAAAGTCTAAGCTACCTAGCATCTTTTGCCCCGCGAGCAACAAAAGATAGACGCACAGACGACGCGCACATGGTGCACACGTCAGGTATCATCATCTGCAGTACCGTGGGTGCCACCAAACGCACTCACCGCCAGATTCCAATGCGCCGCGCTATGATAAGCTGACCTTGGGTCCGCCGCCGGCGTTTCCTTGGCCTCGCCGGAACCGCAAGGACTCTGGAAGATACCCAACGTAGCCGCCCTCGACGTCAGCCCAGAAACTCAAATCCTGCTCACGCCCTGTTCCTTTCTCCCCTCTCTGGGTGTGTGGGGGGTGGGCAATGTCAAAAAAAAGTTCAATCTATGTGTCCGTCCGTCGCCATCATGTGGCCGGCCGGCGTCCTCCTTGTGGAAGGTCGTCCCCACACGCGCCTGTTGGTCGTGCTGTTGGTCATGCTTGGCCCGGGCCCTCAGCTGACACTGTCTAGGTATCCGCTCGGACATGGAGGAGAGAGGGCTCTGCGTGGGCGCGAACGGGTGTGGCGCGCGCCCGCATGTGTGTGTTGTGTCGATCTTGCCTGCCGCGGCCTTTACTTTTTGCTGGGCCCATTGTAGGACAGGGAAAAAGGGAGACGAACGAGCCAATGCCATGCCTTGGAAAATAATATAACCTGGTGAAGCACATGTGCCTGTGCCAGACGTGGGAAACCTTAAATCCAACGACTCGTCGGGGAAACATCGAACGCCCCGACACGCACCCCTCTTTTTCCCTTTCTTTCCTTCTTTCTTTTTCTTTTTTTTTTTTTTTTTTTTTTTTTTTTTTTTTTTTTTTTTTTTTTTTGGTATTCGTTTCTTCTTCTTTGCTCTTTTGTGCCCCCCGGGGTGCCATCCATCCATCCCCACGCCCCCACAGGTATCATACCATGCCCATGCCATGTTTGTTGGTTTGTTCTAATACACCCTTCCAGGATAGTAAACGTCAGATCTCCCGCTTTTCATCCGAACACTTCCCATTTCGGAAGTAATTTTCTTCTTTTACCTTTCTTTTTGCCATGCCAGAATTTTTTCTTTCTTCTTATTCCCCCCTTTTTAAGTTCGCCCCGAATCTAACGTTTCTGATCCTGGAACGGTGTACTCTAGCGTCATCGTCGTCGTCCATCCCGCCTCGGCTGGGCTTGATTTTGCGGCCATGGTGGATGTATAAACTTTCCTGCTAACAATCTTAAGATAGCGTTTCGTCCTATTCTCCCTTGTTTTTTTCCCCTTTGGGCATAGCGTTTGCTGCTGAACGGGGTTGGCCCTATACGAGGGATGACAGGTGCAGCAGGATTTGGGGAATGAAAAAAGAAAAACTGAGTTTGGGAACAGACGAACCTATCGAGGCTCGTCTTTACGGCTGAAAAGGCAAAAATGGCAACACCCCTCGACCACCATGCGAGGGGTGGGCGTGGGTGGTGTGTGACGTCGAGGGGCATATTACATTACGCGCCACCGACTCTCTATTTCTTTTTCCTGCATCGGACTTTCGGACTTTTCTCCGTTGTGGTCTGATTGCTATGCGTTTGTTACCTGCCAAAATCGAACCCAGGGCCCCGTTTCTCCCCCAGAGTGTTTGCTGATGCGGCCCATAAAAAAAAGAAACGCCATTCCGATGTTTATCCTTTTCGCCACCCCCATCGGCTCGCTTTTTTTTAGGTGGGGAAAATAGGCAACGATGATGAAATGGCAGGCGGCCCGGCGGACATGTGTGCGTGGTCGGGCTACCCGTTGGACGACGAGGGTGGGCGCATTACATAGGCTCCCGCCCGCGAACGTTTGGCCCTTTTAAGATTGCCAACTTATGAGGTGTTACGACACTGGTCGCCTGGGGGTTGAGGGCTGCCGCCGCCACTGTTGCTGCCGCATCACACATGCCCAATCTTGTGATCGCTTCTTCGCATCCAAGTCCCTGTCCCCGCTTGGCCTGGGGAAGGAGGAAGGGAACCTACACGTTGGGGCGGGAAAGAAACGGACGCGCCGGGGTGGACTCGGCCCATGCTAGGTCCGTAGTGCAGCACAGCCAGCCCGCTAGGCAGGCGCCTCGAGGACATTAGAACAAAGCAGACTTTCAACGATCCTCGGCTTCCGGTCCAACGGCCAGGTGGACTAGGGAACATTTTGCCTTTTCCAGAGAGCGCTTGCTTTCTTTCTAGCAAGGGGGGCGCCTGGTGCGCTTGGAGTGTGCAACGACGTCCCAAGTGGCGGCTAGAGACCACGGGACTTCTCGGAAAGTGAGACAACTACTTTTTTTTTCTTGTCTTATCCGCCGTGCCGGCCGGCCGGCCCTGTGTCAGCCGACCGACCACCCACCCCCTTTTTTTATTCCCACGCGACGCTTCTCCCTAATAGCGGTTCGTAGTCTCACGCAAACCATCAGACAGAGTTCGACGGACTTGTGCGTTTCCAAGCCAGTTAGAAGCACTTAACCGCGGGTCAGCTGAAGAACGTCCGCCTCGGGGGAGGCGATGATCGAGGTCGCGCTCCCCCATCGCCCCTTGCAGCTCGAACCAAGGTTCACGGCCAAAGACTAGCCAACTAGTAAGTGACCGCCACTGGTCGTTGGCGGCAGGCATGGCATGGTTCAGTTCGCCCAGCTAGGTGTTGGGAAATATCTACCTATTTGGATAGTCGGTGAGGCTCGAGGAACAAGTGGGTGGCGGCGTCGGTTGTCGTATTTAGTCGCCACCACGAGTCCGCCATGACGGTGCGCGCGTGGTGCGTGGTGCCTCGGTTCTAGAGTTGGTTAGTTGCCAGTTTAGCTGCCTCTTTGGTGATTTCGATCACGTCGCCGCGCGAGTCTTGTCAAGTGCGCGCGTGTCATATGGTCCCTTATTCATGAGGCTGAGCAGTCGCTAGCATGCGACCCAGCCTGACACGAGTCGTATACCTTGTATCCAAACAACCCGAGAGCCAAGGCTCTTGGAAAGGATGAATGGGAGGAGCAGAACGTCGGAAGATAATGAACAAGAAAATAAAACAGACCACGGCCAAGCCCGATCCAATTGCATTTGCTGTAGTGTAGTTCCAAGATACCAAATCCGAATTCCGTCAAGTAAAAGCACAGATACAAAACAAACGATGCTGCATATAAATGACCACCCATACCAAAACAATGCGGCCGACCCCGCTACGGTACTCCCAAAAGATGGGGAGTCGAGTGCCCGATAAGCCAGCCCCCTTGCAATGCAAACGCCTCGAAAGCGAGGTGGATTCCCTTGGCACCGTCCGATCATGGCCCTGGTGGGCTCCCTGCGGAGCTCCTTGCGCCCTGCCTCCCGAAGGATAAAAAAAATGCAACAAAAAAGGGCTTTCTTCTACCCAGCAAGACCATGGCCTGCGTCGGGGATATAGATAGAAGGAAGAAAGAAAGGTAAATACGCTCCCCGCAGGCTTGAGTGCTGGTGCGAAGCGTTCAGGAGATGGTTTTTTTAAAAGAGACGTAAGTGATCTGATGTCGTGGGTATCATAAAAGAATAAAAGGAATAGAAATAAGAAAAGTTGCTCAATGCGTGTTCTTTAAATAAAAAAAAAGACGAGTAGATAAATCGGCCGGGAGAAGCGATCCAATAAACCAGTGGCGATGCTCGACAGGGACAAAGAGAGACGGAGACAAGGTGCTATGCGCTGGTGTTGTCCCAGTACCGCCGGCGGGCGGCTGTGGCGATCTTATTATCCCGGAAGCGGTGCTGGAAGTAGTTGAAGACGGCGAACTCGTCGCGCGTCAGCACGTAGCTGTCAGGCTGGGACTCGACCTTGGACCACAGCTGGGCGAGGGCGGCTTCGAGGATGCCGGCTATGGTGGGGTCGCGGGCACCGTCCGGGCTCTCGCGCGCGACCTCGAGGGCCTGCGCGATCGCCGTGTCCTGGGGCTCCTGGCGGCGGTGGTGTTGATGCTGTGTCGCCTTGTCCTGCGCCGTGGCGCCGGCCATGCTGAAGTGGGTGAGGTACGGCATCTGGTCCGGCGCTGGGTAAGAGAGGGTGGGTAATGAGCGGCTGTGGCTGTAGTGGTGCGGGATGTCTTGCGGGTGGATGGACAGCATGGCGGAGGGTTGCTGATGGGAAGACCGAGCGAGGCCCGTCGTCCAGATATAATAATCAAGAAGAGAGGGATGGGTTGCGACTGGCAGGACAGGGCCAGGAGTGGATTTGAGGGGCGAAAGAGAGAGAGAGAGCGGCCCGTTTGAAAATTGCCAAACGCCAGCTAGTGGGCTATGAATAAAAAAAATAATAAATAAAGCTAAGGCGAGCGGCGGCTTGTTGCAGCAGGCGAGCGCGCGAGATGGGGGTGGGGGCACCAGTTTTCGGGACCCGGTCGTTTTTGTCAGACAGGGAGGACTCGGAACAAAAGGGGGCAAGACGGCAAGCAACGGTCTAAGCCCAGGCTGATCTGAAAGCTGCGTTTTTTTTTTTTTTCCCGCTTGCTTCTTCTTTTTTCTTGCGTCTTCCCCTGAGATACCGGGGTTGGCTCTTTGGGTTGCCGTCTAGCGTGACTTTCCGACGGGATGACAAAAGACGTGGATCGTCCCCTTGGTGAAATCGAAATGTGGTGAGGCTAGGAGCTACGGTGGCTTGCCGAGGGGCCGGGGTCGGATCTGCAGCTCGCTGAATGAGGAAGCGAGGCGCTGGGCGAGCCAAGCTATAGCCGACAAGTATACCCTCCAGGGAGGGGACGTGAAGGTGTGATGCCGGTATTGGTGGATGGATAGCGTAGCAGATGGCGGCGGAGAGCTTTGTTAAAGCAGGCGATGGTCGAAACTGGTCGGCTTTGCTTTGTTGGAAATTTCCGTGACTTGGCTTGGTTGCTTGGTTGCTTGGGGAGGGGATGGCACGGAAGGTGGATGATGATGATGATGATGGTGATCAGGGCCGGGCAGTCTGGAGACTTTATACAACCAACAGGACGAGACAGGATGACAAAGGGCCCGGCTCGATGGATGTGTGGGTGCTAAACCCTGTCTTACGAGTGACCCAGTTGGGCAAGCCTCCGTTGGATGGGGGCACCCCCATCAGATCGAGTGGGAAAGGGCCACTTGCCGAGTAGACAATGCAGGTGTACCTGAACGTTGACTCCGCGCGCATAGCAGCGCTGCTGCCGGACTGTGAGCTTGACTGGACCAGTGGACTGCTGGAGGCTGCGCTGGCCAGACACGTCCCTGGTCCCGACATGGCTGCGATGGCTGGTGCCCGCCCTCGACGAGGACGGCACGCCTCGTTCCTCGGTGCGCAGCCGAGCGAGAGGGTCCCTTGGGGGTGTGAGTCTAGGTATCGCACACTCCCTTGCTGTGACGCCAGTGGGACGGAGGAATTGCCATATCGGTTAGGCCGCCTCTTTGGCTGGGCCCCAGATTTGCCAGGCCCCACCAGACCTGGCCTTTCAAACCGCCCCATGCTCCATGACTAGGGAGAGGGTACGTACCGACGCTGCGCCAGTGAGGTGCGTTGTAGAGGCTCGAGACGCGGCGGCCAGGAAAGTTTGTCGCGGAGCCTTTTTTTGTCGGCAGCTCCGCCCAGGGTGTGGGCTATTTTTTTTTTTTTTTATCCCCAGCGAGGTCAGAGGCAAAAGAAGGAGAAGAAAAAAAAAAGAAACAGAAAAAAAAAAACGAAACCAAACCGTCAGAAAGGTAAAAAGAAAACAAAGTAACTAGACGGATGAAAAGGGTGTAAAAAATAAAATAAATAAAAAAACACGCCCACACATAACACACGCCAATCAATGGTGCCCAAACTCTCTGCAGCCTTATCATTTGGAACTATGGGCTGCTGACCGCCAACCTGGAAAGCAGAGTAGTGAAGTGGCGTGCGCTTCTGTGTGGTACTTTGGCCCTGTCCAAGGCGATCTGCCAGACCTAAGAAGGTGCTAGCTAGCAAGTCCCCTCGCCTCACTCTGCACGTGGTCTGGATATCAGCCCATCAGAACCGCCCTGAAAAGAAGAAGATTGGACAAAAAAAAAAGCATGCAAGAGCGGCATAGCAGCACATCAGCCTCAGGGCCACCGGAACGGAGCCCAACAGCAGCCCGTTGGCCAGTCCAGCCTCCCGCGCATGGCCGACATCGAAGTATCCATCCGGAGTCATCGTTTGCAAAAAGGATAATACCCCTGGCTCCAAAGACTGGCGCCCGGATTTTTCCTTTGGTCTTGGGAGTTGGCGCAAACGCCAACGCCAGCAAATCCGCCATTTGACTTGTCCTCCCCCTTTTTACCTGAACCATATCCCAAAGAAGCTTTGGCACTTTTTTCTCTCTCGCCAACCAACGGCAGGCCAAAAGAACTCCTTCAGCCACGTTTGGCACCCCGATACGCAGACGGTTGGGCCCCATCATCGTCCTCGCTTATGTTTTTCTTTTCTGCCAGGCCATCGGCTTTGCCTTTACCAGTTGAGTTTGAGTTGCCCAAAGGTTGGTGCAGAACTTAACTTGGAGAGTTTTGATGCGTTGTGAAAAAAAGAAGGTTCCTCCTGCTGCAAGCTCGGGGCCGAATTCGGCATGCTGACGCTCTTCTTCCCGAGCAATAGCCTGCTTCTGTTGCTTCTTACATACAATACACCCCCCATGAGATTAGCAACCCACCCGGTTTACGTGAGGATGATCAACTTGGCGATCCAGTCATGTGCGCTGCGGCGGCGTGTCGCTCACCGACCAACAAAAGAAACGTAACAAGAGAGGTTTGACACGAGCATTCCGCCCCTCTCTCGCCCACAAGGACACCCCCCCAGCTCGTTGGACGAGAGTCGCCCTGCCTGTCACACCAAAAGCAGAAACAAAGTTCGTCCTTTCAGCCACGCTCTGCATGCTAGTTTGGCCATTCTCAAGACGAAAAAGAAAAAAAAAACATCACACAAGTGCTAGGCGGGCTGACGGGTTGGGTAAATCGGTGGTCAGGTACCTCGCCTTGGCACGGAATTAGGACGACGGATCAGGTACCCAGCTAACCTGATCTTTTTTTTTCCTTGGCCTGCTCACCTAGTCAGTCATCCGCGTTGTCTGAGACTTTGCCGCAGAAACACACGACGGACAGCTTTTCTTTTCTTTTCTTTTTCCTTTTCTTGCCTGCCCGATGCCCATTAGCGGCCGAGCCTTGCAACCTTCTGGCTCGGACTGCTTCCCGCCAGGATGCTCCTAGAGTTCACGGCTCACAGGATGCCGAGAGTAGAAACATGTCAGCGGTGACCCTTGATTGGCCAGCTCAAATTATTTCCAGCCGCGCGCTGTGTCGTCACAGATGTGAGAGCGGGTGGGCCCTCGCCGCCCCTCCACCGCATCCCAGGGTCTGGGCTTGGAAGGCAGAAATAACGACACAGAAAAAACGCGAAGCATACCACACGCCCTTTTTTTCTTCTTCCCTTTCTGACTGCCCGGGGTGCGTTACCCGTCGGCCACGCCCCTGGTCATGCTCGGCGGGGGGTCCTTTGTCGCTCCACCATTTGGGCATGGGGGCAGGTGCTGTGTCCGCCCAATAATGGCGCTGTTCAGGCCTGTTTCCTCGCTGGAGAATACCACACTGCAGCCGCCTGCGGGCATTGTGTGAACTGTGCCTAGATCCGATGGCAAAAAGGGTGGATCCGCCGCACAAATGATGATGCCCGCTTTAACGTTAGTGGGGGGCTTGGCAAAACAAACTTTCCCGCGCTGGCTTTTTTGGGGCCCCGCCGTTGGTGACACCAGCACGGTTTTGCCAGGCTTTTGCCCAATCCCTTGTTCCAGCATGCAAAAGGGATTCCCAGCGAAGCGGATTTCTGACCGCCGTCAGGGCTACCGGCAGGCAAAACAACACAAACCCGCAGAGTCACAGCCCAGGCGTGATCACTGACGGCAGCCCAGCATCCATACATCACATCACATCACATTGACAGCAGCCCAGGACGAAAAGGGCGTGGGGCTTTTTTTTTTTTTTTTTTTTCTTTTCGGAACAGCCAGCCCCGCTCTCGTCTACTGTTTCTACATGTAGGTATCTCTGCATACGTATTTTACGTACAGACGAGAAGGTAAAAAGAACAGTGGCCATATTAAAGGTTGGACGCACCCTCGGACTGGCCGACATTACGAAGGATGCAGCTGGTTTGGCCCTCTATCCAAAGGAAGCAAAAGGACGCCGGCCAAAGATAAACAAAACAGGGAGAGAGCCGAGTTAATCTCGTGTTCTCGTATCATCTTGAGGCCTTGGCCATTACTCAACTTTTACGCAGCAAAACAATAGCATCGGATAGCAAACGGAGGCTGCTCCACGTCACGGCATGGGGGGCCGACGACTCCTCAAGGGGAGGGGCGGGGCGTGAGGAAAAAGAGGAACACCAAGAGAAGGTAAAAAAAAATAAAAAATAAAAAAATAATTATTAAATTATGGTGACGCGAACGTCGTCCGACGGGAGCGGCGGAGCAAAAGGCAGGCGCAGGCTCTTCGGGAACATGTTGCCGCAGAGGGGCCGCTCGAGGAAAGGAAGGAAAAACAAAGGAGGCTGTTTCGCTTGGCCCTGGGCTCCGGGCGCTGCTGGCTCGTGCTTACGCCTCGCCCACCCACCCACACCACCCTGGACGCCTCACTTCCCTATTTCGTAACTCACTGCATGCGCTGTGATCCTCTCTCCGGCCGGCAATTGGCGCTTTGCAGGCATACCCATGGCGAAAGGAGTCTTGGCGCTCCAGCCCGGCCTGGATTCGCGCGGGTGGCCTTGCTTGGGCCTCACCCGCCCATCCATCCATCCATCCACCCCCCAAACAGAAAGCCACCCCTCCCTCCCCGTCGCTCTGGCGCCCTTTTCGGGCCTGGTCCTTGCTCGCTGGCAGGCGGATCGTCGGCCGATCTCGCCGGGTGCGTAGCGGGCGGGCGGGCGGACACGCCCCAGCACAAACGCTTCGAGGGGTCTGTCTGATGGGCTGGCACGGCTGGCTGCCAATGGCACACTACACATTGCACAAGGGCGCACCCGACCAACCAAAAAGCTCACCTTCACTGTAGCTTTCGAACTGTAAATTTCGCAGTCCGTCCCTGCAACGCTTATCTTACAGCTCGGTGTTTTCTCCGGCGGGCGGGCGGCACGACCTTTTCTCTGGTCGGGCATGGAGGCGAAAGAGTTCGCTTGGCAATTATATCCTTTTCCGGGCGTTTGTGTACGCTGGGGCAGGCACCCTGCTGTTTGGAAAAGCGAGGAGGCTCTTTTTTTTNGTTTTTTTTTTTTTTTTTTTTTTTTTTTTTTTTTTTTTTTTTTTTTTTTGGTTCAACGCTAAAAAAATGTGAAGCGTGCTTGGAATAAATATTTATAATGTTAATAATAATAGTAACCCTTCACGAAGATCAATCCTGGATAAAGATGGACAGCCAGTCGCCCAAGGACAGCGTGCATGTCTGTTACAAAAGCCCATGATCGCTTACGGGCAATTGCCATCATGGGAAACTCTCTTCCCCCATACCTGCATCTCCTCTGGTCACCGTGGCTCCAGGGAAGCCACTTGCTTGTAATGCAGCTAAACTCGGCCGGCTGCATGGAAGCTTTCGAAACACTGACACAGATGGGATCCGAACCTTCTCTCTTTGGACATACATACATACGCAAACATCGAATCTCCCTGTTCTCCTCCGGCGTGGCCCTGTTCGCATTCCCCGTCGTCCAATCGAGGGAGCAGAACGGGTCCCCAGTCTTTCGTCGGTGTTTGCTCTTGGGAGGGATGTTCCCTGGGGGTATGAAAGCTACTGTACCAAGGCTTAGGGCAGGCAGGGCAGGGCAGCAGGAAGGTTTTGCGGCTACTGGCGATGACGACCCAGAGTTCTACCGGATGGAACGTCACGTTCGCTCGCTCGCTCGGACTTTGGTCGCGTCGCTTTGACTATTGGGACATGTTATACATACCAACAAAGAATCTCCACCTCCCACCTTTTGGAAACGGGGGAAGGGCTTGGTTTCCAACGGCCCCTCTGTCATTAGGTTGGCTCCCCCCCCCTTTTTTTTTTTTTTTTTTTCTTGTCTTTATATCTCCAAGTCATAAGTATAAAGCCAGCGCCGCCACGCTGAGTCGGTGTGGGCCATCTCGCCCCCACCTCCCACCAAGGCGGACTCGTTTGGGAAGCTTTCTAGAATCTTGTCAGTCTCGCAGGTTTTTTGGGGCCTCCCCGCTTTCCAGGCGACTCATCTCGAGTTGGGAGCGGTTTTAAGGCGGGAGTTGCGTAAGACTGACTTACCAACAACCCACCCGCACCACGAGCTGTTTAAAGCTAATTCAGAGAAAGCAAGAAAGATGCGGACGTTTTAGGGCGATCGGCCTCACATGTTTATCTTGGGCATGAATGAATGAAAACGGAAAGGAAGGAAGCAAAAGACGGGTGCCACCCGCCTCCGGGCCTGCACCAAAGGGGCCACCATTTCAAGTCATGGGTACAGGAACGGGTACCCGTGCGTCGGGTACGTACTTTGTCCCACACGTGTCCGCTTTCGCACACCCGCGACACATACACCCACACCCCAACAAGGTTCATGCAACCGAGTGTGTGCAGGTGCTGACAGCAGATGGTTTCCGTTTAGGCCAAACCTTATTTTAATGGCCTCCCTTGCGGTGGGTCCGCGCGGTTGGGAAGGGATCGTCCCTCTCTCCATCATCTCAATCTCAGCTAGGTTAGCAACCGAGCCGGAGAAGTGCCAGAATCCATGTCCCTGTAACCCCGAACCGGGAAACAAGCAATAAAAAAAAAAAAAAAAAAAAAGTGAAAGAACGCAAAACGCAGAATCGATTGGTTAAAACCCGCAAAAGACAAAAGTGGCGTGGTCGGCGTCCGCCGCTGCCATTTGATGGCTAACAAAGGACCATGCAGGAGTTGGAAGTGTATCTAGGGGCACGCATTTAACTCTATCATATGAATTCCCATGTCTTCTTGAAGCATCGAAAGCATGGATGCGCGAGAAATCCCACAGGTCGAGAGAGGAAGAGGGAGCTCTCCCCGTCTGCCCAGGGTCGCGCACTTCTCTGCGTGCTGACCACGTCCGTTCCCCACCCCGGAGGACCAAAAAAGAAACGATTCAGGTTGGGCGGGACACATGCGCCACAGAGGTCAGCTAAACCAGGCCCCACCAAGGGCCAGGGGTGGTTGCGGCGGACAAAGTGGGCGGCGTCGGGACTGGGAGCTGCATGGTACTTTTTTTTCGCTTTTTCTACTTGTCCTTTTTTCATTATTATTGCTGCTATATTATTGCCGTTTCTTTGTTCTCGCGACGCGAGAGGCAAAAAAAAAAGTCCCCGACTTGGTTTTCTCAGCCCAAAACCATGAAAAGTAACCCCGACGAATCAATCCTCCCCTAGAGCAGATCAGGCCCGTGTCCCCCTTCCTCCTTGGTCCGTGAGGCTGGGCGCAGCAGGTTTGGCACGGTTGACTTCTTAGCTCGCCCGTGCGAGGTTACCTTTTTCATACCTCGGTTCGACGCCGCCTGGTCCCGAACTGGGGAAAACGAGCGGCCGCCCTTTCTTCGCCCTGTGGCTTTTTTTTTTTTTCGTGTGGTTTCATGCTGTAGCCAAGAAAAACATACGGATGTTATATGTGCACTACATAACAATTTCTCCTCTTCCTGCTGCCTATACTCCTGCCCAGCCCCGCGCTCCCGCCTAACCCAAACCGGAAGACACCGTCTGTTCCGTCAATCGGTGATCATCACGGGCAGGGCCTGGCGTCTTGGCATGAGTCTTTTTGTTTCTATTAAACTTTCTCCCCCCCCTCGTCTTCGTATTCCTCTCATCTCAAAAGATGATCCCACATGGCCGTGATCCAAACTCTTGCTCGTCTGAATGTGCCGAGAGCCGCCAGCCAGCTAAACCTAACCTGGCCGTCAGGTCCCATTTGGAATTTGGATCGAGTCTTGAAGAGGCAGCAGGCAGGCGGGCGGGCAACGGAAGGAGGAGGGGAGCGGCGGGCGAAAAAAAAAAAAAAATTGACCACGGCTGAAAAGGGCGAAGGTGGATGGGATCGACGTGCCTGCCAGACATCACGCGCCAGCACGGTCCTTACCTTGGCTGTCGGTCGGCGATCGATTTGAGCAGGGAGGTGTGCGCCGGAATATCGCTGTTTTGTCAACCGCTAGCCCGCTACATACCTTAACCCTGCCAAGAAAATGGTGCCTGTTGTAAATCATGGCACGGGCCAACGTTTTACCCCTCCGCTTTCCTCCTCTGGCCCTAGCTAGGTAGTTCCTCTTCCAATCCGGCGATCTTTTCAAAAAAGGCTTCTGGGACCATCTCAAATGCGGTGTTTGTACCGAAAGCCCATACGCATGATGAGCCGTTCTGGCCGTCACGAGGGAGGGCGGCGGCTGTGGCTGGGTATGCCATGCTATATGCCCGGGATGTGGAGTTCTTCATGCTACCGATAGGCTGGAACCTGCCTTTCAACCTTTTCCCCAAAAGATGCGGGACGGGGCCAGCCACAATGTCCGCTCATCAGACCACCTCCGTCTCAGCCGCTGTCCTCCGATACGGATCAGTCAGTGGTCGTCGGTGGGCGGTAGACTTTCGGTCTAGCTCAAACCTCGTGTTGAGGGACTGGGCGAACGATGTCGCAGGGTGATGAACCTATTTCTATGATTAGAGAATCCTGCAATGACCCGCCCCCGGTTTCCTGTCTGTTTTTTTTCGCTTCTTCTTTTCTTGCGTCCATTAATTGAACCGTGGACATCGACAATCGATCATGATGCACGAGTACAAGATTCGTGCAAGGAGGACCACCGGAGGCAAACTAGACCGCCTGAAGTCTATGAAGATTACGTCCCGCGGGGCCTACCTAGTGCCCGCCGGGTGGGAAATCTCAAACGGCGCTTTCGCCTAGCCTTGCATGACCGTCGGAGCAGGAAGGCCGTACCGACAATTCTGATGTGCATGGCGAGTCTCTCATTCCATCCTTTTTCTTGCTGCTTTTTTTAGTGTACACGCCGAGGGCTCTCGGATCGCTGAAGGATGTGTGACGGACAATACGAGATTGCAGGTGTAATCCAGGGAGAGAGAGGATTACAAAAGATCATGCTTTCGGCCGTCGCTTGCCGATCTCCCATCCCCAAGATCTCAGCACTTTGACCACCCGAGGCGTGACTGCAGCCGTCAGGGGCACCCGGATGAAGATGAAGCTCTTGTGTACGGCGTAGGCTAGCGCGAGTTGGGTAGCAAGACCTTGGACCGGTGAGGTGGGTACATACGTTTTGGTGATCAGCAACATCAAACAAGCAAAGTCCTGGCAGGCAAAGGAGGCGGGAAGACAGTGGGGGCTGCCGAGCCGCGCGACAAGCAGCAAAGCAAAAAAAAAAAAAAAAAACCGAAACTCACTAGCTTCCATTTTGTAGTTCTGCTGGGCTTCCTTGACGCCCCAATTGTCGCCTTGGATGGCCCCTGCCCGACCGTCTTTGGACACCGACTCCTCTCTAGCCGCCGCCCGGTTGGCCCGCCATTCGTTCCAGAGCTCCTGAACGCGCGATGGGATCAGGTGAGACACGTTCGAGACGACGATGTGCTCGACCTCGGCTGCAAAGTCCGCAATTGAGCAGTGGTGGGACGGACGGTGTCAGTATAGACTTTCCGATGTGGGGTTCGGAGCGCTTCCGCTTCGGTACCACTTCCTCCAGGGAAACTTCTCCGGACAGGGAAACATCTCCGGGCAGTTGAAACAAACCCGGAGGGACTTACCAATCCGGTCTGTCCCGACGACGCGGACGAGCAGGAAGCAAAATGGGAAGTCGAGCACGGACAGTGCAAAATAGACACCAACCGTGGCCCAGCCATACTCGCGCGAAAGCCTCTTCATCCTCTGGCTCAGGGACAGCGACTCCTCGGGGACTCCGGCGGTCGAAGAGCCCTTGCCCGTCCTCCGCGGCCTCGACCCGTGAAAACCTCGACTGCGCGCAGCGGTCTTGCTCGCCACCTGCCGATGTAGTGTTCCCCTCATGCCCCTTGCCAGCGGCGTGGTGGAGGAGGCCTGTAATCTTTGCCACACTCCTAGGGGTTTCTGACTGGGAGCTCGGATGCGGGTGCCAAGTGAACGCAAGCCCAGGCCTGGCGTTGTTCTCCTCCAGGCTTGTCGCCACAGATGCTGTGTCGCCGGGCTCTGGACCAGACCTGCGGCCCCGCTCGTGGCCCGAAAGCCCAACATCGTCCGCCGGAGCATGGCCGCCGCTTGCGAGGCAGCCCAGACCCTGCGTTCGGGGATCGATCGATCTGAGATTGGGCGTTGGCGGACCCGCGTTTCGTGGTTCTTCTGACCTTCCTTCTTCGGCTGTCGACCCGCCTCGCCACCAAAAAGACCGAAATCCGTAAAGGCCGGACAGAGCTCGGCGTTCGCGCGCCAACCGATATGTATACGCAGTTGCGCAGGAGTTTCCTTGCCGCAAGGCTCGCCGACGTCGTGTAAATGAGATGACGCGATTCGAGTGGATTTCGCACACTCCGCGAGATTGTCGTGCGCGACGCAGTTCGGGGTTGTGGTGACGTCCGAGGACCCGGAGATTCCGCTGACGGCCGAGGCTTGAGGACTATTATGATTAGTTGGCAGCCGTGGGAGCACGATCTCCACAGGTCATTTTGTGAATGGGACCTGGAGGGGCGTGGGAGGAAAGGAGCTGTCTTGCCCAGCTCTTGGGGTGATTCTCTAACGGCCCATCTTCCGACACTTTTTTTTTCTCTTTGACTCTGCGCTATGATGACATTTTTTTTTTTGTTCGCGACCCCAATGTGGCTAGCGCGGGAGCTTGAAAATTTGAGCTTCTGATTGGACAAAGCTTTATGTGAAAGAGGATACTTGATCACGTGCCCGTACACTCTGGGAACATTTCATCTGACAGCATGGCCGGAGAAGCTAACTGGCGTCAGCATGGTATCGTGGTCACTGCTTGGGCATTTGTAATTGATTCAAGTCTGCTGGGGGGCGAGGAGTGACCTGGTCGTGTTTGCGCGTCTTGCGGGCTAGAAATGTCGGCTATCCGAGCCGCGTGAATATGGACGTCTTTGGGTCAACGATGCTGTGTCATGTCATTTCGCGAAAATGGCGGCGGCGGTTCAGCCGCACAGCTTCCCCGCCGTCCGAGATTTGACACTAAACTCCGGTCTTTTTACGCGCTGGAGATGTTGTGTCCAGCACGCTGGAGGCTGGCCAAGCTTGCCGCCAACCCCGACGAGACGTAATTCAGGGATTAGGCGGTTGCGGCTTGAGCTGGCCAATTGAGATCTTGGGAACTTGCCGGCTGCGCGCGTCCAAAACCGAGCACTTATGCGTCCAAGTCCTCGTGCAATAACTCCTAAGCGCCCGGCTCATCGGCCGGATCCAGGCCCCTGGGCGAAGCCTTGTGCGCCCTGCCAACAGCGCCAAACGGGGCAGGTGATTCGAGGCCAGCCCGCCTGCAGCCTCCCGCCACAACGCGATGCCGCCTCCACCGCCCCCACTGATTGGCGCCTTCCCGCTGATCGGCCGCCCAATTTAGCAGTGCGCGCAGAAGCCGTTGCCTCTGTTTGGCCAATAATACCCGCCTCGATGCATGGTGGGGGCCAAGCCAAGCTCGCTGGCAAGGGGCGGGAAGCGCCTGCTCGGGTGAGTAGCAAGAGCTACAAGAAGTGCGGGGAGAGGCGGCCTTCCCCTTTCTCGTTTCCGCTGCCGGCCTCTCCTTTGCGCGCGCTGTCTCAATCGGCCCTGAGGGCTCCTGCTTGCTGCTATCAAACCGTGTTTAATATCATAACCTTTTCAGTGTCGTTTGTGAGAAATGTCTGCGCAGTACTATCCTCGTAAGTTCGCCAGAGTTCGCCCGAGCACCGCGGCCCCGACCTCCTGGAAACCTACTAACCGGCAGCTTCTAGCCCCGCCTGGAGCCTCGGGATGTACGCTATGAACTCAATCACCCCTCGGCCTCGGGTCACGACTTCTCCCGCCGCTGTCGCCATGGCTATCATGTGTGCAGTTGCTAACCTAACCCAACCCCTCCCATAGCTCCGGCGCCGAAGACCCCGCACTACTATCCTCCTCCCCCGGCCTCGCCCCCGGTCTCGCCCCCGGCCACCCAGACCAAGTTTTCCTACCCGTCACCACCGTCGCAAGGCCAGCCCGCCCCTCAGAGAAACTACCCGCCGCCGCCAGGCCAGCAGCAGTCGCCGCAGCCGCAGCAGCAGTACTATCCCTCGCCCCCGGGCGCACAATCCCCGCCACAGAGACACTATCCTCCTCCTCCGGGCGCCCAGCCACAGCCACAGCCACAGCAGCAGCTCGCCGCGGCCTCCCCAACGCCGCCGCCGCAGACTCACACCCCGGTCTCGTATCCGCCGCCTCCTGCGCAACAGCCACAGCAGCCCCAGCACCCTCA
The DNA here is from genome assembly GCA_003049425.1 of Magnaporthiopsis incrustans. Classification (NCBI taxonomy): domain Eukaryota; kingdom Fungi; phylum Ascomycota; class Sordariomycetes; order Magnaporthales; family Magnaporthaceae; genus Magnaporthiopsis; species Magnaporthiopsis incrustans. Next base: position 219,220 of record PYSR01000036.1, on the reverse strand, counting down.
GCAAACCCAACAAAATGCCGCCCTAGCCCTGCACGGGCGCACGCCCTCGGTCGCCTCGTCCCAGCAGTTTGCGCCGCCGCCGACGTACGCCGGACCCGCTGCCGGCGACTCGGCCGGCGGAGCGGCCGCTGAGGATTACCCGCCCGAGAAAGCGGCCACCAGCCTTGCTGTTGCGCCCGAGTCGCCGCTCGACGCGAGTGGCCCGTCAAGCCTGCAGGGCGGCGCGCCGGCGGCTGGCCACTTCGTCGGGGCCTCGGCCACTGTCGATGATGTGGGCACCTTCAACGGCGGGAGCTATCGCATCAGCCACCGTGACTCCAACACCATCCTGACCATACAGCTGGCTATGGGCTGTCCCATTTCCGCGAAGCCAGGTGAGAGCTTATGCAGGGGGCTCGGAGCCTGCGCCCCCGTGCTTTCTGGGATGCCGTCGCCAGCTGACCAACGGGGCTCCTCCAGGAACCATGATTGCCATGTCGCACACCATCACCCTCAGGGGTAAACTAAAATTCAGCGTCAAGAAGCTCGTTGCCGGCGGCGAGATGGGCGACTCGACCTTCACGGGCCCTGGGGAGCTACTGCTGGCCCCGGCGATGCTGGGTGACGTTACGAGCCTCCGACTGACGGGCAAGGAGTCCTGGTCTGTTGGCCACGACGGGTACCTGGCCTCGACCCAGGGCGTCATCAAGGAGTACAAGAGGCAGAGTCTCGGCAAGGCCATGTTCAGTGGCGAGGGTCTCTGGGTCTACAAGATCAGCGGCACCGGCCTGCTCTGGCTCACGAGCTTTGGCGCCATCATTCGCAAGGATGTATGTGCTTGCCCCTCGCACCCGCAACATACGTTTTGGTCCGTCTGCTGACTTTTGATTGGTTGTCACACATGCAGCTTGCGGACGGCGAGAAGTACGTTGTCGACAACGGTCACCTGGTCGCGTGGGATACCAAGTATATCCTCGAGCGTGTCGCTTCCGGCGGCCTCGTGTCGGGCTACGCCTCTGGTGAGGGTCTCGTGTGTAAATTCACCGGCCCGGGGACTGTCTTCCTCCAAACGAGGAACGCGGTATGTCTGCCGCCTTCCCCACCTTCTCGGCCGTTCAAGTTGCTGATCATGACATACACATTGCGAAACAGAAAGCCTTCGGTGCGTATATGGGCGGTCAAGTCAACTCTGGCCTGTGAATTATATCGTGTTGCTGTCTCGCCATTTATGCCGGCGTCTGTATTCTCTCACGCGTTGTGCTCTATACCTCTACCAATCTGGGCTGGATATAATGTTATTAGGTGTCATTTCTCAAATACCGACTTACGAAGCCATCCCTGCTTGACTTGCTCAAATGAGTACCAAGGAAATAAAAAGGCAAAAGGCTCACTCGGCTGCCCTTGGGGCAAGCCTCGTTACGAAAACTCCACTCTTTTTGGGAGTTTTACTTAGCTCTAAAGCTGCAGTCAGCAGATGGCTTCGAACCAGCAAGCTTGCTGCTGTGAGCTGTTGACAATCTGGCTACAGTCGGGGCACATAAAAGGCAAGCAGGTGCGCATTGAGCCCAGCTCCATGGCGACGGCGACGCCAGTCCTTTTTGTTCTTGCCATTATTTTATCTGCCCGCAGCGCCGTCTGTTTCCATCTCTGCGCAATGACATCAACACCACTTGACGGAGTGAGGCTCGCCGGGACGAGCATTAGGGTGGGTATCACGTAAGTGGCGGGAGGCTCGCAGCCCAGCTCGGAGGGACCTCATGCCGGTATCTGGTAGGTGGTAGTCGCAAGCGTCCATGTTTTGCCAGGACATCTGCTCAGGAAGGTACCAGGCTGGCACGTGTGGGCGTGACGTTCCCGTCAGTGGCAGTCGGGTTAGAAGGGTGACTCTTGCCGTAATTTTAGAATATCAGTACCGTCTGCCCCACGGAAAGAAGAGTGCAGGCGTGCTTTGCCTTCCCATGCCCCAGGTGGCTCCGTCTATTTGCGGCCGGAGACGACTTGAGCTCTTGACTGCCACATCGTCAACGAAAAGCCCCCCAGTGATCGATCTCGCTTCCGTCATCTACTGCCATCACTTTTCTGTGTTTTCTTTTTTTTGGGTAGAGAGTGCCGCAGCGTTAGGGTATTTCTTCGGCCTTTACCTAACCGGCATTATCTTGACCCCAGAAAAAGCCAAAGCGACTTCCCATACACGAACGAGCGCGCGGAATTTTCCTCCTCCGTCGATGCGATATACGAGTCCGCCGCGGCCGAGCATCAACCCGGACAACATCAACACGCCGGTGTCTCTCGAGCTGCTGCCATTGAGCCAAGGATATCACTGTGATAACCTGGGTTTTTGCTTCACGAAGCTAGAGCTGATCTCGATACCTGGCTGTCGCATAGTGGGTTGAGGGACGGGGAGAACTCTCGCTGCGGTCCAAGGATCCGGTGTGTAAGTGATATCCCTCCGGGAGATTTCCAAGGCCCGGCCGTGCTGCTACAGTCCGTCGTATTTTTTTCAGCCATCAGGGAGGGTTACAAGCAATCCATAGGCGGCCCTGATTCTGTGTTCCTTTCCGCCAGCATCTCTGGCCGGCACCACTAACTCACCTCTATAACCATCGTAGTGCAGCCTCTTTCCGATTCGATACCGCAGTCCGGCACTGTTGGCAAACCACCACGCTCCCACATTGCAAACCTCATTCCTGCATCTGGCTTCCCGTTTCCTGCCGCCTCTCCGCAGCCGCCGAGCCCTTTTATCCATAGGCCTAAGCTCGTTCTCGGCTGCGGACAGCCGTCGTCCGCGCGAATAGCTGCGATACAGGTCTTCGTGATTGGCAGAGCTGCCAAGCCGACTTACCGCAATCAACGCCTGCGGTTCGATTTCATCGCAGAAGCCTCCTCATCGTCGGTGTGCGTTACCAGCAAGCATTCAGCCCGTGCAGGGCAGATAGCTGTTGCCATCTGTGTCGTTAGGTTTACCGGGCAGATCTCTGTGCTACTTTGTACCTATCCAGCAAAAGGCAGCACTAAATTCCTCGGTAAGTATATCGGGCGCTGCGTAGACTCGGCTTTTATTGCAGTGCATACTAACCCGTATCTCAGACATGCCTCCGGAGCGCACCCAACGCGGCTGGGGGTACGCCAGGCGAGTATCCAGGACAGATCCCCAGGAGGCTGTTGCAGACGACTCTACCGGCCGCCTCAGTCCGACGACTGCGTTTTGCAGCAGGAAGAGCTTTGGTGTCCGCGGACTCGGGGCCATATCAGACAGCAGCTCCGGATCCAGCTCGGTCGGTCGCATCTGGATCGAGATCGACGAAGCTATCGAAGCCGCCCGCGCCCGCATTGCTCGTGCTCAGGATGAAGCTCTCGGAGCGGCCGAGGTCACGCCTATGCCGGCACGTGCGGAAGGTCCGTCGACCAGTCCTGGAGTGCTCCCGGGCGTGACTGCTCGCGGAGGCTTTGAGTACCCCGCCATTCCCTCGGTGCCTCCCTCGAGACTCGAAACCCCGTCCCCGGGCAAGAGAGCGTCCATGCAGAAGGTCCGGGACTTTCAGAACCTGGTCGAGCGCCTCCAGCATGCAAGGCTCAGTACCACCGGCAGCGGGTCTGTCGACAACCCTTCCCGGAAGAATGGGGCCGGCGCACGCAAGCAGGTTGACATCAGCGAGGAATCCAACCTGACGTCGGCGTCGCTGCTGAGCAAGCGAAGCCTCCTCACGGCCGTTTCGATCCCCACTCCCAGAGCGTCGGTAGACGAGGGCGCCTGCCAGGCCGCCGGTGGCGGCAAGAAGGACCATGCTGCGATCAAGGATGCCAGCACCGAGGTGGCCAAGCCGAAGAAGGCCAAGGGCTTCAACCCGGCCGCTGCCGTGTTTGCCCCGGCAAAAGAGAATGCTCCGTCGCCGGCAGCCAGGATGGGAGGCAGCGACCATGTTCGCCAGACGGCTGGGCAGCCTGCTGTTCCCGACGCCTTCTTGAACGGGGCCCCGATTCCGGGCGGCGGCATACCTCCTGGCCCACTGATTGCCATCATCCCGCCGCCGATAATCCAGACCCCGCAGGGACAGCTGCTGCCTACTTCGCCATTCGGTGTTGCCCTTCCTCTCAATTCCAACGTGATGCAGACCGACCTCTCGGCGCTGGTTGCGATGCAGCAGCTCGTGGTGCAGCAGACTGCTCTGCAGGCCCAGCTCGCGGTGGCTGGAGGAGGCATGCTCCCCATGCTGGGGCAGCGTCCGCCCCCGGTCGTTGGTCCGCCTCTTCCTCCTCGCTCGGGGTCTCCGGCAAAGGCTGCTTTCAAGCCTTCTGGCCCGAGCTTGGGTAGGCCTAGGCCGATGCCGACGCCAATGCCGGTGTCGATGCCGGTGTCGATGCCGCTGGGAATTCACAGCTGTCCTGCGGCTCCAAGGCCGCCCCAGGCCCCTCTGGCGCCGGAGCCGGCGCCGAGGCCGGTAGTCAACCGGGACCTGCTCAAGTTCGACGCCAGGGGAAGGCTCGTGGACGTCCGCAAACCTCGCGGCCACAATAGCCCGCTGCTGCAGCTCCAATATGAGGCGGCCATCGAGTGGAAGAAGGCGAACGTCCCCGGCTACGCCGAGGAGTGTCGCCGGCGGCAGAACGAGCGCAACGAGCGCAACACCCTCCGAAATCTGCACCAGCATCTGCAGCAGCAGCGGCAGCGGCAGCAGCAGCAGCACTTTGCGCAGGGTCCTCACTCAGCCAATATGCCTGGACGGACCCGTGGCGACGACATGGTCTAGAAGGCTCCGCAGTTCAGTCACCAGCCGGACCCGACGGCTTGCGCAAAGGCCACGGCGCCAAAAGACGGTGCAGCGGCCAGGGCCGTCGGCCGTACCAAGCAAGAGGAGCAAGAAGACAAGGCGCGTACGAGTGCCACTGCAACGAACATGAAAAAGAAACCGGTCCCTTCTTCGGACGACACTGTGGCGAGCACCGGCACTGTCATAAATAATCGCGAATCGACAAAGGAAAATCGAAGGGGTGTATCCCTTGTGTAATGTTTAGCGGGCCGACGCTATTTTCTCTCTCTCTTTCGTTTTCGAGCTACACACAGACTACAGCAGCAGGTCAGGCACCGACACTCGCCGCTTCACATCACGACGACGACGCTCTGTCAGCAACTTTACGACTGGCTCTCGGATGCCACCATCGGAAGTCGATATTCTGTGCCCGTTTCATGCCAAAGCTATACTGTTACGAAGCCCTGGCCAAGGGGCTTTCCTTGTATCCTACCTACTTGATGACGCTTTCCCACCACAGCCATACGTAGCGGCGGATGGACATGTTTTGCAACCGCACTGTTGAATAACACCACTGAACGGAGAAGAAAAGAAACGATACAAAAAGAAGGAAAGGAAAAAAGCCGGCGAGACAAACTACCGAGAAAACTGTCGTGTCTCATCTCTGACTCCTCGAAAAGGGTCCGCCAGTGTGTTGGTTATGTTTAGTTCGTGGCTTGGCGGCCATCGACAGGTTTACAAGGCCATGATGTATATGGTTGGTCAGCAGATGAGAGCTGGCTTTATTTTCATGTTATTATTTCATCTTATGACGGATTTGATCGTTGGAGACAGACTGGTCGGCGTTCGGTTCTGCTCACACATGGGCGATTCTTAGCTTCAACGAGAAACTCAACCTGGATGAGAAAGACTGGGGAGTGCTCCTTGAGAGGGGTGAATTGGTTCACGATGTCAGAGGGGAAATGGATACGGGCCTCTTGTTCTATTCTTATTTTTCTTACCCGGTCTGTTTATGGGATTTCTTCTCCTTTCGCCCCCATTGTACTTTAGCTTGCTTGTCAGAAAATACACACCTGTTTGAGTAATGTTCGGGACCTGGCCCGAGGCGATGCTTGGCAATGCTTGCTTTGGTTTTATGGATGGGAACTACCACCTGGGTGAGTAGGTAGGTTGTCCGTCTGGTGTCGGTCATTATGCCTCGCGATCGATGGCTTTTAGAGTTTCCATCACGTGGACCGCACGCGTAGACGGCGGGAAGGTGCTCTTGCCTGGAGATTGGAAGCTTATTTCTCGCTCGCTCCCGGGAAAGCCGGAAAAGGCGCGCCCATTTCCTGACCTATTGTCAGATACCTGCCCGCCGACTTGGGATGCCTCTGCTAGCCCGTCTCGACCCTCCGTTAACACTGCGCTCGCTCAGCATTGACTCCTCAGAAGTCAGCGGGGCGGGGTTCTGGACTCCTCGACCGGCCTTCCCATTACATCACCAACCTCATCCAGGTCTGGAGGCCGCGAAGCTCGGACGACCCGGTCTCGGCCGCAAGAGCCTCCTGTGCTGGATACTCGCTGGCACATGCTAAAACGGCACTGGCATTCGTGCTGCCTGCCATCCTGAAGCGCTGTACCACGTCAAGCCAGGGTCGATTGGGTGTGGCGCGAAGCAGAGCTGTCATGCTCAACGGCTTTCGTCTTCCTTTCTCTTGAAAGTATGCCCTAGAGGCATTCGGCTCCCAAAAGATAACTTCGATCAACACGGTCGCATCTCGCAGCCTGACTCCCCGTATTGGGGTCAAGCTGGCGATCACTACACTGCCCACGGCGTCCACAATCGGGCATGTCCTCTGTATCCTCCCGGATGGCTGGGTGGCAGTGTCCCCGTCCAGGTCGCCCTGGGGGAGAAACTTTAAACCCGGCCAAAGCTGAGGCCTGCCACCAAGCGGTCAGAAAAACGTCCGAGGGAGGTGAAAAGATGCACTCGACACTTTGCACAGACGTGCGTCGGGGTGCATTCTTCACGGCAGGCCGTGAATCGTGTGGCTGAGATTATTAAAAACGTATCCCGTCACTGCTAGGACTGTGGGCTACCAGCTGTCGAGCTCGAGCTGGGTTCATGCCCTGGGTCGTAAACCAGCGCCGAAGATGGACGGCCTCTCTTCCCGCAAGGCTGGGAAAAGGCAGGCTCGCCCCCGGACCTGCACTTATGGCCTGGCCTGCTGTCCAGACCATGCTGATGGTGCCGTTTGCTGCTGCTAATGCGGCTGCTGGTGTGATTCACTGGGCCTCGATCCCGGATGTGGCACAATGGTTGGATGCTGCATTATATGGAAGGCAGGGCGCGTAAAGAGTAGGCGCTTGCATATTGGTGGTGGCTGGCTGGTGGCCAACAGGGCCTTTTGCAGAGGTATGCCACATCCTTAACCGACAGCCGGTCCAACATTCTTAGCTGGCGGATGCAAAGAGCCTCACACTGGGACTCGAGGCGAGCAAGAGCGCCACTGGGCCATATATACGTGGTTTGCCTAGCATCTTTGGGTTGGACCCGACATCTCCTTCGACTCGTCCGCTTACGTCCTAGCGCCCACCCCGCTTTCGGGTCTTCGTCCAAGCGATGCGGATCTCCCTGTTGATTCCGAGTCTCGTTGCCCTTATTTGTGCGTCTGGTACTCTCGCTGCACCTCCCCGCAGTCGTCAGGCGCCACCACTGCCTGAAGGCGACAGTTGCCAGTTCGACTCGTCAAAAGCACCAGCCTGCTGGGGCAAGTATAACCTCTCGACAAACTACTACGACGATGGCCCCAGCACAGGCGTCATACGGGAGTACTGGTTCGACGTCGTCAACTCCACCATGGCCCCTGACGGGGTCAACAGGACGGTGCTCTCTATCAATGGAACCGTGCCGGGGCCTACCATCATTGCAGACTGGGGAGACACCATCGGTGAGCGACAGCCATCGGCGGCGGCCGTGAGTACAACAAACGGCAGCAGGGCTGACCCTATCGGCTTGGCTATAGTCGTCCACGTCCGGAATCTGCTCCAGGACAATGGCACGAGCATCCATTTTCACGGAATCCGGCAGAACTACACCACCGAGATGGACGGCGTCGCATCCGTCACTCAGTGTCCTACACCCCCTGGCGACTCGATGACCTACACTTTCAAGGCGACGCAGTACGGGTCTTCGTGGTACCACAGCCACTTCCAGCTACAGGCCTGGTACGCTGTGACGTGATTAGCCGCCGGACAGACACTCGTGAACCAGCTGCTAACAGCCCTATTCACCTAGGAATGGCGTCTTTGGGGGCATAATTATCAATGGACCGGCCTCGGCGCCTTACGATGAGGACTTGGGGACCCTGATACTCAACGACTGGTTTCACGAGACGGCCGACCAGCTCTACGCTCGAGCTTCGACAAGGGGGCCTCCGACGGCCATGAATGGACTGCTCAACGGCACCAACGTCTTTGGCGACCGCGGCAAGCGGTTCGAAACCGAGTTCGAGCCGGGCAAGCGATACCGCATCCGCGTCATCAACGGAGCCATGGACACCATGTTCCGCTTCATGATCGACGGGCACAACGTGACCGTCATCGCCACGGACCTGGTGCCCATCGTGCCCTACACGACGGGCAACGTCAACGTCGGCATCGGGCAGCGCTACGACGTCATCGTGACGGCCGACGCCCCCGCCGACGCCTACTGGCTGCGCGCCGTGCCCTCAGCCACCTGCGGCAGCCGCCACGCCGACCTCATGAACGTCAAGGGCATCGTGCGCTATCGCGGGGCGCCGTCGCCGTCGGCCGAGGGCTCACCGACCACGGCGATGCTGCCGTACGAGGACGGCTGCGCAGACGAGCCTGCAGCGAGCCTTGTGCCCGCGGTTCCCCTCGACGTCGGCGAGGCCAGCCGCCAAGACGCGTTCGCTGTGGGCTTGCAGGTGGTGAATGGCTGGTTCAAGTGGACGCTGAACAAGAACACGTTCCTCTCCGATTGGAGCTATCCCAGTGAGTTTCAGCATTCTGTCTCCTGCCTACGTGCCGACGGCACAAAGGCGAGATCCTCTACTGACGGCACGTCACGTCACCCCTCGCAAAGGTCTTTTGCAGGCCATCTCGAACAACCAGAATTGGCAGCCCAGCCAGCAGGTCGTGAACCTGGAGGGGGCGAACAAATGGGTGTATTTCGTTATTGAAAACACCGGCTTCGTGAGTGATTCGAGGAACTGATCCAGAACAGACCTCTGAAGCTCCATCCGAGCGGTTCCGATTAGTCTAACCGACCTTTCCTACGATTCCTCACAGGACCACCCTATCCACCTCCACGGTCACGATGTGCACGTCCTCTCGCAAGCAAGGGGCGCCCACTCCGCGAACACGACTCTGCAGCTCAAGAACCCGCCGCGGCGCGACGTCGTGATGCTGCCTGCCCATGGCCACCTGGTGTTGGCGTTCAAGACGGATAATCCAGGTGTCTGGCTGATGCACTGCCATGTGAGCGGCCCTTTCTTTCATTTGGACTTGCACGTCTCTGAAGCTAACCCATCATCTGGGATGGCGAATTCCAATAGATCGGCTGGCATACCGGCCAAGGCTTTGCGCTGCAGCTGGTCGAGCGTGCGGCCGAGATCCCTTATAACAAGTCGGTCCTCAGCGACGGCTGCACCACGTGGAACTCGTACGCCACCAGCTTCAACATCCTGCAGGACGACTCTGGAATCTGACGGGTCTGTATGGATGCGCGCTTCTCTGAATGTTGTCGAGCTTTTGGTTCCCCGCTTCTATGGGCGCTTCTCTGAATGTCGTCGAGCGCTGGTTTTCGCTTCCATGTCTGTGCGCTCTTCTCTATTGTGTTCCTAATGCCCCCTTCACGATAAGCACTCATACCCTCATGTTTTCGAGCGCGATTCCACTTCTTGGCGAGGAGGATGCAATACTGATATCGCGAGTGTCGATATTCTAAATGGCGGTCGATTTTGTTGGTGAAGTTTTCTATGGATGGGTTGGTCTTTATGAGTTGAAAAAAGGGGCGATGTATGACTGAGATAGTTTTCCCCTCTTGTAGTTCGGTCCCCAGGCTAAGCGTTTTATTGACCTTCCTGCCCACCGTGGGACGTACCCTCTTCTTGGCCGTTCGTTGTTCCTTGTATCGGCGCTAATTAGATCCGCACAAGGTCGTTTTCCACCCTGGCATTCTCGGCCGTCTGTGCCGGGGCCGGCTTGATCAGGGGCCGGAAACAAGGCCCCGTGAATTCCGTAGTGTGGCAGAGAAGGCTGGGAGAAGGGGAGGAAGGAGACGAAGAAGAAGCAGTCGAGCCATCGTCATCACTCTTGCCCCTGTCCTCCTCGTCATCGTCCACCTCGCTCGAGAGCCCTGCGCTCATCACCCAGGCAGGCAGCAGCCGCCGCTTCACCACCCTCCTCCCTTGCACCCACAGGATGGGAGGGCCGTTTTCCCGCGCGGCGGCGACCTGGCCCTGGAGGGCGCGGAACATGCGGGCTAGTCCGTGGCCGGCGGCGGCTGCTTCTTGATCGTGGTAGGCCGGGTGCAGGGGAGCCGCGGTGGCGCTGGCGAGCAGGGCTCCAAGGGCGATTATGAAGATTCGCGTCAGGTTGGGCATCTTGATCTTTTTGTCTTGGTTTCTCTCTGGTTTTGGCAGGTGTTGTATGGAAAGCCTGGGGTTTCGGTAGAATCTCCTGGGATGTGGTGAGGTATCATCCGGGAGATAATCCTGCAGGGGACCGGGGGAGAAGAACCGAGCTTGCGTGAAATAAGTTCTTGGACATTGCGATACTGGAAAATGGTTGCTTTGGGCCGTCATGATGGCGGTGGCTCAACTCAAAGCCCATAGGAGAAGGTTCTGCTCGGCTCCTGGTGTTGAGGCTGAACCAAGTAGCTGGTTGACAATTACTTTTCTCTCTCCGCTCTTCTCTCTCGATCTCCGGCGATCTTATATTGTCTGTAGCCTTTAGGGATTTTGTACAGGCGTGACCGGTACCTATCTGTATGTCGGGGGATGGATTCACGATTGACGTCCCCTTGCCCAAAGAGGAGCACCTGGAAGACCCGCTGGCCGTGCTGCGGGACTCGCACGGGACCTACGTCGATCACCTCATGCCGTTGCCGCCTACGACGGCGACTTCTTCGGTGACGGCGCCGGCAGCGTCATGGCCAGCGGCGGCGTCAGGAGCAGCACCCGCACGGCCTCGGCCACCCCCGTTCTCGACGGACCCCAGCGCCGCCACCCTGCTGGCCGCCTTCCGCCGCGGTACGGTGGTGCTTCCGTCTCCCGCGGTTGGATCATGAGCGATCCAGCGCTCTGTATGATGTGTGATGAATTCTTTTTCGGACGATTTCATGGGACGTTAAAAAAAAAAGCAATCAAGAACAAAAAAGTAGCAAGACGACAAGCGAATGAGGAATCCGAACAAGGATAGGCGGAGGCGGTCGGGACGCCTTGCGTCAAACTCACTGGATTCGCCAGGAAGGAGAAGAAAAAAAGCAACTTTTCCTTCCGGGATCCTATCAAACATTTTAGTCGTAATCGTCGCTGGCTAGCTGGGACTGACCTCATTGGCCAAGCCTCGAAGCCAACCCAAAGCCACGCCGCCATTTGCGTATGCTCTCATGCTTGACATCATCAACAACGGCAGGCTTCAACGGCTGTGTGTGGTGCGGCATAGAAGCTTTCAGTGGCAAGCATTCTCAACGAGAACAAGAGTCAGAAAGATCTTTCCAGATGCCACCATCGCCGGAACCATTCTCATGCCTAAAAGAATCAAAAAATTAAAGTTAAAGTGCCGGGCCTCCCGACCCCGTTTTTCCGAGCATTTGTTTGCCGATTATAGAAAGCGGGGGTGGGTGAGCGGGCGTTCCTGGATAAAAGACCGGGATTATGACGACGTGAAAAGACAACGCTGAAACACTCGGAAACAATCAGCACCCCAACCCGTCCACACCAAGATCGTATACGATATCAGGTTGTGCCAATACGATTCTGCAGTCCCTGGCCCGGTGGAGCGTAATATATGCGTGAGACGAACGTAGGGAGACCTCAGCCTAAACAAGGAGAACGCGTGCGACTGTGATGGGCTCTTGGCTCTCTGCGCGCGACGTGATGGTGGATTTTAAACAGGGCCTCGGCCACCGTAGGACAAACACATCTTGGCCGTGTGCTAGCCAGCCAGTTCGCAAATACTCCTCTTGGACCCTTGCGAAATCTCCCTAGCATTCCCACATCGACAACCCCCACGGTCGGCCGACCTGGTCAAAGCAACCAAGATGATGTTCCCCCACGCCTTCTCCGCCCTGCTCCTCGCACTGCCCTTCACCCTCGCCCTCGAGGAGGAGCGGCCAGAGTACGCGCGCTGCGGCTCGCGGGGGATGGCGCCCTGCGGCGAAGGACTCCAGTGCATCGACAACCCCTACAGGCCCGCTAGCCGCAGCTGCGGCGTGTCCTGTGACATCCCAGGTTCGTACCCACCGATGCCGTGCGCTGGTGGGAGAGAGGCCCGGGGACGCTGCTAACATGGCCACCTACCTAGGCATCTGCGTCCCACAGACCGGCTCCGGCTCTGCCCCCGGCTCCGGCGCTGGTGCCAGATGCGGAGGGTTCAAGGGGTCAACGTGCGGTGGCGGGCTGAAATGCGTCCAGGTGCAAGGGGACGACCAGTACTGCAACGACTGCGTGGGCATCTGCGTCTGAGTTTGGTTCGATCCCGAGTCGACGGTCGTGGCGTCGTCGCAAGCTGGTCTTGAACTGTGCTTCTTTACGAGTTTATGTTTACTACATTGCATTTAACCGGCGTTGGTGGGGTGGACGGACGACTCAGGGGAGAGCTTGATTTATGAGAGATGCCCGCGCAATTAATTTCTAAAAGTGAAGTCCTAGGTCCTGAAGAGCAAGATAAATAAATGGTGTAGCAAAACGAAAGGAAAGCACAACCGATGGGAAATGATAGAAAGAGCTCCAGATCTGCCCGGCACTTTGGGCCGTCGAAACACCAAAATTTCCAAAGATTTCCGTCCGGGTCTCGCGCGTCGTACATTCGTCACAATGAAAAGAGAAAAAAAGGTAAGAAGCTCGCGGCGTCAACAGGAATTAGTCGTGGCCGGAGCGCTCAGCTCGACTCCTCGTCGCTAGTTGCCTCGATGTTCGCTTTCTTGGCGCGCTGCTTATCTCGAGACGGTGGCCTGGGAGCCTCGGCGGGAGGGTCGACTGCGCTGGCCTCGATGCCCTGGACGTCCTCGCCCATCTTGCGCAGCTCGGCGTTGATGGCCGGGGCGTTCTTCAGCAGCGCCTGATACTGGTCGAGCGTGAGCGAGATGCCCTAAAAGTTCCACGGGCGTGTCGACGTCAGCTTGCTGCCTTGCTAATATGGAGACATGGGACGAATCGTGGCCGGAGCTTACCTTTTTGCCGGGCTTCAACTCGCCACCCTGTTCGTAGTACTCGCGGATGTTGACGAGGACCATTTTGTTGAATTTTGTGATGCCAACGCGACGTTTTGCAGAGATCTGCGGAAAAGTCCAGCCGTCAGTCGGGGCGCGCTGGGAGCCATGGGTGGAAATCGGGTGCGACGACGACTTACCTCCCAATACGGATTGCCCTCGTCGTCCACTCCCGAGCCGAGCGCGGCCGGCTCTTTTGACTTTGCCTCTTTTGGCTTTGACTCCTTTGGCTTTGTGTCCTTTGACTTGACCTTCTTTGCGGGCGCCGAAGCCGGGCCGGCATCGCCGTCGTCGGAAGCGTCCTCCTCGACGCGAGCGCGCTTCTTGCCGAACCTGGGCATTGTTTTCGCGGTGATGAAAGGGCCGAAACGAAGCTGACAGGGTTTCTTTCTGACGTTGATCAATTCGATCACCTTGACAATCGACTGTTCAGGTTCTACTCATAGGCTGTCTGTTCTCGTCGGGCTCGTGCTCGCGCTGGAATCTGCGCGTGCTTGCCCCACTTGGACGCGCAGTCACGTGATGCAACGACATTCCCCGGCATGCCAACAACAAAGCTTCGTTTGGGCATCATCGGTCCGCGGTTTTTTTTTTTGGTTTTTTTTTTTTTTTTTTTTGAGCTTAAAAACGCTTGTGGGACTGAACCGGAGGACAGATCTGTACATGTGATGCGTTAGCATACAGGCTTCCAGTGCCCGGCTTGCGTCCCTTCCCCCAGCTTATCACGATGCAGCCCATGACACATCTCATATTTGCCCAAGGGGCCTACATGGGTGATTATCAGATCGTACGGATCCCAAATAACCATACCTCTACCCGGTGCCCTTCTTCAAGCATTGGATCCACCTAGGAATCCTAGAAATATAAACGAGCCGCGGATAATCTCGTTAAGGCGGCTATGCGTGTGGGATACAAACGGCCGCTCAGCCACCGGAACCGCCCGTTTTCACGACAAATACCAGACATGGACAACAAGGAGTCCTAGCCAATTGGCTCAACATGGTGGCAGACGGACACTAGCGACACGGGTATGTCGCTACCCGTCGAGTCGCCGGATGTGTCAACGACAAACGGGCACCCCGAGGACTGGCTGTTCTCCGTTCCCCAAGAAACTATTATTTGTTTGGCCTCCCACGTAGTAAGCCTGATTCCTGGGGCAGGCTTCGAACCAGCCATGGCTGCCTTATTTCTTCGTCGTTCCTTGTTCTTTGCTTCCACTCGGTTCCTTGAATCTCTCAGCCTTTTCGTAGTCCAGCCAAGGATTGCTCTCCGCTGTTCGTTGCCAGAACATTTCTCTCAATCATCTCTGTGCTCCGCAGCTTGCTCACCAGCTTCCTCAAGTCTCGTTGAGAGACGATGCCTCCCACCACCAACTCAGAGGCAGCCGGCCCGGTCCATCGAAGCCAGCCTGCACACTTGGCCTGTGCCAATCACGGAAATGTTGGCGAAAACGGTGGCGTCCCATGCACCAACAAAGCCAAGAGCGTCTGCGGCCGCTGTGGCCTCGTCGCCGTAAGATGTATCCTTGCAAGCAACCTACGGATGCTCGCCTAGTGGTGTGGTGATGAATCATCCAGTTGACCGGATTCTTCCTCGCCAAATCAGTATTGCGGTAATGCGTGCAAGAAGCAACACGCCCAGCAGCACAAGCATGACTGCGAGCCTGAGCTGCTGAAGCCTGGCTGGCAACCAGGCTGGGCCAAGGAGAGGCGCGTGCCCGCCTTCTTGGGCGGAGGTCACTTCGTGCCATTTGGTTTCATGGGTGGATTTCTATGGGGAAACGTCCCTACCATCGATGTCATCAAGCTTCGGGGCAACGAGGGGCCTGGCTTCAAGCAGGATCTAGACGTGCTCTTTGCTGGTGTGTACCTGGGTGGTGCCTATTCGTACTCCTACCCAACGAGCAGACTTGTGGCTTCTTGTGACATCCCCACTAACCAATGCCCATAAAGCCTCCGGGGGCCTGCGCAACGTTGTCATGTCCATCGGCCAGCTGCCGGGAGAGTACAAGCACGCAGTGACTACAGTTCTCAACGATAAGGCTCCCAACGTGGTCAACCGTAACGCAATCTTCCTGCTGATCTTCGCCACCGTCGAGGACAAGCACATGGCGGCCGAGTGCGTCTTGCACATCTTCTACTCCGCCTTTATTACCAAGTCGCACTTGGAGATCCTCACAAGCAAGGTCCAGCCGCTGGTCCGCAAGGTGTGCGACAAGACCTTGGGCAAGAGTCTGGACGCGCGGCTGGCCAAAACTTGGACCTTTGGCGCCCAAGGCACTACCAAGATCCGCCTGGTGCTCACGAGACGCCAGTGGCTCGCCCTCCTCGCCATGCTGCAGGCGCCCAAGGGTTTCGGGCTGGCGTGGGCCAAGACGATTCGGGACAGGGTGGCCAACGCGCCCGAGCGGATCGACTACAGGGAGCGCCACATGTTCTGCCAGCTCCCCAACCTCCGCATGGGCTTTCACAAGTTCAGGACTGACGGCATTCTTCTTCCGTTCGGGGCCTCGAGGGCCAGTTTTGTCATTCCGAATCCGTGAGTCCCTCTGGGTTTAATCTGGCTAGGTCATCATTCCACAGTTCCAGGTCGGTGACTGATCTCAGCGCTGTACCACTAGCACAATCTTTCTCATGGGGGATATCTGGCCCATGAAGGACAGCGCGGATCCTTTGGAAGGCTGGCCACTCTCCAAAATCCTCCAGTCACAGAAGGGCCCAGCCAGGGAGGACGCGTACGGCGCTCTATACGAGTATGTTCTCGCGCGCTTCTGCGAGTTTCACGACCAACTGGCGGCCCGGCAACTCTCCTTTGAGTTGCACTGCGTCGATGCCCGTCTCCTGAAGGATTTCGTTGGCGGCAGAAAGTTCGATCGTATCGATGTATATATATATATATTTGATTCATTTCCGTTTTCACTTTTCGTCTAACGTAATCCGCCGGGAAAGTGTTGGAACGACTTGTGGCTTTCTGCTAATGACTGTCCGCTAAAACAGACATCCAACATAGTGGACGCGAACTACGTCGGCATCGACGACACTCTTCATGTCCTCGCGCCCCTGCTCAAGAGCACCGAGGTCAACGACAAGGCCACCATCGTGGCGCTCTTCCTCAATGCCGTACCTGCAGTGGTCGGAATGTTGGGGCCCTTACTGCAAATGGAGTGCACCGAGACGATGCCAAAAGTCATACCCTATATCTTCGAGACTCCAGGATCGGCCCGCCGCAACCTGTCTCCCAATCCGGTGGTGGGCGGGCGTGACATGGTCGCAATTATCATCCTGATGGACATTGCCAAGGGAATGGCCAGGGACATGGATTTTTTTTCGACCAGTAAGCCTCGTTCTATGAATCACCCGAGAATCCTCCAGCCACGCGCAGGCCATTGACTGACGGGGCACGGCTATTCCCTTGCAGGTATATGTGCGTCCGGGGCTTCGGGGTGGCTGGGGCCATCGCCGGCGTCGGGATGAAGAAGGCCGACACCATCGTGGAGAGGTGGCCGATGCGCTTTCCGTTCACCGGCGGCACACCTTCTGCCAAGGCCAAGAAGGAGTTTGCTCGGCTGCTTGGGTCGGGTCACGTCGGCCATGAACGCTATGTCGAGTGGCGGGCCATCCGGGGAGCTAAGGTGTAGGCGAGCTCATGGGGCTGGTACCATTCGCTGCCTCATGTAAGCCTTACGGCTACACTTGACAGAATAGCGGGACCAACTGTGGAGAGTCTTGTGGCAGCGAAATCCAGCTGGAGAGGTAGCGATCGGGTAGGCAGTGAACGCCATTTGTAGCGAGGACGTAGTACGTTTGCCGCAATACAACACTCCTTGAGAAGTCGTGATATCCTCCGAATCGAACCCTGCCAGATCTTTTTCTATTCATGCTCTCAAGCGATAATCATCAGTGTCCAACAGTTGGGCCAATGCCGTGTTGACGTTCCAGATACAAAGTCACAATGTAGGCAGCCATCAGAATGCAGGTCAACGCGCTGGCGTCTTGGAGCCCTTGGTCACGTTCCCGAGCAGCTCAGCCCCGATCTCGTCAATCAGCGCCATGCCCTTGAATTTGGCCTTCTTGCCCAGCACGGTCGCCTTGGCGTCGAGCGCCTTCATGAGGTCGACCAGTTCGCTGTCGAGCGGCAGCCTGTAGACCAGGTGGCCCAGCGCGAGCAGCATGCCCTCGAGCGCCTCGCGAGACTCGTCCTCCTGCGCGATGGCCTCGACCACGGACGCCGCCAGCTCTATCTGGTCGTCACCCGACAGCAGGTCGCCGCCGTTGCCGCCGCCTCCCCTCCGACCTGCGCCGTTGACGACGGCGACGTTGAACAGGACCGAGGCGGCAGCGACGCGGACGCTGGTGTGGGTCTCGTCGAGGAAGCTGGATGATATCAGCAGTATCACCTGCGGCCTCAGCGCGGGGTGGCTCAGGATCGGGCGCCAGTAGAGCGTGCTGGAGAAGAGGTTGCAGGCGGCCTGCAGGGTGACGAGGCGCAGCGGGTACGGGCAGCTGCTGCCCAGGCCGTTGACGTGGGTCAGGAGGGTGGTGACCATCTTGTGGTCCGGCTCCTCGGCCAGGCAGCCGCTGAGCCGCGGGTCGACGAGTCCGCAGCGTAATATGTCCACCAGCGGGAACAGCGAGTCCGGCGACAGCGACTCGACGGAGCTCGCGACGAAGGCGGAAAAGGCAGCGACGTCGGGGAGGTGGGCCTCGGCGGCCCCGTCCTTGGACCTCGCCTCGATGAACTTGACTACCCCCTGGACGGCCGCGTCGTCCCCCGCCGGTCCCATCTTGGCCAGGAGCTTGGGGAGCGGGGGCACCTTCGTGAACAGGACCGGCTTGGGGTTTTCCTTGTGCAGGCTCGGCAGGCGCAGCGACTGGTGCGGGTGCCGCAGCCACGCCATCTGGACCAGGAGGCGGACGTTGCCCCTGAGCGCGCTCGCGTCGGCCCCCATCCAGCGGTTCTCCTGCTCGCCCTTCAGGAAGGTGATGAACGTCGGGGTCGCGGTGATGGAGTAGCGGGCGGCGACGTCCCGCGCGATGGATATGTCGGCCTTGATCACGAGGCCCTTGTCCGCCACTTCCTCGGCCAGCTCGTCGTACAGCGGGTAGAGCATTCTGCAGGGGCCGCAGGTGGCCGAGGTGAAGAAGACGACGGCGCACGAGCTCCGCGCCTCGGCCAGGAGCGCGTCTAGGCTGCCGAGGTTCGACACCTCACGGACCCTGAAGGTGGAGGCGGCGGCGGCGGCGCTGGAGCCGCCCGCCTGCTGGCCATTCTGTATGCCCAGGATGCCGCCGCCGTTCTGCTGCTTGCTCGCGCGCACCTGCTGGTCGAGGGCAGGCATGAGCATGCGGCCAAGGGGCGACTCGAGCACCTCGGTAGGCATGTTGATGATCTTGTCGGGGATGCCTTTGCCGACGAGGAAGGTGGCGAAATCATTGCTGAAATTATTACAGTTGTGCCGCCACAGGTTGTACGCCTCGGGCGTGTAGACGGACCGCAGAGAGTCCAGATAGGTCTCGATGACGTCCATCGGCAGCTGCGTCGTCCCGAGCAGCTCTCGGTCCAGTGGGTTCCCGAGATGGGACGAGCCCGGCCTGATGGCGACGATGTGGCCGTCGTAAACGTACTCGAGGCCGTTGAGCAGGATCGAGGTGTGATAGATGGCGTCCAGCTGGAACCCCAGCATGCCAAGGCTCATCTGGCGCGCCATGCCTCCTGAGAGGTCGTATATGAGCACGTGGACCTCCATCGCCGAGACGGAGTATCGAAGGGTCGTGGCAAATCGACGTCGTGGGCGATGTTGCACTTAGGCAGGTATCGCAAATGGCCTCTGGTTTGGCCCAACGAATGAGCCCTGACTGGATAAAATCAGCTCACTGACTAGAGAAATTCTCTCTCCGGTCCCAAGAAATGAATGCGTATCAGAACGGTCTGTATGCTAATAAAGTGAGGACGCGTCTTTCCAAGAATTCTAAGAGCTTCCGTGAGATCCGAGATGAGTTGGATGGCTGTGGTTTTTGATCCGGTGCCCTGAATTCGCCACGTACAGCGGCTTCTACCTAAACCTGCAAACAGCTCCGCTATAGCACACCCCGGTGGCCAGGGCCGAGCATGACGCACGATGCCCGCCTGGCTCGCCGCCAAAGGATACGACAAACGACTTGAATACAAGAAAACCTGCGTATTATATTGCACTATGAAATTATGCCGTTCTGGTGATTAGGTGAGTCGTTCGAAAGCATCGCGGTGCGGCTTTTCCCTGCCATGACGTCCTTTCCCGTAGTATTCAATCCATGCCAGCCCCGCAACCCAACCCCGTATCATTCAAGCTCAGTCAAAGTTGACTGCCATTCCACCTCTCGCACCCGTCCTGCCCCTCGTCACAATGCGTCCACAATCGCCCGGTGGTAGTACAAGAATTCATCCACGTCGCTCGAGGAGGAGCTTGCCCGGAAGAAAAGGCAGCGGG
This sequence comes from Magnaporthiopsis incrustans, assembly GCA_003049425.1. Taxonomy (NCBI): domain Eukaryota; kingdom Fungi; phylum Ascomycota; class Sordariomycetes; order Magnaporthales; family Magnaporthaceae; genus Magnaporthiopsis; species Magnaporthiopsis incrustans. The sequence continues at coordinate 199,584 of PYSR01000036.1, read as the reverse complement.
CGTTCCCGAAATGGAGGTAGTAACCATGCGGCCCGAGCGAGACGGGGTTGCCGCTGGACCTGGCGAGCGAGAGGAACTCTTGGAACTGTACTGGCTGGCACACGTCGGGCCAGAGATGCGCGAGGCTGGTCGGGTGGGAGTTCACGGCCGGGACAAAAAGGCCGGTGGCAAGCAGGAGTGTCCCGACGAGGAACGAGGTGAAGAAGGCTGGACGAAGCATGTCGGCCAGTGGCGTTGGATCTACACCTCGATCGATGAGGTGGCGTTGGTTGTACAGGGGATAGTAGTAGCTTTAAGTAAACTTGGATATGTTTGCGCCGGCCTGTCCAAGTGTTGCCCGTTTTCTGTCTCGGTATTGATGGTATTGTTATGTGCGCAGGGCTGGAGGCCTAGCTGGACGGAGCTATGGCATCCGAATCAAGATCGAACAGAGGACGGCCAACGTCAGGTCAGGGCCGGGTGGCCAGCATTTGAATGCCTACGTCCCCGTCATAGCTTCCTACCACGAGGCCTTCCACGGCCTGAGCGGCCAGCCGTTTGCTGCGTCGCACCACCTCCGAGGGTGGGTGCCCAGTCAGAACCCGTGCGTGACGCCGACCAGCGCATTAGAGGCAAAATAGCCTTTTGTTTGCGGCTGAAAAAGATGCGATCCTTGGCACCCGGCACCTGTCTAGGTCCCTGCCAGGCGTGGATGCGCAATGCCGCGCAGTGGGTGTGATCTCAGTGTATTCGCATACCACAGCAGTAGCATGCATGACCTTGCGAACAGGAAAACGCAATGCGCCAGCTTGGCCGAGGTGTTGCTGCCTGCTCGGAGGCGGGCTTGCGCTCGCGGCTTGCATCTGGGCAGGATTTACATAATGGATTCGGGCCGCCAAACTGGTCAGTCGCTCGGTTCTCCCCGGTGCTGGCGGAGTCTGTGCCAGGAATCCGTTCGCCATTCCTGTGTCGACGTGTCCCTTGTGCGCGCGCTCTTGGGCAAGCCGTAGAACCGTCTGTGCAGGCGTGCACACAAAAGACGGGGTTTGCGCTGAGCTGACGACCACTGCATGGAAATAAATTAGAGACGGAAGCTTCAGATAAAGTTGCAAGCATCGGCTGCCGGGACCAACACCAGCGCCACCAGACTCTTGGAGGGTGGGCGCCTTGGCTGCCGTGACCCCCACCTCAGCCAGAATCTCAAGACGCCCATTGGCCCAAGACAGACCCACCACGGCGGCCTTCCAGGGGGACAGGGGAAGTCACGTAACGAAGAGAACTGGACCAGTCAAAGATCCGAACGAAGACCGCCCGCCAGCTGTGGATGGATGGCCAGGATTATTGATTGAAATCTTCGACGTGTGTTGTCTTTTGGAGCTACCCCCTTTTTCGATCCGACCTGTCAGTCAAAAAGAGGGTGTCCTGTTCTAGCAAAACGTACTCAATGCAGTCGTAAGGACGATCCTCCCACTCCTAACTCGATTTGTGTTCACCGTCCTGCGAGTCTGCCCTCGAAATTGCCTCTTTTTCTAGTCTCTCGTTCACTCTCCCTTTCCCTTCTTCTGTACTTTTGTTTTAGTGGCTCGTTGAGGGATGCGTCCACTTGGCCTCGCATCCTCGACCCCATACCGCCAGTAATTTGACATGCGCAGAACATCAGTTTCATTACCAACCAACAATAGAGTCGCCCGCGACCCTCACGAGAAACGCGCCCGATACGACCACAACCAACGCGAGGTCGGCATCCTGGAGCAATTCGCGGTGACCATGAACCAGGCCCGGCAGGCGCGATGGTTTAAGATCATCGCTGTCCTGACCGGCGTCCTGTTTCTGGTCTTCTTCCTAACGCCCTCGGGCATGGAGCTTCCCCTCAGGGGAGTAGGAGGTGGAGGAAGAGGAGACGGGGGTAGAGCAGGTATGTTGCGAAGCGCCACGTTGCCTCTAGGGGCCAGCTCAACCGGTTCGCGCTTGTGAGACATGCGCGACACGGCAAGAAAGCCAGTTAACACTCCGCCGTCCTCTCAGTGCCAGTCTCGAGACCAGCGTCTGGCGGCGCCGGCCAGGGCCAGGCTCCCACCGACTCGTCGTACGGCACCTCCAAGTGCGCCAAGTCCTTCTCCAAGGACAAGCCCATCGTTCAGTATGTTCTCATGGTCGACGCTGGCAGCACCGGCTCGCGCATCCACGTATACAAGTTCAACAACTGCGGCGCCGCCCCGGAGCTCGAGAGCGAGCTCTTCGAGCAGACGGCCAAGAAGGAGGGCGGCAGCGGCCTCAGTGCCTACCCCAACGACCCCGAGGCGGCCGCCAAGAGCCTGGACGTTCTGCTGGACAAGGCCATGAAGGAGGTCCCCGACAAGCTCAAGTCGTGCTCGCCCATCGCCGTCAAGGCCACGGCCGGCCTGCGCCTCCTCGGCAAGGAGAAGAGCGACAAGATCCTGGCGGCGGTGCGCAAGCACCTCGAGGACGATTACCCCTTCCCGGTGGTTGCGGGCGATAGCGGCGTCTCTATCATGGACGGCAAGGATGAGGCCATCTACGCTTGGGTCACCGTCAACTACCTGCTGGGCAAGATCGGCGGCCCCGACCGTAGCGAGACGGCGGCCGTGCTCGACCTCGGCGGCGGCTCGACCCAGATCGTGTTCGAGCCGACCTTCAAGGGCGCCCCCCACGGCGGAATGCCCGAGAAGCTGGCCGAGGGCGACCACAAGTACGCGCTCGACTTTGGCGGCCGCAAGTTCGAGCTGTACCAGCACTCGCACCTGGGCTACGGCCTGATGAGCGCCCGCGAAGCCATCTTCAAGACGCTCGTCGACGACATCTACCAGGCCAAGAAGGACGACCGGAGCTGGCTCAACGCGCCCGTCGTCAACCCCTGCTTCGGCGCCGGCATGACCAAGACCATCAAGGTCAAGCTCGGCGAGGGACACGCCCTCGGCAAGGAGATGGACATCAACATGACGGGCCCCAAGGCCGCCGCCCCGGCCCAGTGCCGCGCCCTGGCCGAGAAGGTGCTCAAGAAGGACGCCGAGTGCAAGCTCGCCCCTTGCTCCTTCAACGGTGTCCACCAGCCGTCGATTGCTAAGACCTTCGCCAAGGAGGACATCTACTTTCTGTCGTACTTCACCGACCGCGCCCAGGCCCTCGGCATGCCCGAGTCCTTCTCGCTCAAGGAGATGCGCGACCTGGCCGACGTCGTGTGCGGCGGGAAGGAGGCCTGGGGCGTCTTCCAGGGCGTCAAGGGCGCCCTCGAGGAGCTCGACGGCCGCCCTGAGTACTGCCTCGACCTCAACTTCATGCTGGCCCTCGTCCACACCGGCTACGAGATGCCCATCGACCGCGAGATCAAGGTCGCCAAGAAGATCAAGGACAACGAGCTCGGCTGGTGCTTGGGAGCTAGGTAAGTCTGCCATGCTTCCTTTTTTTTTCTTCTTTAGTCTCTTTGATGATGACACCCCGTCAGATCCTCATTGAGACACACGCTGACCACGTCCTCTTTTTTATAGTCTCCCGCTTCTGGCAAAGGGATCCGGATGGACCTGCAAGATTTCCGAGATTCATTAATCAATCGAGGCGACGCATGTACCGCCCGCCACCCATCATGAAAAAAGCTGGATTCCAACGACGGACGCTTTGGTGGCAATAATAGACTTGTTTCGCCGGATGCTAGGGCTGGTTTTACGCGGCGTTTGCTTGTCCATTTTGTAGCATTAAAAGAGGGGGTCCATACAAGGAAACTCCCCTTGCAAGATCCGTTTCTATAAACTGATACCAAAACACCGAGATGTGGTCTCTAACTATCCAGACCTCTCAAGACCTCGATGCAAAGCCGAGCCGAGGTATACGACAGACAGCCTTGCAACGCACCCACGCGCGATGGCTGTTTCTATCGTAGGCTCATTTCACAGTGGCGGCGTAACCATCGATAGAACATCGTCCATGACTTCCTCCGGCCCCATCTCCTCCAGCATGGCCTCGATGGCGGAAAGCTCGCTGCCCCACTGCATGCTCCGCTCCTTAGACGGCTCGACGATGCGTATCCGGTGGAGATAGACCTTCTTGGCCGCCATGGCCACCAGGGACGGCGTGACGTAGTCGAGGCGGTGCAGGGCGGCCATGCACTTTGCCAGACGCTCAAAGTGCTTAGTGGAGGTCGGGGTCACGCCGCCGGCCACGGCGCGGTGCACGCGCAGGAAGGACGCGATGTTCATGAGGTAGCGGACCACGTCGATGTCGATCTGGACCTCCTGGCTGGCCCTTGCTAGGGAACCAATGTCCTGTTTCGAGACGCAGAAAAAAAAGTCAATAACTAGGAGGCGACGACCAAGGTTTGCGCGCGTCCCCGAAAAAAGGAAGAAAAAAAAATAACTTACAGCCTCCGAGAGCAAAGGCTCCTCAGTCTGCTGTGTACCGTCGCGCCCTCCAAGGTTTGCACCAGCAGCCTCCGCTTCCTTCCGCTGCTGCTCCTGCTGCTGCTCCTCCTCTAGGTTCACAAAGCCGTCCTCCGGGTCGTGCCAGTGGGCTATGTAGAAGTGGTCGTTGAGGTGGGGCGTGACGTGGGCGCGACCGCCAGACCGGGCCTCGAGGGCGGCAACGAGCAGGAAGGGCTTCGGGGCGGCCTGGACAGCGGTGCGGGTGAAGATGCGGCGGGTGCGCAGCAGCTCGAGGGCCTGGATCTGCACCGCGCGCGGGGCCCGGTCGAGGCCGCGCGCGATAACCACGTTTGCTATGGCGCCCGGGCCAGGGACCGGATGCAGCCTGCCGCTGCCATTATTGCTGCTGTTGGCGCTGCTGTGGTTGATGTTCCTGTTGTTGTGGCCTGGAGATATGGACGGCGAGAGCAGCGGAGGCTGGAGGGCCGGGAGGGTCAGCAGTCCGCCGGCGCCGGCGGCGGTGCCCCCTGGGCGGAGAACCGGGGATGCGCCGCCCGGGTGGGAGAGGAAGTGCGAGTCGCTGCGGGCGTATGGCGAGCCGGAACCGGAGCCTGGCGGGATGCCGGTGCGGGCGGTCGCGGACGAGGAGGGCTGGCTCGGCAGGAGGAGGCCGGTTGCAAAATCCTCGAGCGTGGTGTGCGGGCCGCACTCGACAGTGACCGACTTGAGGCCGAAGGTGCGCGAGGATATCTGTATTTTTTCGAGAGAGGGGTTATTCCCTGCTCTTTCTTGCTTCCTTGACTGTTTGCGTGTTTTGGCCCCCTATGATGCGTAGCAGCGGCAATGGGGAAGCAGACGCCTGAATCGGAGGGCATCCCGAAACGTACTAGTTGGAGCTCCGCGACGAGGTCGTCCAGAGCCTCGGGCGGTGTGCTGATCAGGCAGTTCTCGCGGCTGACGAGGCAGAGCAGGGCGGCGAGCTCCAGGTCGGTGAGACTGTGCACCCTATCCAGCAGCTCCTCATCCGCCATCGAGCCGGTGCGCCGAACCCATTCCGCGGCGGGTGGTCTAGGAGGTGAAGCCGCGAGGGTCAAGGTGTGTGCACGCTTTCACGTGTGGCTGACCGAACTGGTTCCCTTTCCTCCCTAATGTTCTCGTGACAAGCCACATCCGTCGCCAAAGGAGGATTGGGGCGTTTCCTATCCACATTCGCATAGCCGCCACGATTTGATTGGTCTTCGCAAAGCGAACTCCCAACCTGCATGACCCGTCGACCCCAGGTGCTGGTTCCAGAGCTCTCCACTCCTGGTCAGGCACGGTCGCCAGGCCTAAGGCGCAAGCACACCCAACCGCTCAATCCTGTTTGCCTTCGGACAGACATCCATATCCCGTCTCGCTATCGCTACCGATTGCCTGCCGCCTAGCCAACCACCCACCGACGAAGCCCCTCCTCGAGACACAGCTGCTCCCACGACAGCACGGCGCAGACATAACGCACTACAACAGAGAGGTGCGCTCTCTCCGTTTTCCATCGCTCTTCGAGAGTCCGCTGCCCGAATACTGCCGGGCCGACCGAACCTGGACTAACAACTACATCATCGATACCAGCCACCTCCCGTCCCTAGCCCGAGCCACGCTACCACCATGTCGTCGCGAAAGAAGGTCCTACTCAAGGTGCGCCGCCATCGCCGACCACACAAATGTGCTTCTGCAGGATACCTTCTCCGGACTGACCTGATCTCGCCACCCGCCGATACAGGTCATCATCCTCGGCGATAGCGGTGTCGGCAAGACGAGCTTGATGAACCAATATGTAAGAGCCGACGAACCAGACCAGGCGACCCTGAGCCAACGCTCTGCTCCGTCTCGGTTCCCGCCTGGCGAGTTTGCGACTCTAACCCGAAAGCAACGCATAGGTAAACAAGAAGTTCAGCGCGAGCTACAAGGCGACCATCGGTGCCGACTTCCTTACCAGAGAAGTCCTCGTGGACGACCGCCAAGTCACTATGCAGGTGCGGGAAATACCACCCTACCCCGACATCCTTACTGCGCTAGCAGTCCAGTCGGTCTTGTGAAGATATGTGTTGCTGAGACTCCGCCTTTCTTTGTTGTCGCAATAGCTGTGGGACACGGCAGGACAAGAGCGGTTCCAGTCGCTAGGAGTCGCCTTCTACCGCGGCGCAGACTGCTGCGTGCTCGTGTACGACGTCAACAACTCCAAGAGCTTCGACGCCCTCGACAGCTGGCGCGACGAATTCCTCATCCAGGCTTCGCCCCGGGACCCTGACAACTTCCCCTTTGTTGTGCTGGGCAACAAGATCGATGTCGAGGAGAGCAAACGAGTGGTGAGCCAGAAACAGCCCCTGGGTAAATGGCGAACATCACCATCCCGGACTTTGGTACTGACCGTTGGCCATCTTTATCGCCATATCTGTAGATTTCGACCAAGAGGGCTATGACCTTCTGTCAGTCCAAGGGAGGCATCCCCTATTTCGAGACCAGCGCAAAGGAGGCAGTCAACGTGGAGCAAGCTTTCGAGGGTAAGGACCTCTTGGATGACCGCTGGCACATTCCGGCTATTTTCCATTGCTCCTCTTTCTCCCAGATCCCTGCGTCATCGCCTTGCTGCTGCTGAAAAGGCGCCTTTTGACTAACATGTTTGCTCCCAAATACAGTCATCGCCAGGAACGCCCTTGCTCAGGAGGAGTCTGAAGAGTTCAGTGGCGACTTCCAGGACCCGATAAACATCCACATTGACAACGACAGGGACGGATGCGCATGCTAAACAGTGGCTGAAGTATCATGCCTTGGCTGGTGTCGGCTTGCTACCTGGTCCCGTGCCGCACGCACCTGACACATTCATCCTAGCAGACACTTTGCCAGCCAGAGCAACGCGCGAAATTGCCGTTGGCGGTGTCTGATGTATCAAAAACCAACTGTACTGGACCGTCGTTCTGCCATCCATATTTTACCGGTCGGCCTTTTCTTACTATCGCGTGCAGAGGTCACTCGATACTGCTGGTTTTCTTTCAGTTTTTGCTGGGGTTTTATCTCGCTATGTTTTGCTGCCCACAGTTTTTGGGGACCAAGTACCATCTCATCTACCGTCTGTCCTCCGTAATTCGCTTTGATTTTTCAGGCCCATCGTTATATAGAGCTGCTCTGCTGGATCTGCATGTTAAAGCTTTAGATTTAGCCCCTATTCCCCGACCAACACGATCCTTGCGATTGCTTCTGGGTGTCCATGTCTCTTGTCGGATGTGGTGCTCTTGCCGGCCGTTATCGCATCACTCGCTAGCTGTGAGTGAGATTTGCATAGTCATGGCCGTTCCCTGTACGCCCAAGCAGATCGTTGTCCATTTGCCTTGATGTTCGACCGGACTCAGCGCGTTTAGAGCGCAATACAAGCACGAACCGACAGAGACCTACGGCACTGGAAACGGCACAGTCCAAACAGTCGACCCGGTTGGGTATGAACTGCCGAAGGAGCTGCATCGCTTAAGCAATGGTTCCTGCAGTCTCCGTTGGGCTCATGTAGACCCAAGCTATTGGTACGTACGCCACGCGGACTTCTGCTTACACGGCACCAGACGGTGGTTTCCTGCCACCTGAAGGCCTAAGCCTCCCACGCTATGGAAGTACTGTAGGCAGCATTATCCGAACCGCTCGGACCGATGGCCAGCGTCCCATGAAACAGGAATTCAAACAGATCAATTGTCATCGATTGACAAGGGTGGTGGGTCCGCCATGTGCCGTTGATCTGGCCGTTGGGGCTGGCTGGGGGCTGGGCTGGGGCTGGCGAATCAATCACGACATTGCGCCCTACACAGTCAGGCGGCTGGGTGCTCGCCAGGGTCTGCCCCTGGATAGGTACGTAATAATGGATGCGGTTTGCAGTCCGATGCTTGTTTGCCAAATCTGGTATGTTTCTGTTACGACAGTCGACAGTGTTGGAAGAAGCACGTTGCATGCACTAACAATTTAGGTAGGCACCACTTGCCGCCCATTCCGCGATAGAACCCAGCGAGACTACCTAGACAAGACATCGTGTTTCGACGAGCCGCCTGGTGGCCTTTTCCCCGTCCTCGCGTACCAAGACACATCCTCTTCCTGCGCAGATCCCGCCCACATCGGGGGTCCGCTTTCGCGCTTTTGCAAACGACATCTTTGCCCTCCGCTCCGCCCGACTCCGCCCAGCTCCGCCCGCTGCCGATCCCGACGAGAGACGACTAGACCGGGGCGCAAACCCCCCATCTCACGGTCGACATCAAGGCAGTTCGGCTAGGTATACGCTGGCGTACACGGCGAGCGGCGCTGACGACGACGACGACCACGATCACGACAACTGGAGCACCTCCTCCCCCGCGCGCTCTCACGATACACAACGGGCAGCCGTGCCGAAGATGCCGGTGGAGCCGGCCGCGGAGCAGAATGGCGGCCCCGAGATACAACAGCCGCGGCGGTCGATATCAAGCGCCATGCTGCTGCAGGACTCGGTCATGTCGTCCCGCAGCGGTGGAACGGGCCGCTCGGGTCTGCGGGAGAAGCTGGGCGTGGCAGGGTTCGCAAGACGCACGCTCGGGATAATACTGTTGACGGTGACCGTCTTCCTCTGGACCGCGTCCAACTTTCTAGCCAGCGTGAGTTCCTCCTGCTGCTGCCTGTGATAGCAACTCGGATAACCCCTGAACTGACGGGGTTCTTTTTTCTTTCGCCCATTTAGTACATATTTTCCGACAAAACATACAGCAAACCCTTCTTCGTCGTCTACGTCAACACCTCCTTCTTCGCCCTCTCCCTGGTACCCATGGCGCTCAAGTACATACGGCAGCACGGCCTCGACGGCTTCCGCAACGCCGCCGCCGAGGTATGGAGGGAGCAGAAGCGCAGAGGCTTGAGGCCGGGCGCGCCCAGCAGCGGCCCCCACTCGAAGCTGCAGGTGGAAGGGGAGGACGCCGGCGAGGCCGGCGAGCGGCTGCTCGTGGACGACGAGGGCAGCATGCAGGCGTTCGACGTGCCCGATAGTGGTGGTGGTGGCGGCGGCGGCGGCTCTGGTTCCCCCTCACCCACGCACGAGCGGCTGGACGTGCGCGAGACGGCATGGCTCAGCCTCGAGTTCTGCATGCTCTGGTTCCTGGCCAACTACTTCGCGTCGGCCTGCCTCGAGTACACGTCGGTGGGGAGCGTGACGATCCTGACGTCGACGAGCAGCGTGTGGACGCTGATCCTGTGCGCCGTTATGCGCGTCGAGAGCTTCACGGTGCGCAAGCTGTGCGGCGTCCTGGCCGGCCTGGCGGGCGTCGTGCTCATCTCGACCGTCGACCTGTCGGGCAAGAGCGACGAGGACCGCGGCAACTTCCCGCACAAGTCGACGGCCGAGATGGCCATCGGGGACTCGATGGCGTTTGTGAGCTCCATCATCTACGGCCTCTACGTCACCGTCATGAAGCGCCGCGTCGGCAACGAGGACCACGTCAACATGCCGCTGTTCTTTGGCCTGGTCGGCCTGCTCAACTTGATTCTGCTGTGGCCCGTGTTTTTTCTTTTGCACTTCACGGGCATCGAAACGGTGAGCTCCTCGGCTGCGACTCCGATGCTAGGGTCAGTGTGTCTTGTGACTAACCGCATACCGTCAATCTCAACAGTTTGCTCTGCCTCCTTCCGGCAAAATCTGGGGCATCATTCTGGTAGGTTCCGCCTGTCTCACTCTCGCTCACCGTTCTCCTGCACTTTAGTATCGCCGTTCGGTCGCTGACCACATGCGTGCCTCTAGTTGAACTCCCTGTCATCCTTCCTCAGCGACATGTCATGGGCATATGCCATGCTCCTGACAACACCTCTCGTCGTCACGATGGGACTGTCACTCACCATCCCGCTCTCGCTGGTGGGAGAAATGATTCAATACCACCAGTACGCCAGCTGGGTCTACTGGGTTGGCGCCTGCATCGTCCTTCTCTCGTTTGTCTTTATCAACCACGAAAGCCACGAGGACGAGGACCCACGTGACCGGCATCACGGAACGACGGATCAAGTCTGAGACTCGAGTCGCCCACGGGTCGAGCCTGGAGACAGCACGCTTCGGGAGACGTGCGTATATACATCGCATCTAGCATTTTTCATTTCACGGGTCGGAGGTATCCAGTCATGTCCCTCCTGGTATGCTGCATTCTATGGGAGGATTTTGTTTAGAATGTTGGATTGCATACTGGGCGGCGCTTATGGAGTTTACTTTACCTCTGCGGCTTTTGTGTCATACTTACTTTCACATATTGGTGGCCCAGGTTGCCCTTGTTTTGGGCTTCTCACAATTGGATTCCCTTTGCTTCACGATACATGCGTGCATTAGAGGAGAGGATTTGTACCGGAGCGTGCATCAAGGCAGCTTCCTAGAATGTAACGTGGCTGCCTGTGTCCGTAAAGCTGTTTCCTGCAGCACGCGGGCGCTAAAAAGTGAATGCACTCAGCTGTCCCCATGACAAAATGGTCCCACTCTGGGCTCGATTTATCTTGGAATCTGCACCTCTCTCCGGGGAGCCGCTTCCATCCCATGCAACATCCCGAGCGAATAAGGCGTCGATTTAAATGGCCCGCTATTAGCGCGCCACAACGTCGGGTCGTGCTGTCCAAATGCTTGCTCTTGCCTCTTTGCCTTCCCTGGTCCTCAGGATCGCCGATTGAGTGGTGATCGGTGGAGCGCGGCCCTCGTGAGGTTCAGCAGTGGGCAGGTGCGAGACGCTACCTGCCCATTCCATCCCTCGCCACTGGAATCTGACCCCGTGTCCCGTGCGCCTTCCTCCTGCTGTGCTTGCAACAAACATGCAGTCTTATGGTAGTGCCGCATTCAGCTGTTCTGGAAGGTGCGGGCTGAGAGGCAGTCATGATGGACCTATTGTCAATATTACTTGGGTGGTAGCTCTTGCGCAGTTATTGATCGATACTTCCGCCCTTTCGCCCTTTGGATCCCTCTTTTTTTCTGGTTTCCACTCATCCCCAGCCTCCGTTGTTGTTTGTTCCCTCACACCAAACCCCAATCAAACATGGTCATCCCGTAAACATCCTACCGAGACACTATCGTCTGGCAATACATCTCGCGGCTTTCTTTCACCCTGACCATTGTTACCCTTTGTCCAAGCTATCATCCGTCCTGCGACTGCAGACTCCCCAACCTCGCCACGCCCAATCAGCAGCAGCCGACTTGCCCCTGATGTCTTCGCCCGAGCCCGAGACACGCAGGGGTAACGCCCAAAAAGGTCTGGGCAAGGCCATCAATTCATCCACACGCCCCCTACACAAGACGCTTAACAAGCTGATCCTCGACCGGCTGCCCTTGGCTCTGCCGCCGCATGTCAGCAACCCCTCGCAATACGCCACGGGGATCCTGCACATCGCGTCCGTATACATTGCCTTCGAGACGCTATGGCGCCAGGCGATCACAGAGCCCGTGGCGGGCGACGAGGCCGTCAGCCGTCCGTGGTGGGCTCAGATCATCGAGTTCCCCCTCGGCCCGCCGAGGCGGACGCACTTTGAGTCGTACGCCGAGCTCCCGCCCAGGCTGTCCGACGAGAGCCGCGACGGCGTGCGCCGGCTCCTGGCCGACATGCACATGCCAAAGCTCGAGAGGGCCGCCCGGCTCGTGGCGGACATCCGGTCCCTGACGGGGTGGACGCGGGACGAGGTAGCCCAGGAGATCAGGCTGCTCATCAGCGGCGGCGGTGGCGACGACGACGACGGCGAAACCGGGCTGGCCGCTTTCGTCAAGCACGCGGCCGCGGCGGTCACCCTCGCGCCGCACGTCCTGCTCGCCCACGGCTGGGTCATGTACATGGCTCTCTTCTCAGGCGGCCGCTATATCCGCGCCACCCTCGAGACCGCCACCAGCCTTCCGGAAGCCACCGGCCGTGCGGACCCGTCCTTCTGGGCCGCCGACCTGGGTCCCGTGCCGCCCGGCATGCGTCCATCCGTCCGCGAGCGCAATCGCGACGCCCGGCCCGGCTTCTCTGGCGACACGGCGGCGGCGGACGCGGCGGCGGCACAGCAGACCGAAGACGACGACTCGATCCTCGGCGACGGCGGCCACCCGTCGTGCGTGCGCTTCGTCGCGTGCAAGGCCGACCTGGACCCGCGCCGGGGCCGCCTGCCGCTCGACTTTCTGCACTTTGCCACGCGCCGCGACGGCGAGGATCTCAAGGAGGAGTTTAAGCGCCGCCTGGAGGCGGCCGCGCGTGCACTGTCGGCCACCCAGCGTGACGACGTCGTCCACGAGGCCCGCCGCATCTTTCAGTTCCTGATCCGCATCGTCGGCGACCTCGACGGCATCTGCGGCAGCGGCGACGCTGCTGCTGGCGCGACGGCCACGACACCCACCAGCGACGTCGGCGGCGTCAGCCCCGGGGCTTCGAGCCCGTCCGCCTAGCTCGCGGCGGAGAACCTTCCTCCTGGCGGCTGGCCCGACGACGACGGCAGCCCGGCAGCTCCTCTTGGGCCGGCGGGACAGGGTGCGGGCGACAACGGTGGCGGTGACGGTGATGGTGATGGTGATGCCAAAGCCAAAGCTGAATATGCTGCCGATACACCCAGCAAGAGGTGGTCCGGCTTCGTGGCGTCTGGCAGGCTCAGAGACAGCATCGTTGTTTCCAGGGAGCGAACCGCCAAGGCTGTACTCAAGCGGAAGCAGAAAGAGAAGCAGAAGCAGCAGCAGCAGCAGCAGCAGCAGCAACAGCAGCAACAGCAGCAGCAACAGCAGAAGCAGCAGCGGGAGCAGCTCCAGCTGCAGCTGCAGCAGCAGGAGTCTGCCAAGCACGATCCCTGATTTTTATTTTCTTCTTTCCCCCCTTCTCCGGGGTTCCCTTTATTTCCCGGTGCTTTTCTCATTTTTGTGAACAGACTGGTTTAGACAAGTCACATCACGCGATACCCCAAGGCAACAAACATTCCCCCAGGCCACCTAGACTATTAGAGACAGCCCTTGATCGGCTCTTTGTTATATTTACACTTCTATTCTACTGTTAGAACCTAGGTTCCTAAGCTACGTTGTTAGTGAATCAAGAAGAATTTGCTAGCCTATTCCCTCATGCAAAAGTACACTGACAAAGTAAATGTCCACAGCAAACGTTGCGCCATCAAGCAAAGCCCCAAGCAACTGACGGTCGTCCCAAATCCCGAACTCTGGTGTGTATGAATTCGTGCTCTGTAGAACAGAATGCCCGCCTATAGCCCCACAGCCGTATAACGCCTTGAAATATGCCATTATTCCGTACGAGATATTCCCAGGGGCATCACGGGAATACATTTATTTTTTTTCTGTTTTCTTTTTCTTTTTTTTGTCCCTCACATTACGCTGAGCCGACGCGCAGGGCTAAAACTCATCGTCATCGTGCTCGTCAAAGTCTTGCTCAATACTAGCCCAGCCCCAACCCCAGCGCTGACCCCCGGTCCAGCCGCCACGACGAAGCTGTCTGGCCTGGTCACGGTCCTCGGACCAGACACGGGCTGTGAAGTCGTCGGACGCAGTGACCAGCCGGCCGTTGCTGGTGAACGACACCGAGGTCGCCTCCTTGGCGTGGCCGTGGATGAGCGGCGTGCCCGACGCGAAGATGGGCGTCGTCTCGGCAGGCCGGGGCGTCACGTGCCTATTGCTGGCCGCGAAGCCCCACGACCCTTCTGTCCTCGCCGGCAACGAGACCCCCGCGGCGGCGGCCGAGGCGACATCCTGCTGGGAACGGAGGTAGCCTTCGTCGGTCGGGAACAGCACGGGAGTGCCGTGGCCGCTGCCGACGGCGAGCATCTCGGAGCAGCCGTCGCGGGCCGGCCGGATGGCCAGCTTCACAAAAAAGCTGGGCGAGGTGAAGAGGGTATGGCGGAAGCCATACAGCGGGGCCAGGCCCGAGTGCACGGGCGAGCTGCGGCGGCGAGTCAGGCTGTAGCCGGCGTCCAGCTCAGGGGCGCGGCCGAGGGCGAGGTGGGCGGTCGAGTACGCGTAGACGGTGTTGTCCTTGCAGAGCGCGTACAGCCGGGCACCGTCGGACCCCAGGGCCAGGGAGCTGACGCCCCAGTCGCGGTAGCCGGCGTGGCCCGGCGGCGGGGCCACGACGGAGACGGGCTTGCTGGCGCTGTTGCTCTGCTCGTGGCGGACGGCGCGGATGTCCCACAGCTTGATGGTGGCGTTGGCCTCGCACGCCGACAGGATCATGTGCTCCTTGCCGGCCGGCATGAACTCGAGCGTCGTCACGACGGCGTGCTGACCTCCCCGGCCGCCCCGGGCCGAGACCTGGTGCGCCGACACGAAGCTGTTGAGCGGCGCGCCGTGGGGCACGGGGTACTCGCAGCCCTCTGAGGCGTCGCCCATGGCGTCGTCCTGCCAGTCGCTGAATCTCCCGTTGCGGCACCGGAGATCCCACACCTGCACTAGGCCATCACGGCTGCTGGTGGCCACGACGTTGCCGGTCCCTTGCCCAGGCTGGAACCGAATCGACTTGACGGAGCCATTGCAGGGCAGCAGGGTAAGGGGTTTCTGCGTCATCGTGTCCCATACGATGCCAGTGCGGTCCGCCGATGCTGTCGCTGCACGGAGATCGTCTGACGAGACAGCAACATCGGTCACGGCATTGTCGTGGGCCGTCCACAGGACGTGCGGCTTCTGGAAGCCATCCTCGCCAGAAGCGTCAGTATCCAAAAGCCGTACATTGCCCATGTTGTCTCCAATAAGCACCATATTGTTGGCTGGAGGGGTACATCGAAGTCAGTTTTTTTTTTTTTTTTTTTTTTTNTTTTTTTTTTTTTTTTTTTTTTTTTTTTTTTTTTTTTTTTTTTGGCTCGCATCTCAGCGTATTCGGGCTAATTCCAAGACGGAGATCGGGGCAACGTACTGTTACAAGCCGCCTGTGAGAAAATGGTGCTGCGAGGCTGGTTAGAATCGGTCTGGGCGGTGCTGTGGATGTAATCCTGTCCGGAGCAGAAGTCGGCAGTCTCCGTCCTCCAGTCTAGGGATGCTGTTAGCCTATGGACAAACTTGTAGAATATGCCCCTGGGGGCCTAGGATGGCGGCAATGCTCACCAAGTACGGGATGCGCCAGCTCCAGCATATCAAATGCACGGTCGATATCACCCAATTCCCGCTGAAAAACCTGGGCTGCGGTACCCCTATGGTTCAGGGGAATTCTCAGTTTTGGCGCCGGTGGCTTTGAGTCCTCCAGCGGATTCGTGGGAGACGCAGAGACCGTCTCGAGTGAACCAAGTCCCGCACTGGACCTGCTGGTCTTCTGACGCTTGCCTCCATTGCCACTGTCCACATCGTCACAATCGAGAGCTGCTGTTGGCCGCTTGCCGGCATGAGCACCAGAGCGGGCAGGGTTCCGGAATAGCTCCCTCGCTGTTTCGTCCACAAGCTGTTGTGTTGCGTTGAGGGAGGAACGGGTGATATCGTGAAGGGCGCTCCTGGTGACAACGGGAACGGGCCGTGGCGTGAAGAACTTGCGAAATTTGCGGGGAGTAATCGATGGAGGTTTTTTCTCCTTCTTCGAGGAGCTGTTTTCTCCTGCTGCTGCTGCTGCGGCCGCTGCTGTTGCCGATCGAGTCAGGACCGTTGGGGACTGTGGGACCGGCTCGAGGGCAGAGCCGAGTGGCGAGGAGTCGGCCGGAGTCTGGTTGCATCGAATAGGGCTTCCCAGTGCCCGTGGTCTCCTGGGGGTCAAAGGCAGGCCTCGGGGCGGCCAGGCGTCAACGAGGTCGTCGGACTCTTCTGGAGCATCGACATGGACAACGGGTGCCCAGGTAACGGATCGCTTAACGCAGATGGGGCTGCTGTTGGGAGGCGTAGGATGCATCATCTTGACAGCCCAAATCACTTTGATACATGAACATGAAGATACAATTCGAGAAACCTGCAGTTGCGTGAGGGAGAGAGCAGGGTTGGCACACTTCTTTGGTCTATACGGTTGTCTGGGAGAAGTTGTGGGGGACGAGGGGGTGGACACAAGCCACTTTTACGCGGCCCAGACTTCCTGGCCCATGCCCATGACACCCATGACACGCTGCGGCATGTCAGGAACGCGGAAACACGATTCTTGGACGCGAGCAACAGCTCCGCGTTGCCCCACAGTTTAAGTGCTTTCTTGGTGCCAATCCGCGCGCGTCAATGGGCACCTTGCGGTATCGGGGCCCACTTTCAAGCTTATCGGGGAACTTGGAGAAAGAAAAAAAAATCTAGCTGCCCTGGGTGCAGGAAGCCCCATTCGTGCAGAGGGGCCATGCAAATCTCGACGACGCCATCGCGGACGACGCCGAGGACGATAACAGCGGCCGGCACGCCCGTGGACCTCTCAAACCGATTGCGCGATGGCCATCCAAAAGAAACACGGTAAAGGCCGTCTTGACAAGTGGTACAAACTCGCCAAGGAGAAAGGCTACCGAGCCCGTGCCGCCTTCAAGCTGATCCAGCTCAACAAGAAATATGGCTTCCTCGAAAAGAGCAAGGTCCTGCTGGACCTCTGCGCGGCCCCTGGCTCTTGGTGTCAGGTGGCTGCCGAGACTATGCCCATAGGCAGCCTCATAATTGGAGTCGATCTGTCTCCGATCAAGCCAATCCCCAAGGTCATCACCTTCCAGAGCGACATCACGACCGAAAAGTGCAGGGCGACGATCAAGCAGCACCTCAAGGGCTGGAAGGTGGACACGGTGCTTCACGATGGAGCCCCAAACGTTGGTACGGCTTGGGTGCAGGATTCATTCAACCAAGCCGAATTGACCCTGCAGTCCATGAAGCTGGCCACCGAATTCCTCGTCGAGGGCGGCACCTTTGTCACCAAGGTCTTCAGGTCCAAGGATTACAACTCCCTGCTGTGGATTTTCAACCAGCTGTTCACCAAGGTCGAAGCCACGAAGCCACCCTCGTCTCGAAACGTCTCGGCCGAGATCTTCGTCGTGTGCAAGGGATTCAAGGCGCCCAAGCGAATCGACCCCAAGTTCCTGGACCCTCGCGCCGTCTTTGAGGAGCTGGCAGACCCGACGCCAAACAATGAGGCCAAGGTTTACAAGCCAGAAGTCAAGAAGAGGAAGCGAGAAGGGTACGAGGAGGGCGACTATACCCAGTACAAGGAGATTTCCGCCAGCCAGTTCATCCAGACCACCGATCCCATCGAGATTCTGGGCCAGTACAACCGTCTCAGCTTTGTACAACCGCCCAACGGAGACGTGGCTCTTGCCGCACTGGACAAGCTGCCAGAGACAACCCAGGAGATTCGCATATGCTGCGAGGACTTGAAGGTGCTGGGAAGGAAGGAATTCAAAATGCTCCTCAAGTGGCGTCTGGCTGTCAGGGAGATCTTCGGATTCCCCACGAAGAAGTCGGCCAAGAAGGAGGCTGCCGCCGCCGCCGCCGAAGAGATCGCAGAGGTCGAATCGATGGATGAGGAGATGAAGATCCAGGAGGACCTCCAGGCTCTGAAGGATAAGGCGGCCTCCAAAAAGAAACGGGAGCGTCGAAAGGATAACGAGCGCAAACAAAAGGAGATTGTCCGCATGCAGATGCACATGGTTGCCCCAATGGACATCGGTTTGGACCAAGCTGGGCCAGCTGGAGAGGGAGCCATGTTTGCGCTGAAGGCTGTGGAGAAAGGGGAGGGCGCCATGCGCAGGCTGACAAAGGGCAAGATGGTGGTCGTCAACGAGGAGGAGGCCAAGAAGGACCGCGACAGTGGCATTGGCTCTTCAGGGGAGACCGACGACGAGTCAGACGATGCTGAGGATCGACTGGAGACAGAGCTCGACGGGATGTACGACGAGTTCAAGGAGCGCAAGGCAGCAGCCGATGCCAAGTACCGGGCCAAGAAGGCTCGACAGGAGCACGACGACGAAGAGTGGGATGGAGTGTCGGACAATGGCAAAGGGGAAATCAGTAGCGACAGCGAGCTCGAGGAGGAGAGCAGTGACGATTCAGACGACGAGGGTGAGGCGCCGACCAAGAAGTCGCTGCTGACTGATCTCGACACCGCACCCTCTGATACCTCTGGGCTTTCCAAACGAGCAAGAGCTTTTTTCAACCAGGATATATTCAAGGATCTAGAGGGTGTCCTTGATGAGCCCACAGAAACGGATGCAGATATGGCCGAGGCGGAGGATGACTCGGACGTCGAGATGGAGGAAACACCAAGCAAACCTCAAGCCAAGCAGGCACCTGCCAAGAAAACAGCCGAGAAATCCACCAAAAAGAAGGCCGCTCAAGCGCTTGAGTCTGATTCGGACGACAGTGACGACGATGGTTTCGAGGTTGTGAAGAGCGGCTTCGAGGACGACTGGGAGGACGAGGACAAACGGACGAAGGACGGGAAGCTTGGTAAGACGTCTTCATGGACATTTCCCGCAGAAGCCGCCACTAACAAACAATGCGTCTTAGACATCGACATTATTACGGCAGAAGCAATGACCCTCGCCCACCAACTCGCCACGGGAGAAAAAACATCGTATGATGTTATCGACGATGGCTTCAACAAGCATGCTTTCAAGGACAGAGATGGCCTGCCGGACTGGTTCCTAGACGATGAAGCACAGCACGACAGGGCCCAGAAGCCGATTACAAAGGGTGAGAGCGCACCGGAAATCCCACACACAAGCTTGGCCATGCGACCTGACGTGCTGACTACGTTCCGTACATCACAGCTGCCGCTGCTGCGATCAAGGAGAAGTTGAGGGCATTCAACGCCAGACCCATCAAGAAGGTCCGTGAGGCTAAGGGCCGGAAGAAGATGAAGGCGGCACAGCGTCTAGAGAAACTGAAAAAGAAGTCGGATCTCCTGGTGCACGAGGAGGGCATGACGGAGAAGGAGAAGGCTGAGAGCATAGCGAAGCTGCTCAGGAAGGCGACCAAGAAGAAGCCCAAGCAATCAGTCAAGGTTGTCGTGGCCAAGGGCTCGAACAGGGGTATCAAGGGGCGTCCGTCGGGAGTCAAGGGCCGGTACAAGATCGTGGACCCCAGGATGAAGAAGGAGATGCGGGCATTAAAAAGAAAAGCACAGAAAGCAAAGAAAGGCAGGTAGACGAGGGGTGGAAGCCATGGGTTGCTTGTTGGTTACTGTTCCTGCGACGCGCAAATACCCAAATGCATACAAAGCATATGCGAATGTAATAAGACCACGTCGTACCCGCCCGTTGAGGATAGGGGACCCTGGCACATCACGGCCGCCACTTTCTATTCCGCCTTATCATATCCCTGTTGCCTGAGATGAACCGACCTTACAAAGGAGGACATTGGGTATAATGGCCCGCTAAACTCCATGTCGTACCTGAACAAGTCAATGGTAGAAGAGGGGAGTTGCATCACGTCAGTCAGGAAAGAGAGCAGCAGACATTCAACCGGCAACTGACCAGTAATTAACAGCAACACAGATCCCCTCCTCTCCGCAGGACTGCGAAACTTTGTGATACCTAACAAAAAGGGCACTCAGTCTCCTTTCAGTCACAGGTTTCACGTTGTGACTGTTGTGTTCTGCAAAAGACATAGAGAGGCCTTGGCTCACCACATGCTAGGGAGATACAACATGTCCCCAGGTTCGAGCGTTACCCTGACAGGACACGCAAGGGGCGAGTACCGCGTCGCATTCTCCTCCGGCACATCCGGGTCCCAAAGGGCAAAGGGCACGGGCGCCGTGCCGTCGGCATCCAGCCGCAGCTCGAGGCCACCACCACCCTCGGGCTGCCGCTGTCGCGGCCGCCTCGCATACGTGGCAGGCGCGAGGCGCTGCTCGTTCACGCAGGGGTGGCACAGGGACGGCAGGAGAACAAAATGCTTGCGGCCCAGGACCTGGACGTAGATGTTTTCGTAGTTGTCCTTGTGCAGCGCCGTGACGGAGCGCGAGTTGCCGATCCACAGGTTGATGGCCTCGGGCCACCGCTGCAGCGCGATGCGGGCGAAGGGGATGTCGCGCTGCACGTGGCCGAACAGGGTCGAGTATTCATTTCTGAGGTTGTCGTTTTCTGTCTCGGGCTCTCGCAGGTTACCTACCTACCTAGCTGGGCGGCGAAAAGGGGAAAAATCAGGAGAAGTGTGCATATACGCACGTGTTTGGGCGTAACGGACTTCGCCATCGTGGGTCGAGGAGGACGGCTCCGTCTCCTGGCGGACGATAAAGTCTAAAAACTCGGAGAAGACTTGGTCTTCCTCCCACGGCTTCGCGAAGACCACGCTGCCGTCTTGGAGTCTTGCCGGGGCATCCGCGTTTCTAAGATCGGGACACGAACAACCATCTTCGGTCAGGCCCAGAAAAAAAGACAGGACAGACAGCTTGTGTTCCGGATATGTCTAGAGATCCACATCCCACCAACCCTTTCGGCGTCACGGCGACGTTTACCGTCTCGCCGGCCAGCGCATCCTTGAGGAACGAGACGCTCCACCGCTTTGCCGCGGGCCAGTTGCTAGCGCCTTCCCTGACCACAAATGGCGCATTTCTGGAGACGTAGCGCATAAACTCGAGCGGGCTGGGCTCCTCGTCGAGCTCATCCACGGCCGAGCTGTTCAGCTCGTTATAGGCGGTGATGAGCTCTTCAATGGGATCGATGGTGGGGTGATCAGCCATGTCACGCTGTCGAGGGGTGACGTGATCCTGATCGACGCGATCCTTGCAGAACACCACCTGACGTCCGGGGTCGAGGAACTTTCGGAGTGGGATTTTCCTATTGGAGACAGCACTTTGTGCTATCATCCAATTATCAGCAGCCAGTCTCCGGGCCGCTCGCTGCCTTCCTCTTGTGTGCTCGTGCCGCTACCCAAATCAAAGCTGCACTTCTACAGAAAACAGTTGCGTTGGAACCGAATTGCAAAGTTCTGCACTTTTCATACGATTCCCCCGCTCCCCCGCTAAAAACCAACATCGAAAGAAAAACAAAGCTCCCCACCTTCACTGTGCAGATTTCTCCACAGGCGCCTGGGTGCGTTGTCCTGGAGTGCAACCTCACAGTTGGCGGCTCATCGCTCCAATCCGCTCAAGGAATTCGCCGCCCTCCGTCCGCAGCGGCGATGCCATGCCCGAGTAACCTGATACCCAATACACCCTGTTGACCGTCTTCCATCTTTGCGACACATATCTTTGCTTATCTCCTATGTCTGTTTTTTTTTTTTTTTCGTATATATATTTTTTTTCTCGCTTGCATTCAACTAACGCAATTTGACCCCCGGTTCATACAGCGTGCAGGCGGTTTGAGCAAGGTGACGGCGGGCTCCTACATAGGACACACCACTCTGTTCCCAGCGCCAACGCCCGGGCCATTCGGGCATGCCATTCTGCTGGGACTCAATTTGGCTCCGAGCTGCGTGGGCCGCACCCACTGCCACCCACCATCTCCGCCCCGAGACAGCCTGGCAACCTGTTGGGCCTCTTACGACCGTCGGCTCATGTTTCAGAGGGGCGCGCTTGACTCTGACAGGCATGAGAATCGTTCGGTCGATCAGGCCGGCACATGCCGGGGCCCCAAATGGCCGCGCCACGCATTTATCGCCATCATGGCGGCAGACTCTGTGCGCTCTTGTGCGATTGATTGATCCAACACACATAGGTATGCGCCTGCTAGGTCCCAGCCTGCTGCTCCAGTTTCTCCCTTTCTCAGCCTCGGCCATCTCTGCGTTGGATGGAGCAACCAACACCATTTCGGCACTATCGGCGTCTGTGCTGTGCCCCTTTCAGCTGCTAATGACGTTAGCTCCCTCCCTTGTCTCAGCTTCAGCCCCTTGCCAAGTGCCCCAAGCTCCTTGTGGCGCTCGATTCGGCCCTCCATTGCCCCTGGAGGGATACGACCCACCCACCACCCGCTGCTTCGGCTTTCCCATGCCGCAGGACGGGAAATCCGACATTTCCCATCCATTTTCCCTCGTTCATGTGCACCGCCCTGTGTGACCACGACCTGGAAAACACCGACGACCATCGGCCGATCGCGCCCATCACCACCCACAACTGCCTATCGCTTGACTGAACCATATCGACCTCCGCTACTGGTGGCCGTCGTCGTGCTGCCCTCCAAATTTGACGACCGCGGACTGGATTTGCTGTTCAATTGCCCAAGTGCCAAATCCTGCCCCGCCACCTGCGTTCTTCGGCCAGGGAGGTGCGACAGACCGACCGGGCCCATTTCGCCCCAGGATTGCACCGGGGACAGTGACCACAAATGACATAAAGTCCCTTCTGACCGCATCTCGACCGGAAGGGTTTGCCGACCGTCCAGATGCGCGCCGAGACCGAGGACAGGCGCCACCTATTTCGCCCAGACTCTTTCGGTAACCAGTGAGGTGCTCCCTTCGTCGCGGCTAGCGTTGTCTAGCGGCTGCTGGGCTGCGCCCAGCGACGATCTGCGCAACTCCAGAATCCTCTCGACGTGCCCTAGCGGTCGACTAGTCTCCCCGAACGGGACATAAGCGACGGAGCGCCCATTTCAGAAGCAAGGGAGGCTTTTGCATGCCTTGGGAGCCAACCGAAACCCCCCGGTCACGACTCGGTTCCGCAAAGTCCATGTCCACGAATATACATACGCCTCCGCCGTTGTAGCCCGTGGCGAAATCCTTCCTTCGCTTTTGCGCCCAGCACCAGTAATCAAAACAACAGTGCTTCTTAGCAGCTACATAGTATACGCAAGATGCCCCACCAATAACACGACTGCGACCGAACCTCCCTGCGCCCTCGGCATAGCATGCGGCAGCGCTCGCTCTGATGCTCTGGTATCTCCTCTTTCCATTGCGGGGGTACGTTCCTGGGATCTCTCATCGAACCGACGTGTGGTGTCCACAAGGGGAGTTCGTTTTGTTGACCGTCTCCCCTATCTAACCAGGACCACCGAGGCTCCCAACCTTGCGCCGGACCATCCTCTCCGCAACTGGCCGGCTCGATACGGCCGCTACGTTGCGCGACATGTGGACACGGTCCTCCTGCTGGCTGTTGCCGTTGCGGGCGTCCTCCTGTACCCGTTCCCGTTCCTCTACAGCACCGACTTCACAAATAGCGCTTCCAATCTTCCGCACCATGTCTGGACCGACGCGCAGCCGCTGAGCGCCCGTGCCGACCTGGAGCCCGATGTTATAATGCGGACTGTCTGGGTCCATGGCAGCTACATGAGGGCCCTTGACCGGGATGTGCTTCTCGGTGCACTGCAGATACAGAACGAGCTTCTGGGGTCGACCAAGGACTTCAACCCCCGGCGTCCTGTTCCTCTGGCTGCCATAACCGGCCTGCCTAATGGTGATCTGACCCAGCAGGAACGCGACACCTTTCACGTCGTCAACGGGAGGACCAACATGTCGTGGTTCTATCATTCTCCGCTCCAGTACTGGTCCGGAGACGCCCAAAAGATCGTCAACGATAAGGACATCATCGGGACGGTCAATGCCCGCAAGACACAGTCGACCTCGGTGAACGTCACCTTGCGCCACTCCATCGTCTTTAGCGGCAAGCGATTTGAAGACCGCAGCCTTGTCGCAGCAGACGCTCTGGTCATCACCCTCATCCACCTCCGAGATTCCCCGGTCGGGCGGCAGTGGGAGCGCAAGACGGCCACTCTGGCTGCTCGCATGGCGGACGGGTGGACCGCATACCCACGCGACGGCCGGAGCATGCCCAGCCAGCTCTACGAGTTCCAGTTCCGCCCCATCTCGTTCTGGGATCTCACCATGCTCAGCCTGGCGTACTTCCTCACCTTTATGTACTTCCTCCACAGTCTTTCGAAGCTGCGAGCAGTCAAGTCCAAAGCCGGCCTGATCGTCACGCTCGTTGTCCAAATCATAGCGTCCATCATCTCCAGCTTCACCGTCTGCGCCGTCTTCAAAGTCGACCTTTCCAGGATACCCCAGGCCTGCTTCCCGCTGGTGGTCTGGTCCATGAGCCTGGAGAATATGTTCCGGCTCATCAACGCCGTCATCGTGACGCCCTCGGAGGACAGCACGAGCAGCAGGATAGGACAGGCTTTTGGGGAAACATTTCTCGTTTCCTTCACCAGCGTCCTGCAGTACCTTCTGATCATCCTGGGCTTGTCTCGCGTTGTGCTTCCGGGCGTTTCCGCCTTCTGCACGTTTGCCGCCATTGCCACGCTGTTCGACTTTCTCTATCTGTCGACATTCTTCCTCTCGGTGTTGAGTGTCGAAGTGCGGCGGACCGAGCTCAGCGAGGCGCTCGCCAAGTCTTCTTCGAGGCACAAACGATCGTTTTCCCAGGCACCATATCGAAAGTCATGGACCGAGGCGCTGCTCCAGGGGAAGATCGCCCTCTCGACGCGAATCGCCGGCCTGATAGTAACGCTGGGCTTCATCCTGATTGCTCAATGGCACTTCTCCCAAAGCGAGACCATCTTGCGCACCCTCAGCGAGATGTTCAGGGGTAAGGCCACGACGGAAGCAGCGTCACTGCTGATCGATATCCATCAGGCGAGGGGCCCAACGTCGTGGCTTCGACTCCAAGACCACGAGACTGCGCGTGAGGTCATCCACGTGGTGAAGCCCTGGGCACACAGCTATGTTGCCCGCGTGTACGACCCCCTGGTCTTGGTCATGAAAGGCTCAAACCGCACGCCGCCAGCAAGGGAGCGCACTCTTCCACCTGCCGTCTACGACTTCGTGCATCATCAGACCGTGCCTCTCGTCATAGCCATAATAGTCGCCGTCTCACTGGTGCGGCTTTTGATGAACTACCTCCTGTGGGACGAGATCGCCGGTGCACGGTCCGGTGAATACGGTGGTGGCGAGGACGAGCAGCTGATATCTATCAAAACGGTCAATTCTGGACATGCTTTAGACGTTGCTCTGATGGCGGCAACGCCAGACGGTCGCGTCGTTTCGGCAGGGCTGGATCGCATGATCTGGGTCTGGAACGTTCGTTTCTTGGGGACGAGCTACGTTGTTACAAGCCCGGACTTGCCCGAGAGAGATCCTTTCCCAGTGCTGGCGATGGCCATCGACGACAGCTCTGAGTGGTTGGTTCTGTTATCGTCATCAAAGATCTGGATCTGGGATCTGAAGGCGCGTAAGTGGGGACCGGCGGTTGACGTCGATCTTCGTGGCCACAAGGCCGAGGCTTTGTTTTTCAGCACCAGAAAGCGCAGGGAGGCCCCGATGTCTATTGTGGTGATTCGCAGGAACGGGACAATGGTGGAGATCTGGCCCGACCTTGATCAGTCTCGAGAATATGTCGTCTGCAAGAGCCCCTTGAGCTGTGCGGTGCCTCTTGCGGATAGAGGTGAGTTGTCCGCAGCGTCCGCACCACAGCTGTCTTCTAAGCACGGTCTTTTTTTTTGAAATGCTGACACAACCTTGTAGCCGGTTCGAGCCAGGCCACCTCCTTCTTGACACTCTCTCGTCGCGGCTGCATCCACAAAGGCGCGGCGTACGTTGGAAACGCGTGGTCGACTGAGGAAGTTCGATTACGGCCAGACGAGAGCGACATCCACGCCCTGCTTGCGGTACCGGATTATTCTTCATATCTGGTAGTGCGGACGTCATCCGTGGATTTGGTAGACTTCCACTCGTCCAGCACCATCCACACCTTCAGGACCGAAGCTATCCAGCCCAGAACCTTGAGCTTCTTTCACTCGCATCCCCGCAAGACCAAGACCGGCGCCAAGGGCCTCAGCTCGTTCACATTGGCCTACGTCAAGGCCAATGGGGGCGAGTGTGTGATACAGACCTATCTGCCCTCGGTCGAAGGCGAGGCGATAAGCTTCCGAGACGACGAGCTCAGCTTAACTCGTGGGTGTTCGTGGCAGGACGCCAGGGAGATCAGACGGACGGTTGAAAACCCGGGGCTGTGGGCGTCTCTGCCAAGCGGGTGTGTCGTCGGGATTCGGCAGAAACCACCGAAACAGCAACCCCCCGCAGAACCGCCTCAGCCGCCTATCCCGAGCACCCTGCGTCGACGACGGACAACGCCGCCCCTTCGGCCAAGCGACCCTAGCGACCGTGGCGACGACCTGTACGAGGTGTGGACCATGACGCAACTTGAGAAAAAGGGAGACTATGCCACCCGGCCGTTGGTTTCAGATGACTTCTGTGGTGAATACAACGCGCAGCCTCAGAGCCACCTCATGATCTCAGAACCGGGCCCCATTGTCAAGGTTGGTCGAGGCAGCATTGCTGCGGCGTTTGGAAATACCATCCGGATCATCACGATCGGCCACGAGAGCTTCTCGGGTTGCCTGCCAGACGACGATGGTGTCAATCGCAGGAGGAGGGCCGGAGGCTCTATTAGAAACAAGGCACCCGGGCACTCCCCCACGAAGGTGGCTTAAAAAGTCACCAGGGATTTTTTTCTTTTTCTTTTTGGCGTACCGGTCATATTCCCCCGGGTTCTCTTTTTGATATTTTGGCCTCTCCTTTCTACCGCATCCCTACTTCTCCGTCTTCTCTTTCTTTTTCCGAGTACCCATACGCATGCCTCTTGGATAGATACCTCAGTGCCACAAAGGCGTGGACGGCGAAACGGGCGTTGTCGTTTTTATTTCCATGTTATTATTTTTTTCGGGAAGGGGTTTCTGGTTGGTATCATTTTGGTCGGCGAGCGGTTTTTATGCAGGGAGTTAGATACCAGTGTCTTTTGATGCGTCGCATTGAAGGATTGTTCATTATTACGTCTTCTGCATTTCCTTGTACGTGTATATATCGGGTAGACGCAGCCTCTGGGCATGCTACCCCATGGAATACTATGGAACAGGAACCACTGGGTATCTTGACCGGATTACTCCTGCATTACCCGGGGAACCCCTTTGTCCTAGGCCGTCTGATATTTGGGGTGCACCCTCGTGTTGAGGTCAAAGGAGAAGTTGGTGGAACCTACTGCGGCACGCCCTTGGACCCGCAACATCAGTGTTCGGCGACGGGCATGGCCCCCTTCTCTCCCAAGGGTCGTTTCACAGCAGGAGGCCTGCCTATCTCTATCCGTGCCATGTCCGCGCTTTGAAAAGCGAAAGAAGGCGCACGAGCGGGAGACGGCCGAGGGACGACCGTTTGGCAGGTCCCATCTCGTGCTGCACACGACCCCAACCACCCTCCTCGCGCCAGATTCTACACATTCACACCTTTTTTTTTTGGGACATCAGGAAGGAAGGAAAGTGGCGGCTACACAGGCCACACGGCCAGTTGTCGCGACTCGACGGCACGGGCTTCCAATTCATCATCGGCGGGTACCGGCCGATAGGGCTGCATGGCCTCCACCTCGTCAATCCTGGGTTGCTGCCTGCTGCCTGTCTTTAATGTGGCCGCGGGCGCTATAACAAACGTCGAATATTAAATGTTTGCCGCCGGAAGGGACCCGGAAGGAGGAGGCCTGTGGTGTCACCACTGGGGTCTCGACAAACAGTAAGCGAAGGCTTTGAAAGTCCCGCTGTTCTAATTGCGCACCTGCGCGAGACTTTGTGGCTGTGGACATGCTTCTTTCCGCATCAGCCAGAGGGGGAAAAAAATGAGGGGACGAAGGCCGGAGAAGGAGCGAGCGGAATACCAAACAAGGCTTGGTCAGGTGGGAACCAGGCCGCATAAGAGGCGGCCAAGTGCGGCCGTGATGAGGGCAGGCGTCAGTTTGAAATTATACTACCCGAGTCATCCAGACGACGGCAAGCAAAGTTGGCATGTCAGCCGAGCGATGTGCTGGCACCAATCGAAGGGCCAGCTGCCCGACTAGCAAAAATAGAATTAGGGTGGCTGGGAGACTGATTGATTTCCTTGGCTATGGCTTCCATTTGGCTGTGGCTCAACTTTGCTCTCTCGGGGCGGTTTCGAGGTGATGCAAGACGCTGAGAAACGCGCTGCGCAACATTGCGCAGCATGGAGATGGGACCATCCCTCGAGCGGATTTAGGGCGTGTTTTTTTTTTTTTTTTTTTTTTTTGAGGGGTGATTATGATGCTGCACAACATGGACGACGGCCCCTCGAGTCTGGAAGAGACTACTGGGCTGGTTCTCCGAATCATTAGCCGCCCGAATATCTTGGACAATTGAAAGGCAGTTCGGGCAACAGTGGATCCCAGCCTAGAACCTGCTAATCGAAAATCGAGTGAGCTGAGGTGGTGAAGCTTGGCTAGCGACGTCATGCGTGAAATCAAGGTTGGGGGTGCACAAGCCGGAAGAAAAAAAAAAAATGAAGACCAAACGGACCTCGACTGTGAATCCGGCCCCAGCCCGTCAGCTCGGGTTCGGCTGAGCCCTGGTGAGCGCGGGCTAGGTCCTTGCCTAGGATGGGTCCTGGCCCACCCGCGCTGAACTTGCTTTTCTGCTTGGGGCTGGTCGTTTATTAGGTCCAATTTCAAGCACCCCTGGCGGGCGGACAAAAGATGGAGATTGAGCTCGATGGGGACGGCACGAGCAGGCCCAGCGAGGCCAGCAGCTGGCCAGCCATTGATCGAACTATGTATGTAACTTGGCTGGCGCGGGCGCGTGCGGGTGGCTGGGTCTGGTCTCGGACATTCAATTGATCAAGCCGATCTGATCTGATCTGCTGCTGCTGCTGCTGCTGCTGCTGCTGCTGCCACGCCCCTCCCACCAACCTGCAGACACTTTTGAGACCTCGGCACTACGTGCGGTACGCTGCCTCACCTACCACCCAATTGGCGAATCACATACCTTCGCCCGCCCATCTGCCACCAATTGGATCATATCCCCGACTCTGCCGTAGCCCGGACGGAAGCCCTCCTTGCCGACCCCATCACTGGACGTGGACGCCGCCGGCGACGACGGAGCTCGTTGCTGGCAAGGCGCGCGCGAGTCTGACAGGTCAGACCAGGCCAGGCCAACTCAGGAGGCCACGGCCAGGCCGTCACATCGAGGGCCGCGGCGAGTGGGTAGCAGTCACCCAAGCGAACGCCTGGCTTCCCGAGTTCCCGTCGCGACATTCGAGAGAGATGGCTGCCTGAAGCCAGGAAGACGGTCCGACCGAGACGACTGGCCAAGTCACCTTGCAGAATCCACACGGGTCGGCTGCAGCCCTTCAACGGCCTTCCATTCGCTCACTTGGCTGCACCTTAAGCCTTTGACGCACTCACTCAAAGTACCCAGCCCATTTTGCTTGCGTCTTCCCTGTTCTGCTTTATTTTTCTGCCTCTGCTCGCTCTCCACCTCGCCCAGCCGTCCCCGTTTCCCTCGGCTTGCGGGTGATTTTGCCGACCAAGACGAGAGAGGATCTGGGAGAGGAAAACAAAAACAAACAAAAAAAAAATAATACGGAAAACCAAAGTAATCGCACCATCCCCTCCGTCCTCTGGGACCCGCCGCTGTCACCCTCCTCTGCATGCCCCCTCTTTGAAGGCGGGTGCTGTGGAAAAGTGCAGCATACGGCAGAGGCGCTGGAGAGGCTCAAGCTGCAGTCCAACCCGTTCCTGGCGTGGTTTGATGAGCAGCCTGCAGCACCCTGCAGTCTCTTTACCCCCCCTCTTACCTGCGCTGCACCACTGCACCTTACGCATATTGCATGCCTCCCAACCTCCAGACTGGCGCAGGAGTCCCTGCCTAGGCAATCCGAGCGGGTGAAGGACGCATCCCGGCGCAAAGTGGGAACCGGGACGCAGACGCGTGGGCGTCATCCCCGTGGCTACTCGTCGTTTGCCTGCTATCACACCTATCACCCTTCCGTCCCAAGCGTGCACGCGATTCCTGATCACCACGCCGGAATAAAAGGGCAAAAAGAAGGACAGGAATAAACACAAGGCACATGCCCGTTCCTCGTTATTCATCCCTGCCCTTCATGCTGCCGGATCCCGGTCATCGCACCTCAGCCTCACTCATCTGCAAACAACGTTGAGACCAAGCGAGGATCCTAACAAATGTCACCTTCAGTTTTGAAAACCTACTAGTATCTGATAAAGAGTCTATTTTGGCTCACCTGGGGGCTCAAAAGCTCTCCCTTGCTTCCGCGACCTGGGGCGCTGGTCGTTGCGACCGTCCCCAGATCTCACGCCCTTGGCTGGGATCGGGTTAAAAACTGGAGCTGCGTCTTGCTGCGGTGGCACCCGGACCTCACCGCCTCTCAGGAGCACCCGCCCCTGTCGAGGGCCCGTCCTCGAGAGCCCGCTCGAATCCCACAGAAACGCGCTCCCCTCCGGCGGTCCCACGGGTTCACCATACGGAAGGCCTGCGGCCTGCGCGCGCGTGAGAACTTGTCTTAGCCCAACTGCTGCTCTTGGCCGTCTTCTATCCGGCCGGATCGAGGCCGGCCAGGCTCGTTTGCCCTGCAGACGGCCCATCGTTGGCCTGAGATCTGCGCTGGTTTGGTGGCCCACGGCAAGATCGATGACATCTTCCTCCAGCCATGATCCGTTGCAGCCCAGCCGCCACTCCAAACCTGAATCCCAAAGCAGAACCTGAATGCCTTTGTTGCCGCACTGCCTCGAGCTCCGCCTCGCGTCCCGGCTTTCTCCTGGCCTTTGCTGAACGCGCCCGCGCCTGATTCCGTCCCAGTTAGGCGCCGAGAAACCACAAGTTCCCTTCAACACCTTCGCTTTATAATCTTGGTCAGTACTTCTCCATTGAAACCGCACCCAGACCTGCCCGCCTGGTGGCCATTTGTACAAGCAGCGTAGGTAGTCTTCTGTAGCTAACGAGCTCTACTCCTGCGCAGCCCTACCGTAATCACGTTTTGAAGGCCAGCCCAACGGCCGGGAGGGTCACTGTTTGGGTCCAACGGCCTGGGCCCACTCGCAGCCACCTGGCCGCGGCCCAGTCTTGGGCACTCAGCATCCAAGGCGCTCGCCGGCGGCCTCTGAAACTGCTCGCATCCATTACGTCGGCGCTTCATGATATGATTCGATTTAGGAATCTCCGCCCCCGCCATCCTTTTACCCGTAGTGTATCTTGCTTGTCTCGGGGCCTGGGAATCAGCACTTGCTCGCCTCGTCGGGTCTTCTCTGGTCCCGCCCTCGCAAGCTAGCACCCACACCCACATCCCCTTTGTCAGGCATCGCCCTCGCGTTCATTGGCGGCTACCACCATCCATACAAGACTGGCGCCGTCCCACTCGAGACGCGCGCGTCCACTATCGCTCGACTTGCATCATTCTGTGTGCTCGCGTCCTGGCACCTTGTCCACCCACCCCACGACACTTGCTCTGGAGGGCCATCCGCAAAGGTGTGTTTTTGTTTTCTTTTTTTTTTTTTTTCCAGCCCCTTTGGCACCTCGTCAGCCGAGGACCCGTCGACTTGCCCTTGCCGTGGACCCAATCCGATCATCCGAGCCGTTTCCTGGTCCCGGTGCGGTTCGGAAGGTCGTGTTTTGCTTCAAGTATCATCCACGCACCTACGACTTGCGCCTGAACTGACACCACGAAGCTGCGAATCCTCCTCAACACCTGGACAGAAACCGTCGCGATAGGATTCGCGCCGCTTCCCCATGGCTTCTTCCGAGGTGGACCAAAAATTTCTTGGCGTGTTTGCCAAGAATGTTGAGCCTGACAATCCTCTGCTCGCGTCGATGCTGTTCAAGCTGCTGGGACTCTCGGTTCAGCTTTCACCACAGCTCGTCAGCGCGCGCAAGCAGCGCAAGCTCAACAGCGCTTCCCAGACACCGTCGCCTGCGACGCTCGAGCTCTACTTCCATATAATATGGCTCTCAAGAGAGGGCCTATACATGTTGGAGAATTACGTGCTCCCCATGGTCGGCAACTACGCCGAGCTCAAGGTCCTTGCATTCAAACTCAGGGCTTCCTTCTACCACATATTTGTCCTCTTCCATAACCAGCCTCCCGTGTCTTCGGCATACCCTTCGACGCCCGAGATCGCCGCATCGGTTGCCATGCCCGCGGCAGTACCCCCAAGTCTAAACAAAGGAAAGGATGTTGCGCGTCCTGAAGACGACAGCCAGGCCGAGCCCCACAGGTCCTCTTCTGTTCAGCCCACGCACCCGCTTGAAGGCGGGCCAGTCGGACCCCCGCCAGGATTCGGCCCAAGCGCGCCAGCTTCGTTCCTGCTCGAGCCGACGAACTTCCTCCCAATAGCACACAAGTACTTCAAGGAAGCAGTGGCGCTCGCTGAGGAGCTTCTTTGGGGCTCTCACTCGTTGCGGCTGTCGGTCAAGACCGAATACGTCGCCTTCCTATACGACTGTGTCCACGATCACCAAGGCAGCCGCAAGCTAGCTCAGGACACCATCACCGAGGTTTACGACGCCAACGAAGGCATCGACAACGACATGTTCAACGACGCGTGCGAGCTCGTCACGGTGCTGGGGAGGATGATGAAGCGCGGCCTCGCCCCATCGGGAGCTCCGAAAAAGAGGTCACCAGACGGTTCTGTGCCGCCCGGAACGTCTGGGACGACAGCGAACGGACCACAAACAACAGCCGCGCCAATGCCGCCGACGACATCTTCGGCCCCGGCGGGGTTCATATGACGACCACGGTCCGTATGTCCGGCGAACCGCGGCTTTATCTACCACAACTTCTCACAGGTTGGATATTGCATTGCACTCTGCCCCGAAATTCTCCTCTATTTAGTCATGACACACCGCGGAGCTACATATGACGTGCGCATTTGGAATACTTGCGCATCGTGCTCCAAGCCGACCCACTCCCCTCCCCTGCGCAATATCCCGCCACAACGTTGGAATAAGGAAAAGCGAGCAACGAGGTTCGTATGAAATGTTGCCATCCATGATGGTTGCGATTTTCGAGGCAGATACAAGAAGCGAGCGAGCGAGATTTAATACGCACCTTGGAGCGAGAGCGCGCCCCGCCCCTCGCAACAACCATTCCGATCCCACCAAACTATCCAGTCGAGACCTTTGTATAATACATAGTAATTCTGTTCCGTGGTTTCTCAGGACTCACCTTCGCCTTCTCGCATCAAAAAGCTGCATATGGCACATCAATTCGTCTTTGTGTTCTTTCAAGACTTTATTTTGATACCCTTGGGCCAAGTCATTTTGGGCAGAGAGAGCCTTGACTTTTCTTGATTTAATATTTGCTTTTGGTCTGATTTTCTTCATTCCCGGCGAGGTCATAGAGTAGACTCGAACAGAGCGTTCTGAACTTGGTGCTTTGCCGGGCCGTCCGGCAATAGGACGGCGCAGTGCTCTTATTTATGTGATGTCGATATCTGTAAAGCCTGCACTGGCTAGCGCACTCTGCTCGAAGCGGACACCACCGACATGGCCCCGATAGCCTAGGTATCGTAGACAGAAAGGCAGATGCATCAGGAAAGTAGCGACAGTATGGGATAGTGGTTTCCATGTCGGCACAAAGTCAACGCGAAAGATGAGAAGGGTGGAAAAGACAACAAGGCAAGGCAAACGGGTACATGAATGATGACCAGCAAACAAATGGGTGGTAAATAGCACCCAGAACGACATGGAATACATCCTGCACCATCGATGTTCGGGGAGAGAGCGTGTCCGGAAAAGCCACATCGAGGAAAAGGAAACGTAAGCAGTGCAGTGATAGAATTGACAAGAAAAAAAAAAAACAATATTCGTCACTTCCGAGCCGCAGCCGCACGCTCCTGCTCCTCAACCCGGGCCTTGAGCACCTCGATGGCCACCATGCGGCCGGTGGCGTTGTAAAAGTCGGCCTGCAGCTCCAGCCAGCGCTCGACGCGGCGCTTGCGCTCCAGCACGTCGAGCACGGCGCGGTCCAGCGCGCACCACGGCTGGACTTGGTCGGCAGCAGCACCCACCTGAGTCCGGGTCTGGGACGGCGGGGGATACCGCGGCGCGTGCACGGCGAGCCAGTCGTTGACCCTGTCGTACAGGCCTCCCGTCCCTGCCGTGTTTCTTCTCCTCTTGTTGGGTTTCCCGTTGTCGCCCTCGCCGCGGACGGAGACCGACGACTCCTCGTCGGCCTCGTCGGCCGTGTGCACCAGCGCGACCTCGTGTCCGAGCCTGGCCTGCTGCTGCTGCGTCTTGTGCTTCTTTTTGCTGTTCTTCTCCATCTTCTTCTTGACCTCGGGCTCCAGCTTGGCCTTCTTCTTGGCCTTTTTGCTCTTCCTGCCCTCGCCCGCCGCCGCCGTGGCGTCGTTGTCCGCCTCATGGGCCGTTGTTGTGTCGTTGGCCGCCGCCGGCGCCACGTTGCTGTCCTCCTCCGGAGGCGGGACCTCTTCGCCGCCGTTTTTGTCGTTTTTGGTGGCGGTGGTGGTGGTTTCAGCACCCTTGCCCCCGGCGGCCTTGTCTTTGCCTGCATCGCCACCGCCGCCGCCGCCGCCGCCGCCGCTGCTCAGCTGCTTCTAGCGAGCCTTGCATGCGTGCTTGCCCTGGCCGGTGGCGGACGCGATGACGGCCCAGGTCTCGCCACCTTCCTTCATGGCGCGCAGGGCCGCGTCCTGAGACGGCGTCCAGTCGCCGCCCGACGCAGGCGCCGGAGCCGCAGCGGGCTCGGCCTGGCTGTCGGTAGTGGTGGTGGTGGCTTCGTTGGCCGAGGAGTCGGCGCCGCCGGCAGACTGCCCGCCGTCGACGGTTGCCGCAGCGGAGGAGGCCTCCTTGCTCGGATCGTCGGTGGATGCGTCTTCCGTTGATGGATCCGCGGCGCACTCGGCAGCGGCTTCGCTTGAAGAGGCCTCATTGCCACTCGACTCGGTCTCTGTCGTCTCATCCTGCGACGTGGAGGCCTCCGAGTCCTCGTTGCAGTCGGCCTTGTAGCCGGCATCGGTGTCGTCGGCAGAGCCCGCTGCCTTTTTCTTGCAGCATACGGGCGCCTTCCGTGCCGTCTTGCTGCATGACACCACCGGCTGCTTCTTGCAGGCCTTCCTGAGACACTCGACCTGCCGAGGCTGGCCGTCGGAGTCGGTGACGCCGGCACTGGACTCGGTGGTGTCGCTCTCGTCGGGCTCGCTGCTTCCAGAATCATTGACGACCATGCTGACCGAGTTCTTGGGAGGGCTCGTCAGGCGTGGCGGCGAAGACGACGCAGCAACCACCAGCGGGCTGCCAGGTATCAGGGCATTTGTGAGATGGAGCTTGTACTTGGCTCCGTCCTTTCCAGCACCCATGGCTGCCAAGTTTACAAATTCGCGCAGCTGGGTAGTGTAAGCAACAAAGACGACAAGCGTTTTGGCAGTTGGCAGCAGATGGGCGCGAGACGAGGGGGAGCGTGGCAGGCAATAGGATTTTTGTTGTTTGTTGTTTGTGATGTAGAAGGACGGGGTCGACGTAAAATGTGAGGTTGAAATCAGGACGATATTCTGAGGCTATTGTGAGGCGGAGGTCACGGTGCTGAGGGTCCAAGGTTGCAAACACAAGACACAGCTCGCCGACCAGAAATAGCCAGGACCGCAGACGGGTTCTGGCCGCGTCCTAAATCAAGCAAGCCTTTCCAAAGCCGAGCGAAATGGAACATGAAAGATGGATTCCCAAGGCACAACTGGACCAGCCGACTAACACAGAGACAGCCCCATGCAGCGCTCAAGCACTGGACTGAGCTAGACGCGGCCAATCACATGTCACTGTTATGTGCTGACTCATATAAAGCTCATTCCCCAGCAACGACAAAAGGGAGCAAGAATGAGCTCATTACACTGAACGAGCAAACCCGCGGAGTCCAGCAAAGAAACCCCGTCAATACCAATGGCAACGCTTCCAGAACTGCCCGCCAACTATGGCGCCGCCCTGCGTCTCATCGATGAGGCGCACGCACTCGACCCGAGGACTACCGAGGCGAAGGTCGGGGCAGATGGGGAGCAGGTGCCGTACGAGCTGCACTATGCCCGCAAAATGGCGCGCTGGCTGGCAGTGAGGAGCCCCGCGGCATCCCCCGTGCTGCAGCTGGCCTGTCGCGCCCAGCACTTTAGACGGTGTGTTGCTCTCGTGTCCGCGGGGAGAGAGAGAAGCAAGAAGCGAGAAGAAAGGGGAAATTGAGGTTGACACATAGCCGTCCTGGCTGGGAACCGAACTTAGGTGGGAAATACCCCGGAGCAGCTATCCCATGACTAGGGCGGGATACCTCACGTGGAGGGCCAAGCTCAAGGCGCAGGCGGCTGCACAGGTGGCCGAGCTGCTGTCGAGCCCGGGCGGGGGAGAGATTCCGCCGGCCGACGTCGACCGCGTGGCGGCCCTGATCCGCAAGGAGAATCTGGCCAGCGACGCCGAGGCGCAGGCGCTCGAGGACGTCGCCTGCCTCGTCTTCCTCGACGACCAGCTCGACGGATTCGAGAGCAAGCCCGAGCTCGACGAGGAGAAGGTGGTTGGGATCCTGCGGAAGACGTGGGCCAAGATGAGCGCCGAGGGCCGCGCGCTGGCGCTGCAGATGGACCTCAGCGAACGGGCAAGGGCGCTGATTGCGAAGGCGCTGGAGGGTTGAGCACGCAAGCTGCCATTGAAAATTGGTCGAGGTGGGTGCCTGACTAAGCGATCCCTGGGCGCTGCACGTTCAGGGGACGTTGGCCACTAAGGAAGCGCTGAGAGGTGCCGAAGGTCGCTACCATGCGTCTTTGTCTCGGGCGATAAGCCGAGCAATTTGATGGACACCACATGCAGACTACCTTGCACATGTACCAGACTTGAAAATGCACGCTCTTCGCTCGCTTCCCTCATGTCTGTCGCTAGACGGCCAATCTTTCAACATGGATGAGGATGATGATGCTTTGACGAGACCAGACTGGATAAAAAAAAATGCCCAAACAGACCCCCCACCGTCCGCCGCTGCAGACGCTGATCAACACGCACGACTTCGCCGCCGCGGCCGAGGCCTCGTACAGCCCCAAGGCCTGGGCCTTCCTGTCGTCGGCCGCCACGGACCTGCACTCGAAGCGGCGCAATGCCTCTGTCTACGCCGACATAACCCTGCGCCCGCGCGTGCTGCGCGACGTCAGCGCCGTGTCCACGGCGGCAACGGTGCTGGGCCGCCGCGTGCGCGCCCCCATCTTCTGCAGCCCCACGAGCCTCGGGCGCCTGTTCCACCCGGACGGCGAGCGCGCCGTGGGGAGGGCCTGCGCCCGTCTGGGGATCCCACAGTGCGTCTCCACCAGCGCCTCTTTCCCGCTGCCCGACATCGTCGCGGCCGTCAGGGCGGTCGAGGCTGCAGCTGGCCGTGATAAGAAAGAAGAACTCCCCGTCTTCTTCCAGCTCTACGTGGACAAGCACCGCGCCCGCTCCGCCGCCCTGCTCGCCGAGGCCGCCGCCCTGGGCGTCGCGGCCGTGTTCCTGACCGTCGACTCGCCCGTGGCCGGCAAGCGCGAGGCCGACGAGCGCGTGGCCGCCTCGGCCCTGGACGTGCGGAACCTACGCACGCCCATGGCTCCCGGTGCCGGCGGCGACTCCAACCCCGAGACCAGCGGCGCGGCCATCGGCCGCGTCATGGGCTCCTACGTCGACGCGTCGGTCTCGTGGCGCGACCTGGCCTGGCTGCGCGCGTGCTGCCCCGGCGTGCCGCTCGTGCTCAAGGGCGTGCAGACGGCCGCCGACGCCGTCATGGCCGCCGACGCCGGCGTCGACGCCATCGTCGTCTCCAACCACGGCGGCAGGAGCGTCGACACCGCCCCCGCCCCCATCTGCGTGCTTCTCGAGCTGCACCGCTGCTGCCCGGACGTGTTCGGCCGCCTCGAGGTCTACGTCGACGGCGGCGTCACGCGTGGCACCGACGTCTTCAAGGCGCTGTGCCTCGGCGCCCGCGCCGTCGGGCTCGGGAGGGGCGTGCTCTACGGTCTTGCGTATGGGGAGGAGGGGGTGCGGCGATATGTTGAAAGTAGAGAGCCTGTTTTTTTTTTTTTTTTTTTCGTGTCACCCGCAACTCACTCCTGATTTTTTTTTAATCATGCTGACAGTGATGTGTAATCTTTCAGTTCTGATCGATGAGCTCGAAACCACCATGAAGATGTGCGGCGTCACGAGCATAGACCAGCTTCACCCGGGGCTCGTCAACACCCTCGCGCTCGATCCGCTCATCCCGACCTCCATGGACGGCCACCCTTATGCAAAACGGCCGCCAGAGCCACGCAACAGCAAACTTTAGGAGGATAATTCCATGTTCTGACTAGCGACCTAACATCATTAAGGCCTATCCCAGACTGAGCATGTTCTTTATTTCTGGCGTACAAAATTAAGAAGAAGGTGGTCTTTTCTGTGGGCAACTTTTGCGAGATTAGTATAAAATAAATTTTGAACTTGTTGGTAGGAGTCGGTACCAAAGGTTATGAACAATGATCGTCGTGATCCGGGCAACGGTTCTCTGTAGTTGTGCAAAAGGGAAAAGGATATGTCTGCACAAGGGAGAGCCTAGGAACAGGCTCAATATGCACGGAGACGATCACCCAAAGGGCATTCTCCAATATCACT
Organism: Magnaporthiopsis incrustans; assembly: GCA_003049425.1. Classification (NCBI taxonomy): domain Eukaryota; kingdom Fungi; phylum Ascomycota; class Sordariomycetes; order Magnaporthales; family Magnaporthaceae; genus Magnaporthiopsis; species Magnaporthiopsis incrustans. Next base: position 161,038 of record PYSR01000036.1, on the reverse strand, counting down.
TGGCTAACCGTGGCGCACCCCATTAACCTGGGCCGAATTTCACAGCCACGGGAAGCGGCCAATTTTTCTTTGGCATGCGCTTGGCTAAGGTCAGATTCCCCACCGCTCAACGAGCGTACGTATATATCAGGACCGTGATCCATCGTCAACCAGACACTAGTAACACTCCCCCAAGCACAGCAGCTACTCCAAACTAAATCTCCCAGACTTCGGGGTCCTGGGTAATGGGCGTGTTTTCACATGCACAAGGAGCGTGGATAAGCGGTGGTTGTATAATAAGAAGCAGCACCTGGGTATTTACATGCAATCCGAAGACCGTTGAGAGATTAAGCAAGAGCTATAGCAAGAAAAGAAAACCATCACGTTCTTTATGATTGCCGCAACATCCACAGCGACGAGACACGAACCGAGAGTAGCCGGCAGAGATGGTGCCAAAGAAATGTGACGCAGTCGTATATACCATGTGTTGTTTCCCAGCATAAAAAAAAAAGCAACGAGCAGAGACGGCCACGAGCTCACGCCAGCTCCCGAAGCTCGCCATCTCCCCTCCCGGTCGGCAGCTCCGAGTACTGCTGATGCGGATGCTGCTGCGGCGGATACCCGCCGGGCGGCGGCATCGCGTGGAACTGCTGGGGCGGCGATTGCTGCGGGTGCTGTTGATAGCCCGGGGGACCACCCTGCTGCGGCACGGCCCAGGTGGCCCCGAACGGCTGGTGCGCCTGGCCGATGGGCGACTGGCTGGGCGGCGGCGGCGGCGAGGGCGTGGGGTAGGCCGGGATGGGGCTGTGCGGCGGGCTCATGCCGGCCGGGTCGTAGACGCTGTTGGTGACGCTGTAGGGCGGCTTGGCCATGCTGGCGCGCGGGTCGTTGTTCAGGACGGGCGAGAAGCCGTACTGCCCCTGCTGTCCCTGTCCCTGCTGCTCCGCCATCTGGGGAGGATAGCCCTGCTGGCTGGGAGACCCAGGTGCCGGGACGGCAGCGGCGGCGCCGTTGACGAGGGTGGGACCGCCGGGGCCGCCGCCGGGGGAGGCCGCGTCGCCGCCGCCACCTGGGACGCCGTTCTGCTGCTGGTGCAAAGGGTGCGCGGCGCCCGTCCGCCTGCTGCGGCGGACGAGGAAGAAGATGGCGAAGCCGAGGATGGCGAGGGCCGCGAAGCCGCCGACGGCGCCGCCGATGATGGCGCCCAGCGGCGGGCCCTGCTGGTCCTGCTGCTGGTTCGGGCCCGGGGGCGGGTTCGGCGCAGGAGTGGCGCCGTCGGAGCCGCCGGGGTTCAGCCCCTGGACGATGTTGCTCGTGGAGCGTGAGGTCCTCGTCGACTTGTCCGTCGTCGAGACCCCGTCCGTGGCCGACCTCAGCACGAGGTCCGTGGTGGCGATCCTGCCGCAGCCCCAGAGCGAGTAGCCGAGGAGGGTGTTGTCGGCAAACGTGTGCTTGACGCAGCTCGGGTATAACGAGTTGAAGCTGTGGGGACGGAAACGGGGTTCAGCCTCGCGACCAGAAAGAAGCCAGGACGCAGCAACACAGCCAGGTAACATACCACCACATCGTGAGGCCGTCCGTGTTTTCCGCATCGAAGCGGGTGCCCTCCGACGAGTGGAGGCACGTCGTCCAGGCCTCGCAGAACTGGTTCGACTTGGACGGCCGGTCGGGGCAGCAGCCAAAAGCCTTGCGCTGCGAGTGGAAGACGCAGCCCGAGCTTGTGGCGCAGTACAGGGGAATGTCTACAAGAAACCGTTGCGTCGTTTGTTCCCTCTTGTCAGCAGCGGGTTTCCACGGCTGTCGCACTCGACGGGCGACGAGATCTCGGACTTTGCATACCAAAGCTGCCGCTGACGTAGGCGCACGTGTTGTTGGTCCCGCTGCGCTTCTCGAGGAGCTCCCGCGGCGGCAGCGGGGCCGGAGTGGGCACGGGTGAGGTGCCGCCGACGAGCTGGTGCTGTATGCCCGCCGTCTCCCGGGGTGGCAGCCAATTCATCTCGTTGGCATCAGCCTCCCACCGTAGCATCCTGGCCTCGACGCCGGCCGAGAAGGCCGCGCAGGCGACGACCGCCGCTCTTAGCAGGTGGTGCATAAAGTCCTTCTTTGCCTGTGTCTCGGGTGAGATAGGGAAAGGAAAGAGGGGCGCGCTCCTTGGCTTGACTGGCAGCGACGCTGATGCGGCCTTGATGCAGACGGGCAAGCCAACCAACAGAACACAACAGTGTCGTTGGTCAGGTCCAGAAAGGATGGGATGAGAAAGAAAAGGCGGGAAGGGACAACTCCATGGCACTAGCCATGGGGACCGGGAGACGGGGCTAATAATAAAAGACGCAAGGACGCAACGCCCGCCCGCAGTTGGTCAGCCTACTAAATGCACTCCGGTATGCCGATCGGCCGCTAGTCCGTCTAGACCCCTGGCCGTTTCTTCCTTCTGTCTTTTTGTTTCTCTCCCCTCTTCCCTTCTCCGCTTGCTCTTGGCCTGGGCTGCTACGGGGTGGTGTGGGACAGGTCGAGGCAGGGCAGAGCAGGGCAGGGTAGGGCAGGCGAGCAACCAGACGGCTGCATCTGGTGGGCAATGCGAGAACAACGCCCACCTGCGCGCTTTGTGGAGGGTGGGCTTGGCGCGTGGTGCGAAAGCCGCGGCTGGCTATTGGGCGACCGGACGTTGCACTAGTGGGAGGCATCGCCGGACGGCCCATGCATGGCGCACCGGACTGGCAAACGGCTGAGGCCAGCTAGACAGCCTTGGCGCCACACCATCCCAGGGTCGAGTCTGCCGCGTGCAATTTCCCTTCGTCCCACCACAGAGTTTGTAGACAGGAAAGCAGGAAGGAAAGCTTCCAGGGAGATGGAGTTCGCGATGGATGAGCGAAGAATCTGAAGCAAGAGCAACGCAGGTCGGCGGGGGTGGCAGAGACGGGGTGACAACGCAGAAGCAGCAGCGGCCTACCGGGGCACCACCGACAGCCTCAAGGAGCGGTCTTACCGGATCGGGCTAGCCGCATGAGCTGTGCTAGACCTGGTGCCATGCCCAGCCACTCAGGACGGAGAGTGAAGCGAGCAGAGTGCTTGGGCGTGGTGGGGATGCCCCGAAAGCTGAAAAAGAAACCTTGTAAAATGTGGGAAGCCCAGAGAAAAAAAAACGCCCACAGTCCCCAGCCCCTCAATATATGCTGTGGTGGCTGCATTAGCCTGCCCGATGGCTGCCCAATGATCGCTCGGCTGACAACGGCTGCAAGAGCGCAGTCGGGGCTGCCGTGGACGTTCCGGAGAAGAGAAGGGAATGCAATAAAGAGACGGCCGGATCACACCACGGAGCCCAGTCCCACATACTCCGGCCCGTTCCCCTTGGCTGGCATCTCCACTCACACTCTGTCGCTTCCGAGTGAAACCCTCCCTGCCGGCCTCCCAGCACGGGTCCGAATCCGCGTTGCTTTTCTCCGGCAGTCTCCCCCCGGTAGTCCGGCGACCGAGATGTTGCCAGTGCAACAGAGGCGCGGCATCAAAAAGCCTGTGGAAGACGGGTATGATACCGGGATGGCAAGCACCACGAAGCGCACCAGACAGCTTCTGGGCGTCCGGCTACGATCCCCTGTTTTTGAGGGTTGCTTCGAGTTCGACTGTGGTGACGAGGCCATTCTCAAAGTCCACTTATGTGCTTGGCTCGAAACCTCTATTTGGAGGTTTTCTTTGAGCTTGTCGATGATGGCAAGGCCATCCCATCACCCGCGCCCGCCTCACCACGTCCTCACTCAACCGGTAGGCGGCCCAAGGCACCTCCAGTGGGAGGCCGCGCCTTCTCCAGGGAGCATCCATCCCAGTCCGATGGGCACTGAGAGACCGTCCGACTATCCCATCTCTTTGCCTGAAGGACTGACACGTGCCTCGAGCCGCCCTTTGGCTGAGCAGTTCTTCAGCCTCGGAGTCGTAATATCCGCATGGAATCCCGCAATCGCTATGTCGCGCACGGATGCCCTCTATGAAAACCAAAGCCGGCTGCCTGCCTGCCTGCCTGCCATGGGCGCGTAACCATCAAGGACGGATGCATTCACAGTCAGAGGGTTCATCAAATTCGAACCCGGTCCGCTTGTAACCACACACACGCGCGCGCGCGTGCACGCCGGACCAGAGCAACGGGTTCTCCATCCATATTGTGGCACACGGGCCTGGCCTCCTCTTCTTTTCTCGCCGTGGCAACAAGCCCTCTCCCAGAATAATGATTCTGCTCGAGCCTTTCAGCCCTGTCGTTCTCCTTGCATTGCGACACGAGGACCCTGCTCGCATCGTCCGGAAGCCTCATTGTCTTGCCTCTCCTCACATGTCCGTCCATTCAGGCTCTTGCGATTCAACATGCGGACTAGGGGCCTCACTGATCGGGGATTGTTCGTGTGTGACCGCCGGCATGGATGTGATGCCGCGTATCCGTCAGTTGACTCTTCCAGCCATCTGGTTCGCCCCCAGCCGCCCCCTGCTTCCGACTCTTTTTTTCCCCCGGGATCTGCGAGTGGGGAGCGGAAGAAAGCAAGAGAGAGCACCAAGATTAGCAAGGCAAGGACTCGGGCGGTAAACGACGCAACTCTGCGTCCCTTCCTGCGTCCCTTATCGACCCGGTGCCCTGGAGTCGGCCATCCTCTGGTGCGACCCATGGATGCAGTGTTCACATTCCACCGCATCAAACGGAGCTGCAAGACGGTCCTCCTCCCGCTTTTCCTCCCTCCAGCCTCGTTTCAAAAGCCCGGAGGGTCGTATGACGCTGTGGCCACGGCCGGTCAACGGCGGGATGCGTCAGGAGGCCGACGCAGGTTCGGTCGTGTTCCACGGCCGGTTGTGGAGAGCTGGGCGGCTGGCCACACATCTTAACGTTCGAGTTCACCGGGCGGCCGAGTGGCCTTGTTCGTTTTGTCGTTTAAGCCAGCCGAGGGGGTTTTCATCTCATCCGTCCGGAGCACCCACCCTCGTCTCGGATCCACCTTGGTCCGTTTGCGGCAGGTTCGGCTTAAAGCCAAACGGCGCTGGCCTTAACAGACGACGCCCTCTCGGCGGTCTCTTGCGCGCCTATCCCGTCAGGGTGTGACAGAGACGTATATGAGAGCGGGCAGGTCCCCGCCTCGTGCGACCTGGGCGCTCTGGGCTAATGCGTGCGGCGGGTAACGTGTGTGCGTGTGTGTCCCTGCAACTGAGGTACAGTCCATCTACCAGGTAGCCGGGGAAACCACGATCAAGCCGGCGTGGGCCAAATGCCCGCAGCGGAAACGCCGGACGGTTGGGTGGTTCCACAGCCTGGAACGGCATAGCTGACCGTATTATAGCATCAGACGCTGCCTGCCGCCGTTGCTTATCATCTAGATCATGGGCGGCCGCGTAAGACCCGGGATGGAGAGTGAGGGGTGATTTTTCGGTATCTCTACCGTCCTTTGGCTCCGGAGGGAATAGAGGCCCCCGCTGATCGGCGGGATCTACGGTGTTTCCGACGTGACATGCCGGCACGCCCGCGATATCGAACCGCTCTTTCTCCTCCTTTTCCTCGAGTGAGGCTGAAATGAGGCGAACCGTTAGCAGCCTCTGGGTAGGACATGGCGGTTGTCGATCCTTGATTGATAGACACAGCCCGGTGAAAAGGGAAGTTGATAGTCGGTCCCAGGGTCCAGAACGCGGCAGACGGCATTTGCGAGGCTGCTTGTTGGCTTCGACCACCCGGCATCTTTCTGGTGAGAAGTTCAGGCGACCGGTCCAGGAGGTAGAATGGATCGGGAGTCGCTGAGAGTGGAGCTTCTGGAGTGAAGGCCTCCAGGCTCGAGGTGCTCCTGACAACACGGGAAAAGCCGCCTGATGGACTTTGATGTATCTTGGTGTGGGAGCAAGGGGCCCACGGAGCCAGAACTTGTGCGTATGGATGTGACGAGCTCTCGTGGCGACCACCCAATGCCGCGATATGTGCTGCTGCTTCGTGTGACGCAGTGGTTGCTTGCTTGTACCTTTACCACATGGCCCAGGTACACTGGGCTTCGCTGAAGAAGTTCGGGCCTTCCCCTCCGCCGACCGGCCTCGAGAGGGAGGTGCCCGTTCGCGTGACACGGACAGTCAGCGAGCGGCCAAGCCCCGTTGAGTTGAAGACGCCGCGAAAGGAACTAGGAATGCCCCAGGTCTTGCCCGCGTGCACCCTCATCGACAAGCCATGGCCAGCCAGCATTGCATGCAGCCGCGAAATGGCGGTCTAGGTAGCCCATGTTTGCCCCCCGCCTCGTCTCATGGCGGTGCGTGCAGGTGTGTGTGACGCGAGCGTGCTTCTCAACTCGTGGTGTTCGTCGCATCGATGTAGGCCCAGTCGGGACCCCGCGTCACCACCCTCGGCTGTTCTGGCAAGCGCGCACGATCTGCCTGCGGGATTGTGCAGCCGGGAAGCCTCGTTCTTGGGCGCTGATTTTTCTTCTTCTCCTTTTTTTTTTCTTTTCCGCCCCGTTATTTCTCGGTGTTTCAACAATGACTGCTGAGAGGCGAACCAAAAAAAGGCATCGAGTTTGACGCAGCTCTAGCTCCAGGTAGAGCAGCCGAACCGGAGTTTTTCGATGCCAAGCATCTGCAAGGTCGGGGCTAGGGGGCTCGTGCTGGTTTCGATTCAGTTCAGCGACTGTTGGAGCGAGCACGGGGTTTGGCGGGTGGGTGGTGGTGCAGGCCTGGGGTCTTCCTTGCGAGATCTCGACAGCTCAAATCTCATTTTCATCTTGTCCCGTAGGTGGCCGGTAGGTTGCACCCATCCCGCCGTTTTGGGATCTTGGCACTGGGCGGAAGCACGGCTCTCAGGGCCCTCCTCCCAGATCTAAAGTTGCAAGCGCACGCAATCTGGGAGGAGGGACCGCCGCCCGTCACAAATGATAGCCCGATTTCGCACGCCTTTGGTTGCACTACCCCAGCGTCTCCCCAAGCCCCACTCAACACCCCCACCGCCTGGCGCCAACTCTAGCCCTGGCACGTTTCCAATCTGTGCTCTTTTTTTTTTTTTTTTTTTACCCCGAGCCGAGCTCGCTCGGGGCCAGCTTCAGCCGTCGTTTTCGTCAAGCGTCAGAAAGACTAGACCTGGCCACGCTGTGCGCTGCTGGAGCCCAGACGCCCTTGGCCTCGGCGCCGCACTCCTGCTTCCTCCCCGGCCGGGAACGGAGATACGCTCCTTGTTGGTGTGGCAGCCGGTCCTTGCAGCGGTACGGTACCCTCAAGTCTAAACTGCTCGCAACAGGCTAGGAGGATTCTGCCGAGATCTGCAGGCCGATCCGAGTCCCTGGTTGGCGCACGCGTGTGTGCAGGGAGGGTTACCCTGGTCGACACCAAAGCTCACCGTTGAGCTTTGAGGGACGTCTTCTGAGACATGTGCTTCCCATCTCCTTGCTGGTCAGCTTGTTGCTGGCAAGGCCGGGTGGTGGGCGTGAGTGAGCACATTTCCGCATTTGCCACGCATAGACAGCAGCCCTTTTCCCCCATATTCTTCTGCAATATTTCTGCAAACCCGCCGGATAGGTAACTATGAATCAGCAAGGTGAGAAGCCAAAACCAATCGTCGTACACCCTTCTGTATTTACCCGTACGCCCCAAGTAGCTCCTTGGTACGTACGCCGACTGAGTGTCTCATAATCCGCAATGTGAGGGACCTGACCGCCCGCAGCACGGGGAAGACGGGTGTCAGGCGGCGGCACTCGGCGTCTATCTTCATCTTCCGTGACGGTGAAGAGCCCGGGGCTCCTGAGTCGATTGGCCGACGGGCTTTCCGCGTTCCCAGCTCGACCGCCTTGGGCTCGACACTCGGTGAAGCCCTTGGGTGGGGACTGATCCGGTAAAGGATCGTCGGTGCGCCTGGGGGGAGGCAACAGGATAGACAAGGAGGAGAGCTGGAAGCTGCTGGCGCCCGGGCCTTCTTGCGAAATCCCCATCCCGCAGACCGCTCGCCCAACATGTTGCTTTCATCTGTGGATTGCGTCAGCACGGGCACTGCACGGAGCTGTACTCCCTGCGTGTTAGGTTGGTACGGTCCAACTGCGACCACCTCGTGCAAGTGCTGCCGTCTCCTTTGTTGGGACTCGGCCGTGACTCGAAGGGTGTCGACTTGCCACGCCTGCTGCCGTCTCCGCCCGCAACAGCGATGTTCCCTGCCCGTAGCGCTTTTTTTTTTCTCCGAAGCCACGCCGCGTTTGTCCTGCCTGCCGGATCCTGTGAGGGGCTGCTTCCCCTAGAAAAGAGCTGAAGACGAAACAAATCGGGTTCCTTCTCTTTCTTCTTCTTCCACATCTCTCTTCCGTGCTCTCCCGATAGGGTGTTCTGGCTCAATGTTTGCTTTTTCGTGCTGGGGTGTGGGAGGAGCCATTGCTGCTCGCAAACAACCACCACCACTGGCCGCAGTGGTGCGCGTCGCTGCCGGGGGCCTCGGGGCAGCATCGCGAGCGGCGCCGACACGAGGAAAGAGCTCGGCGTGCTCTTGGGGTGCTTGTTTTGGTGGCGACCACGTCGGCGAGGCGAATATTTGGCGTCAAGCATACCTGGTCGATCGGCTAGTAGCCCCGGCGGGCACGCACTGCACCGCACGGTCTCCCAGCCACTCGGCCCCAGTATCCACCTGTCATCCGGCTTCCCTGCTCGACGTTTGCCGACATGGCGCTGGGCTGGCTCGCGCCGTGTGTTTTGGAAGCTTCAATCCTGTGGCCTGTGCTGGACTTGTCTGGTGCCGGTGTTGATCCCCCGTTTGCCCCTCCAGCCTGGGGCTGGAACCCACTAGCCAGAGACCCAGGCGCACTTCGAGTCTGGCGCCTCTAGGGCCCGGCTGTATGAGCCCACCCTTGTAGGGGCTGCCGAGACGGTTGGGACCCCAAGGGTGTAATTGTAGCGCTGTCGTACACGGCTTATGCTGTACGAGGGCAGGCTAGAAGCAAGGGCGACGAATGATGGACGACGGGTGATGGGACGTAAAGGAAGGTGTCCCCTTTCTATTTTCTATTTTTTTTCTTTTTGTGATTTTTTTTCGTCCTTTTTTTCTTCGTCCCGTTGTGGAAACTGCTTCCTTGTGCCTGCCCGGCCACCTACACACACCTTCCTTCCACAGCAGAGCCCGACCAGGGTGGGTACCACCTACCTAAGGTACCTACTCTTGCCTGGCGTGGCTGGAACTTCCCATGCTCGTAGTTTGCCCTCTTCCTTTGCTCCCGTCCCTCTGTTTGTGCTGCCATTGCTTGCAGCCCTGGTTCTCCATTGCTTACACGCAGCATTATGGATGGCGCTTGTCTGTTCAAGATCCTGGCCCTTCTTGCCCACTGCTACGCCGTGACGGGACGAAAAAGGTACACTTACCTACTTGGTACTTACCTAAGTAGTTGGATGCCTTTGAGCAAGAACCCTCGCCCAGGTACCCTTGCCCAGGTATCTCCTCCCTCCATATCGAGACACCTCCACAGTGCTATCCATGCCTCACTGCCGCATCCATCCTGTAGGTCGACCGGTTGCGGAGCCCACTTCAGTGCTAGCCGGCACAGTTTTTCCTTTTGGGAGGGCCATTCAGGCTGCGGCTGGCATCGGCCGTGGGAGTCGAAGTACCGGCTGTCCCGAAGCGCACATGCGCGTCACCTCCATCTTCTCGCCTCCATCTTCTCCCTCTCTCTCTCTCTCCCATAGGCTCTTCTGCCGCTAGGTACCTAGGCAGGTATTCACCCTTTTGGTCTCCGCACTACCTCCGCTTTGCATTCCTTAGGTGCTTCCCCTCCCCCTCGCCTGTCGCTCTCCCTTCCGATTTGCCCCTGGTGCACGCCCTCCTTTTCTGTGCCTGGAAGTCTCGCTTGTTCCCGCTTTTCGCCATGCGCATCATCATCTTTGGCGGGTGAAGATCTAGTCCTTGTCACGAAGCCGTGATCGCCGCCGGTGGCGCACACATCGCGCCTTCTCCCGAAGTACCTCCGCCGAGGGTCTGCCGAATTTGTCCCTCCTGGTCCTGCGCCTTCCCAGAGCTGGGAAGGCGGCAAGGCGGAAAAGAAACATCAAGATCAAAATACACCGAGATATAAGTACATACACTTCCTACTCATTGTGCCACCTCTGTGTCCCTCCCTCCTCGTCCCAATCCTATCCTTTCTGGAATATCATCGAGGCACCACACCCACAGTTCCGAATTCCCGCCTTTTCTCCACCCCTCCCTACCTGCCTTTGTCTAAAGAAATCGGATCCAGTGCCACCCCCTTGGAGTGTTACTTCACCCCTACCTGCTGCTCCCATCTACCTACCTACCTACTCCCCTACGTGCCTCCTACCCCCATAACCTATAGTGCTTATCCCAACACCTCTTTATTAACCACCCTCGCAGCCCGCAGCACCCAGCACCTGCAGCGCAACGACGGTACCGCCTGATCAGCGTTCCAGCCCTGCTGTCACATAGTACCTCACCTACCCCTACCCAGAATCCGGAACACATCCAAGGCCCCGTCCATCTCGCCCGAGACGCCCCAATACGCCGAGCTATACGTCGACAGGAAGCCGTAACTTTGCATCTGCAGCATTACGCGATACCGCACATAGCCTGCCGCCGCCTCCTTGTTTGGTACCCCGACTTTGCACTTATCCGATAGCTCCGGAGGCGCCGTCCGCGCGAACCAACGAGGCACGTACCTTGCCAACGGCCGGCCTCCTTTTGCGGCCTTTGGCGTGCCACTAGACACGCCGGACCGTCACCAAGCCATCCCCTTCATGTGGGGTATGTAACTGGAGGCATAAAAGGTTCCCCTCGATATCAGCCCGGCCTGTCGCCCTCTTGGACAGACTGCTGGCTGAACTCCCCGCTCCGGCTTGAGCACTCTGGGACCTATCAGTATATACGACAAAGCGGCGGAATTATGGCGTTACCTCATCCTGGTGGCGGGCCGCCCTTCTATCATGCCCAGGTGAGGAATCTGTCCTTTTGACTCTGCGGATGCAAGGGCCACCCAGCTGTTTCGTTATTCGGTTGTCCTGTTTCACCAGATGCCACACCTGTATCGCGGCCTCTGCCCTTGCAGAGTCGTCGTGGGCTGCAACACTTGTGCCAGACTAACTCCTTTTTTCTTGTCTCTTCCCATTCTCGCGGCACAGCCGTTCGCTGATGGACAGTTCGATATTTTTGAGTGGCACAACCAGTTCGAGTCGTGTGTGCGTTATTTCTTGGACCACGCGCAACACACAGGCCCGGTACAGGCCGTCGCCGCCTTTATCAATATCCAGCTGCCCTTCCAGAAGTCGCACAATCCGGCCATATCGTCGAGGCCTTCGGCGTCGCCTCCCATGCCCCCAGGACCAGGCGGAGCAGGGCCGTCGTCCTCGCGGGCGGCTGGAAAGCTATCGCTGGGCCTGTCGGCATCGTCTGGGATGCCGGGCGAGGTGGATCCGCGACACGTGGCGCAGGCGGCGTCGTACTGCACGCTGACGCCCTACATCCGACGGCTCGTGGCTACCGGCTTCGACATCCCGGCTGTGCTTCATGGCTTCTTCGGAGACAATTGGGTGGTCGGGGTCGGCCCGCTGCACGAGGCGGAACGCCGCAACTACCTGTTCGCAGCCAAGAGCGACAGCTGGCTACGAGTCAAGGCAAGTTACGACATGGACGAGGGGCAGATGGTGCCCTTTCTCAAACCGCTTCAGAACGTCACCGAGCTCGAGATCCAGGGAGCCGAGGCCAGCTGGAGCGAGTGGTTGGCCATGCAGGACTGGATGCTCGGACCCCGCGCGCCTGTTGACGATAACAGCGGCCGGCAGGGCGACCATGGGGGTGTCAACATTAAGCTTGAGGAGGACTGATTGACGTGGCGATCCTTCGTCGTCGTTCTCTTACCCTTTTGCGACAAGAGAACTGCCCGTCAGGGAGCAACAATTTTTTTTTTTTTCACGCACAACTTTGTCCATGTGGGATAATACCTTCGTTTAGGTCATCGCCAACCGGACAGGAAAGTCAAAAGCATAGGACAGGCAATGGCGCCATCTGGCTCTTTGTACGATATCATTAGGTGGCGTTGGCGGAAGGTTGCAAGTTGCATCGAGCACCAGCCCTCTCTTGATTGGGCTGTCCTTTCCTTTCTTCCAAAACGACTTTCTTTCTGCTAATTCTTCTTTCCTCCACCCAAAGACCAAATCCTCTCGGCCCGTGGCCGTCATAGACATCATTCCATGGCATTTCTGGGTCACCAAAGGGAGAGATGCAGTGGTCTTGTAGACGTCGCGGGGAAACCACGACAGCGCCGTGAGGCGTGCTGTCTGTTTCGAGCCTGCCTCGAATGCCGCTTGCGACCCCCTGAACGGCCCGGGCAACGAGGTGTGGACGTTGGTCAGGAAGAGCAAGGGGAGAGTGTTTACTATAGGCAGGGGATATCATAATACGATGCGAGCGCAGGGGGTGGTGAAAGAGAGAAATGTTCGTTGATGATGAAAAAAAAAAAAGTGTCATTTGTACCCGTGTTGGCTTTGTGGGGGTTGTTCGTCGAGGCAGGCAAGGGATGATGACGAGTTAGGCCGAGGCGTTTGTTCAGTTGTCGGTTGATGATCCGTCTAGTGTTCGTTCCGTCATGGAGGGCGGGTGGCTTGCAAGGTCCAGCGGGCGTGGGGCTGAAATCCACGCCCCTTTGGCGGCTTGACAGCGCCAGTGTGAGTGGGCCTAGGCTGGGGTTTCGTGCTAGACGGAACGCTCCTTCCCCTCGTTGCGTTGCGTGCCTGGCACCCCCTGCCTGCCTGGCTCTCGCTGCTGCAGCCCAGGACGGAAGACCAGACCCTGGTCGGCGGAGACAGACGCGCCCGCCAGACCGCGACCGTTGGATTTTGAGGCGCCAACTGATTCCGAAGGGGCCCTGCGCTCAGACGCCTGGAGTGGGTTCGCCGGTGCCGAAGGCGAAGCTGCGACTGTCGCAAGACACAAAGCGAGAGAGCTCCCTCGTCGCCTGACGCCTTCGCTCTCCGTTGGTTGGCCAGATCTCGTGGATTGCGTTCCATCAACGCCCAGCAAAGGGCTCTGACTGCGCCGTTTCTGTTGACAGCATCCACGCCAACCGAGTTTCGGCCGAGCAAGGGGACACGGGAGAAGCGTCAACGAGGCCCCGACCGATGCGACGCTGCTAGCACGACCGCCCGATGGAGGTCGACGCGACGGGAGGAGGAGGAGGTGGAGGAGGCGCAGCAGGCGGAGGCGGAGGCGGGACAGCGCCAGCGCCAGCACCAACATCAACAGCAGGAGCAGGACCAGCTGGAGTCGCGCCGAGCGGCGGCGACGCGACCATGACGACGCCGCAGCACCCGCTGACGACGGCGCCGACCCCCGCCGCGATGGCGATGGAGCAGTGGCTACTGTTCCTGTCGCGCTGTCTGGCCACGCGGCTCGACCCGGACACGTTCGATTCGTACGTGGTGCTGCTGTACGCGAAGCACCCGCTGCCGCCCCGCGCCGTCGCCGACGTCTTCCTGCGCCCGCGACCCGGCAACTCGGACTGCCTCGACCCGCGCATCCCGCCCTACCTGCAGATCCTGCTCGCCCACCATTACGTCGACGCCCTGTCGATCCTCGAGGCCATGTACCGCTACTCGACCTCGCACACCCAGAGCCAGGCCGGCATGCCGGCGTCGTCCGAAGACGGCGAGGACGAGAAGCAGGGCGGTGGGGTTAACGGCAACGACGGGAGTGCTGCCGCCGCTGGGAAGAACAATGGGCGGCGCCGCCTGAAGCAGCACTCTCTGGTGTGGGGCAGCTCGTACGCGGCCGAGGAGCACACCTTCTACCGCCTGACCAAGTCGATCGCGCAGGGCTCGGGCATTCGGAGCGTCAGGGACGCCATCGAGATCGCAAGGGTCATGGCCCGGTGGATGAACCTCTTCACCGCCGCGGCCGCCGCCTTCGCCGCCGACCCCATGGGCCCGCTGCAGAACTCACTGCCGCTCCAGGAGATGGAGTCGGCCCGCGCCGGCTTCGTCATGCTGCTGCTGGGTCTCTGCGAGAGCAAGCTTATGCTCTCGTCGTTGAGCCATGCTGAGGCAAAAGGTACGTCGCCGGCTGTGTTGCCGGATAGGAGCAGCCAGCTGAGCTGTATTGTTTGCTCCGGATAAGGTTGACCCTGACCCCAGATGTCATTTTGTCTGCCCGCCGCTATAGTCGCCCGCAAGGAGCTCTCAGAGAGCCTGGCCAATTTTGTGCCGTCCATGGTCCAGAGCGCCGCCCAGATAGCAGCCCGCCTGGAAGTATTCCGGACCGAGACCTTGGCCAGCTTCGAGCCTGTGGACAAGGCCAAAGAGGCCGCCCATGCAGAGATGAATGCCCTCCTCGACTCGGCTGTGCCGCCTGAGAGCCTGGCCCTCCCCGAAGTCCTCATCACCAACACGCGTGCCGGGCTTTACATCTACGTCAACTCTCTTGTGCGTTCATCCCTTTCACCACTCGGCAGGGACAAGCTCGGACGTGCTGACGCGTGATTCTTTGTCCCCGACGCAGCTCGCCGGCCGTCCCCTTATGGACGACATGGCCATATTCAACTACTTACACAACAGATTTCAGGGAAACCTGCAGCAAATGGCTATCGATCTGATACTGGCATCGTTTGATGTGATCGCCCACGCGGCGACCTCGCGGACGCCGCAGAGGGCGGCGCACGTACTGCGGTCCTACCTGACGAACAAGGTGCCGCTGCTGCTGGTATACCTGGCCGCGTCCGCGCCGCCTCTGTACCCCTTCAACGCCGCGGCGTGCGTTGAGCACGCGGTTCGGCAGGTTGGCTCGGCCACCTTCCCTAACATGTCCGAATACCTAGTCACCAGCTCGAGCCGCAACGCCAACACGCTGACCGAGGGCACGCGCGAAGACTTCCTCTTCGCCTGCTGCCTGCACGGCCTCCTCCCTGAGGCGCGCATCGAGCTCATTCTCAACGAGACGTGCATCAACTCGCTGCCGCCCGAAGGCCGCCTCGTCAAGGACAACCTGGTGCAGGAGTGCCTTGCGGACCCGGAGAAGACCCACCAGCTGGTCAGGAACCTCGACAAGTGCGACGGCAACGTCGGCGCCATCGCGCAGGCCCTGGTTGAGGTTCTCGGCCGGCTTTGCGCCATGAAGGAGACCATGACCTTGAAGACACTGTGCAACCAACTAGCGAGAGACCCCGTCTATCTCGACGTGCTGCTGCTCTTTGACAAGTTGCCGACCGTAGTGACTCCGTTGTGCGAGCTCCTGGACAACTGGAGATATGACGAGGATCAGGGCGAGTTCCAGCCCGTCTATGAGGAGTTCGGTTCCGTCCTGCTGCTGCTGTTGGCTTTTATCCACCGCTACAACCTCTCCGCCGTCGACCTGGGCATCAGGTCCGCCGACTCCTTCGTCGCCAAGCTCATCAGCCGCGGGCACATGGCCATGCACCTGGACGAGCTCTCGGAGCAGGAGCAGAGCCACCTCGACAAGTGGATCCATGGCCTCTTCGACAGCGACGCTGGCGGCCTCGGCGACGAGCTGATGTCTGCGTGCCCGCCGCAGGAGTTTTATCTCTTGATACCCACTCTCTTCTACAACATTGTCCTCGCCGTCAGCACGGGTTGTCTGTCTGAGGACAGTCTTAAGAGCGGCTTGGAGTGTGAGTCGTCTTTTTGGGTGCTCCCGTCCCGCCTGCGCAACCCACCCGTGGTCACTGCCGCTAACCTGCCTATGAGCAGATCTCGTCGACACCTTCCTCCTCCCGGCCCTCGTGCCAGCAATCATTTACCTGTGCAATCATCTTTGGATCGATCGATCCGACGAACAAAAGGCCATCATCAGGATACTACAACTTATCCTTGCACCCAGTTCCATTTCCAACGAGGCATCCACAATGCTCTCATCTGTGCTATGCATGGTCGCCAAGCCGCTCGACAATGCACTACGCACATACCAGCGCCAGGATGTTAAGAACCAGGACGTCGATCCGCTGCTCCGTATCTTGAAGGCACACGTTCCGGTGTCGAGGCGAACGGGCGCCGCCGATAACAACGAGCTGGATCAGTGGACAAACACGCCCGGCGGCGGCATCAACCAGGCTGTGCGCCACACATTCAGGGGCCTCGTGTCGTGGAGCCTGGCGCCTCCCGACCCGGAGCGGAACCCAACCCCGTACACGCACCGCCAGATCCTGGTCGCGCTCCGGCTGATGCGGGCACGCAACCTGCTGCGCCTCTTGCTGGACGAGTTCCGGCAGCAGGCCGAGCAGGGCAACGAGAGCATCGCGCTCGACGTGTGCTGCGCCCTCGTCTGCGCCCCCGACGCCGGCGCGGGCGAGCAGCCGGACGAGGCGGCGGCGCGCCAGCAGCACCAGCAGATGAGCAACATGCTCGACGCGGCCGGCGGCGTCGTGGCGCCCGTGCCCATGCCGCCGCAGCAGCAGCGCCTCATGTCGCTCCGCCAGGCCCTGCGCCACGAGGCCGAGGACTGGAAGAAGATCCAGCGCCACGACCCGGCCATGGCCGAGGCCGTCGTGCGCCTGCACCGCCGCGTCGAGGAGCAGATGGCCGTGTCGGACGCGGCCGTCGCCGCCGCCGCCGCAGCCGCCGCCGCCACGGCCGTCGCCACGGCGGGCATGCTGCAGGGCGGCGACATCAACGACATGGTGGCCGGAGACGCCGCGGCCATGGCGGCCGCCGCCGCAGCCGTCGCGGCCGAGGGCGGCGCCGGGGCCGACGGCATGTCGCTCGACACGTCGGTCGGCGTCGGGCTCGACCTCGGCGCCGGCGACCTCGGCCTGGCCGGCTCGTCGGCCAACTCGGTCGGCGGCCTCGACGGCGGCCTCGACCTGGGCGACGACATGTTCAGGGGACTCGGGCCCCTGGACGGCCTGAGCGGATGGGACGACGTCATGGACATGACCTAGGGGAGCCGCGCCTGGCAGTCGTAGCTGGGTAATGGCATTTTGATGCTTTGGCGATAAGAGTACACCGAGTTATAATCACGTTGAATACGGCGTGTAGCGAAAGACGATGGGAAAATACCAGCCATCCAAACTCTTGGGTAGATGATTCCTGTTAGAAACAGCGGCCTAAACAGAGGTAATGGTTAGATGTTTATCATCCAAACCTGTCCATGCTATCTTTCGGCTCTCTGGAAGACATCACCACGACCAGACGCGCGATGACTGATGGCGTCCCACTAACCCGCAGACCGCAAACATTACTTGTCGCTACAAATGCAAGGCATCAACCACTTTTTGAATCATCCGATTTTCCGTAGGGTAGCCATGAACAGGAGACCCCGTCAGACGTGCATGGAGAGCTGTTGTGGCTGCTGAACGAGGGAACTTGGATGGGTTCATCAGTCTCCGCCTGGTCGTCCTGTATCTATTCTTCGGAACGTCTGCTCTTTCTATCCAAGACCGCTGTTCTACGGCATAGGCCAAGAAAAGAAAAAGAAGATCAAGGCTGAAAAAAAAAAGCCTAGAAAAGTATAAACGGGATTAAAAATTCCCTCATGGGATATTGATACAATGAGAAAGTGGAATGGAAACTTGGTCGAATCTGTAGTCATGGCTTTCGTTATCGTGCCACAGGACGACATGCATCATCATGGGTGCTCACTCGACTCTCTGCCACCTCCTCGTGTAGTAGTCGAGCTTATGCTGGTGTGCACCTCCCGAGCTCGCATTGCGGGCTGCGTACTCGGCCAGCTTGGCCCTGCACTCCTTTTCCACCTCGACTCTCTCGCCCACCCTCTGCGCCAGCAAGCCCATGTCCTGGGCCCGGCATGCCCTGAGGAAGATGGCGCGCATGCGGTCCGAGTAGAGCTGGCAGCTGTGCGGCCGCTTCAGGGGGACTGGGTGGGGCGTGAAGTCAAGGGCCACGGGGTTCATGAGGTCCAGTTCCGGGACCACGACCTCGTCGTAGCAGGCCTTGCAGACCGTCATTTCTGGTATGGAGGTCATGACGAACCACTCGTGGCCTTTCATCTCTCGGCTGCGAGCGCACATGGTCTCGGTGATGCGCTTGAGCCTCGAACAGAGATGCCGCAGGTCCGGAGCCGAGCCGCGTTTGAGCGCCGACTCGGACACTTCCTCGAACTCGTCCAGGTAACGGCCGAACGACTTCCTTCGGGCTGACCCACAATCGAGCATGCACGTAGACGGCGTCGGCTCGGCTTTCGGGTGGAGCGGCTGGAAGATGCCGGCCAGGTTCGGGAACAGGATCTGCACTGCTTCGGCGCAGGGCAGACATGCTGTGAAGTTCTCGACAGGCTCGCCACTCCCAGGTCGCCGGATCGTCGTCCAAACGCGCGTCGCCGTCTGGCTGGCCGTGCACGGCTGGTGCTTGCCGGCACTCACGGCCATCTTTTGCAGTAGCTGCAGGTTGAGCAGTCGGTGTCTCTTTATCAAGACCCAAGCTTCGTGGTACCAGGCTGACGTGCCCATGTCGCATGCGATGGGCCGGTCCGATGGGCGATATGGCGCCGTGACGAACGACTGCGCAAACTCGGTGTCTGCAAAAATGCCGTTGTAGCAGCCGGGGCAGATGTTGAAGGTGGGCGCGAGGGGCAGTGTGATCCAGTCGCTAAAGCCGGCCTGCGGCTCCCGGCGATGGCAAACCGGCAGCGATGCGTCGTCCCTGCTCGATGGAGGTTGCGCAAGGGAGACGGCCGACTTTTCTGGATGCCCCGAGATAGAGGAGGCCAGGGAGGACGGCTGCCAGTAGTTCTGAGATCCGTCCGAGCCGACCGAGCCCTGTCGCACTGGCAGGGGAGCAGGCGCCTTCTTCCGGTCGACTGGGGACGCCGCATCCCATCCTGTCGCGGAAGACTCGGCCACGGCAGCGACAGCAGCCGCCCCAGCGGCGGCGGCGGCGGCGGCCACGGGAGGTATGGAGGGCGGGAAGCTCGACGTGCGAGGCTGGGCCCTCGACTCGGGCCGGCGAGAGGTCTCGGCTCGGTAAGACTGCGACCGCGACTCCGGATGCCGTAGGTGTTCGGCATCCGTCGAGGTCGCCAGGGAAACCCCGTTGAGCTGTGATCTAGTAGGGGACAAGGGAGACGCAGGAGAGACGTGGCTCTGCGCCTCGCCCTGCCGAATGGCCTCCTCAGGAATGGGGAAGCTGGTCGAGGAGCGAGGGCTTGGAAGCGCAGAGCTAATCCCGACGGCCGAAGTAGAAGTCCTTGGCGAGGGTAGAGGGGTACCTCGCCTCGAGATGCCGCTGCCCGTCCTCGCATTCACGTGTGGCCGGTTGGAGTCCGGGGTAAGGAGGTAGCTCTGGTCGCTCTGCCCGATGAAGGACTTACGCCGCTCACGGGCGTCCCAGGCCGGACGACGCGAGGCCGTGGAATACTCGTCACTCGAGGAGTCGCTGTGGGTCCTGGCCTGAGGAGAGCGCTGGCTCCTGTACCCCGAATCGTCCCTCGCTGGCTTCTGACGCTGAGAGTGGCGCCGCGATGGAGGCGAGCTCTTCCTCTCGGATCGTGCACTCGTGGCGTCGCCATAGTAGTATTGAGTTACGTTCCTCCTACCATCACGATCGCGGTCGCGGTCGCGGTCGCGGTCTCGTTCCCGTTCTCGGTCACGGTCACGGTCACGGTCACGGTCCCGATCACGGTTCCGGTCACGGTCGTGGTCTCGATCGCGGTCTCGCTCGCGATCCCGATCCCAAGTCCTCCGGTAGGCTTTTGGGATGTCAATGGCACTAGCCGAACGCCTGTGAATTGGAACGTCTTCCGACGGGCACCGCAGCCGGTCGAGGCCGATGGCGCTCCGTCCGCCGCTGTGACCGTCGTTCGCGGGTCTGCTGACGGTGCTGGACCGATGGCGCGAACAACTGCCAGCGCTGCTGGGGTTGAAGTCGACGTAGGCTCTGTCCCGGCCCTTGGTCGAGTGCTTGATGACGGACGGGGCAGGGGACAAGAACCCGTCGCCCGGAGGCCCACGCGACTCCTGCTTTCCAAAGTAATCCACCGGCTCCTGGTTGATCTGAGCGCTGGACTTTGTCCTGTGGATTAGAGGAGACGAGGCTCTGGAACGGGCTCTTGAAGGGCCCCTGGACTTGTCTCTGTAGCGGTCCCTCGACGGAGATGGAGACCTAGCTGCGGTGCGCGAGGAGGTGGGGGCGGGAGTTCGGGAGGAGCGCGGAGGGCGGATGTCGGCATTGAGGTCGGTCTCGATGCGAGGCAGTTCGCTTCGCCGCCTCCGGCTCTTGCTCCGGAGGTCCTCCTGCTTGTCGCCCAGCCCATCGCCCAGCCTGCCGCCTAGCCTATCGTCCTGCTTCTCGCTCTGCCTTTCGGGCTGCCTTTCGGGCTTCTTGTCGGCCAGATCCTCAGCCTGCTTGTCGGCCGGTTTTCCAGCGGTCCGCAGCGGCATGGTGAACTTGCGGCACGTATTGGCCTCGTAGGCGGGCTTCGCCTTGGAGGGCTTGTCGCTGGCATCGCTGCTGGACGTCGGCACGTGGACAAATCTCCACTCGGGGGCTTCGGGGCTGCTGACGGTGTCATCGTCGCCGTTGGCCGCCTTCAGAATCGGATGCTGCTCCAATTCGCCGCGGTTCTTGGGCTCGTCGTCAGACGACGCGACCGAGGAGACGGAGCCGCCGAGCTCTTTGGCCAGCGACTGGGCCTCGTCTTCGACGCTTGGTGGCGGGGGGTAGCGGGGTGGTGGAAGCAGCTGGAGATCAAATGTCCGGGGAACCTGGCGGTCGAGTTTGGACGACTGGTTCGCACGGACAGGGGTGGACGCGCCGTCATACCTAGATGGCAGGCAGGTTCACGAGTCAATTGTTAGCCTCAAGAAATGCCCAAGATAGAGGAATCCAAGTCTTACGGTTGGGGCGTTTTGGCCCGGGGTTGGGAGCCAGCCCAATGGCCCGTGTTGAGGCTGCCACGGACGTTGGCCGACTCGACCATGACGATCAGTAGGAAGTGAAGTGTCCTGGAAGTTGGGGGGCCTCGAGGTGCCCCAGATGTCGGTCCTAGACGCAGTGGAGCGGTGCTACTGCTCAACGAGTTCGTTTGACTTCGTCGCACCCGGGTTTAGGTGGCAGGAAACATGGCAGGCCGAAGACTGGAACAGTTGAAGGAGAATTGGTCGAGGAAGGTCGAGGAAGGTCGAGGGACGCCGTTGGGGCTGGCTGGGGCCGGCGTTTTCAAACGTCTTATGCTTTCGCGGCAGTGCCAGCTGAGGCTGTGATGGGTGGGATCCCCGCTAGCAGCTCAATGATTACTCTGCACGGGTCGGGCAGCGACTGGGACCTCCACTGGCCTCAGGGGTGTGCGAATGGTGCGAGTGGGGGGCTATGCCGTCAAAGTGGTGGCTTTGTGCACTGTGCAGCAGTGCTCCTTCCGTTCCCAGTGTATTTATGCACCTGCGGATAGAGGATGGTGGGAACGGTTGGGAGCGTCGAGGCGGGGTACATGTATAGGTAGACTGGGAGAAGATGAACGCAGTCGCAGGACAACAACGGATGAAAAAGGATCGAAAAGGACGTGGCGGAAGCGTGAAACGAGAAAGAGGGAGAGAGACAGAAAACTAGGTAGCTGGCTGCCTCGCTATTTTTGTACACTTGCTTACCATCCAGAGGAGTTTGAAACGGAGGGGAAGAGAGTTAGGGCGAACGAAGGGCTTAATATTTCGGTGCTGGCGTCTCATCAACCATCGATCCTTTTTGCATCCGGCGTGTGGAACAAGCAGAGGGGCGCACAATACGAAGACGGCTAGTGCACAAGGGCAGACTGTACAGTAGGCACCAGCTATACGCAGCACGTTGTGTACATGCATGTCCCGTCCCAGTTGGATGCGTGCGGCGGCGGTTGTCCACCCTGGACTGCAGCTGCACGAAGTCCAGACGTGAGGCGCAGGCAGCGCAGGACAAAACAACAGCATCATGTCCAGGCCACGCCAGGCCACGCCAGCCCCCAGCCCACCCGGAGAACTCGCCCGTTTACGTACTCCCAAGCCCACCGGCAAACAATGCCGAGCGGCGATGGATCATGCGTGCCCAGGAGGGGATATTCGGGCCACGCGGGCACGTCGGGCCTGCGAGGGTACAAGACGACAACGGGAACAAAAAAAATAAAAGAAAAAACAAAAGATAACAAGGACAAATAGGAAGGCTGGTTGATATCTGTCAGGCTCCAGCGATATACTTGAACGCACCCAGGTCCTGCATTTTTAAAATTGTTCTCTTTGTCGTGTACGACCTTGATTGATGCCCGGGGCAAGGGAGTTGCTGGGCTACCGTGTTCATGATGGAGTCGTCGGGCAGGCAGTGCAGCAGATGCGGCCCACACCGGAAAGAGGTGACGAGAGGCAATATTTTGTGCTGCTCTGTCCACCAGCTGTGTTCGGCCGTGTGGACTTGACCGTCCGAGATTGGCGTTCCTCGTGCTACATCACTCGGTAGGCTTGGCCCGCCCCTGGGGGTGTTGATCGGGTGTGCCTCAATCACGAAGAAAGTGAACTATTCACTCAGCAAGCTGGCTTGGACGACGTGATCAATCCTCAGTTCTTGTTGTGCCGCAGATGGTAACCACCATGCTCGGGATGCAACCTGGTGGTTCACAATTGGCACCTCCAGAGTCGGCGGGTGGCACTTAACCCAACCCAGCCCTCGGTCGGCCCAAGACAAGCAGCGAGCGCGCAAACCGCCAAGGCGTTGTGGAGATCCCAAGGGCAGGTGGCAGCCCGGCTAACAAACAAGGAGGGGCAGGATGGTGGAGGGGCAGCGGCTTGGCGCTGTCCCTGATCGAAGCCACAGAAGTCCGTTGAAACAACCTAGGAAATCTCTCCGACGTGGAATATCCGAGATATCACATGGATCAAATGCCAGGGACGATCGTGGTTGATGGCAATTGGTGTTCGTGTCTGTTGCCGGGGAGTCAGCCTTGGAAAAAAAAAAAAATCCATTCCATTGTTTTGAGTCTCCATGGCATATCAACGTCGTAGTAAGCAGAAAGGCCAAGCGGTTCCGCCTCTGGCCCATTCGTTTGGAGCGGTGTGCCGCCCGCCCCCGAACCAAATACTACCGTTCGCAACGACCAGAATTCAATTCGTTCTCGATCTCCAACGGCGACAACACACCCACCGTCGGCCGGCACAGTGTCTTACGGTGTTGTGGCGGCGGCGGCGCCAAGGTGTGCAAGCCGACGTCCCTTTTCCGTTCCAATTGGCACATTGACGGCAAGGGGCAAGGTCTCGCTGCATCCGGCCCAGCCAAGCCATGCACAGCATCGCCTCTCATCTCTCTCATCATGCCCCCGCCATGCACGTACATGCCTGCTGCATATGTATTCCGAGACGTCATGATCCAATATCCGGCATGTTCACAAGCGATGCCATGATGTGTGGCGCTTGGGATTTCCCCACCCACATCCTCCACCATCCCCAAACTCTCTTCTCTTTTCCTCCACTGTGGCCGGGCGTCGACGACCTATGTACATGATAGAGGGCGGGGACCCAGACCGCTGCCAATGGCCATACGCCCTACCTCGCTTATCGTCTCCCATTCGCCGTGGACCGCCCGGACAGTTGAAAGGTCGGTACGTAAGCTGGACGAGGTCCCCGTTTACACCAGAGGAGTGTGGAAGCCAAACAAATGAAGGGCGCAGTCACTCATCCACGACTCGTGGAGTCCTGGACGCAAGATGATGTGGCCGGCCCTCCTGCCTGCCGCGAATGTACGTACGTACCTATGATCTACCTAACCTACATCTTACCCACATCCTGCTCTCCTCGTCATGCTGCCCTCCTTCCGGCGGGCGGACGGATACGGACACATACATGGGGATCAACCGCAGCGATCCGCCGCCGCGTCTGCAAGTGCCCGCGGGAGGAGGCCCTTTACCACAGCCCCTTCTCTTTTTTCCCCTCCTTTTACGCCGCCGCGAGTCAAAATTTTTGCTCTGCATACCGTACATACGGGCCAAGACGTGAACGCGTCCCTTTCCACCAACCAATCATGGACAAGAGGGTAAAATGCCCAGGTGGCCGCCTAGGTATGTAGGAATGGCACAGTGTCAGGTCCGATGGTACCGCGTACTACGAGGTAGTAAGATGCGGCCGCCGCTTGGGGGCCGCTCACTGCAGCATATACCATGCAGAATGAATTCAGCAAATCCTGCCTGCTTGCCAGCTCGTCTCCGTGCCTCCATGAATGCGAGTCTAGACGTAACGGCAGCGGGTACTCGGAAAATACGAGGGTGAATCAGGCCAAAGAAACAAAAAAAAAAAAAAAAAAAAAAGGGCCGCCTCGACGGCGTCACGAGAAAGAAACTTCGTTTCTGCCGGGTCACAAATGGATGACATAAGCAACCCATCCTACACCGCCTTCCTAATCCGTACACTGCAATGTCGCTCCTGGTGCTCGCTGCCGGGCCATCATCCGGAATGAAAGTCTGGATTGGAACAACACTCTTCACAGCTGCATATCCCCGAAATATCAAATAGATATCCACATTCCAGACACAAACCGAGAAGGAAGCGCCGTAAGCAAACGATTAAACGCTTGCAACGACATCGCTTCCCACACAGGCTCAAAAGCCGACACTGTCTCTACCTCCACCCTATGCCTAACATCAGGCATACTTCCAATCATAAAATAGCACCACCTCAACAACCCAGGAACAGAAGCCACCAAAAACCTGCCTCTACCATCCACCTCCTGTGCCCCAGTGTCCTGATACAAAACACCGTCACTGTCAATATAATAGGCAGGAAAAATATTCTCCTGCTGCGAATTCCCAAAAACCCGATACACCTGTTCAATCCTGTCAGCAAGCTAGCCAAAAAAAACAAGAAAATGAAAACACTCTAGACCAGCTCACATACCCCAGTGCCACCGGCGCCAGGAGGACGCACACCACCCCCACCTCCTCCACCCCCAGTCGGTACCGTAATGGGAGGAGTCATGCGCTCTGCCAAATACCGAATCCAGGCTTCCGAATTGCGCTGCGCAGCTTCCAACTGATTGACCCGACGTGTCAAAGTCGCAAGGTCCGACGTATTTTGCTGTGTCGAACCTGGTGGCGCGCCAAGCGTGAGCCCATTACGGGATTGAGGGTCTCCCCAAAAAGACATGATGATTGTTTGTGCTGAGCGCTACAAATCCGACCCTACGTAAACTGCGTTGCCTTATGTAAGAAAAGTGAGGCAAGGTCAAACTCAGGACGAGAGAGAGAGCAAAGAAAAGGCCCAAGCGGAGCTCTCTCGCCACGAATGAGCTTTCCGCGGCCGGTCGGCCTTGGATTTCGTCTGGTTCTGCGTCCTCCCTAACGCTGAACGCTGATAGGCTGGTGGATTACGACCGCCGTGTGTATGCTCGAGACGCAGGGAGGGTGGTAGGCATCGACTGGAAAGGTATGGTTAGACCCTCCTCTGGCTCTCAGCCTTGCAAATCAACAGGCTCGCCAGGGGTGGTGGTGGCTGCTGTATGCACGCGCCCTCTTTCGGACTAGCAAGTGTGATCCCGCTCCCCTCACCTCCCAGCACAACCCCCCACCTCGCTCACCGCTTCTTGCGGAACGCCCAGGTCCAGAACCTCCAGAGCTTGCTTGCTGCGACCCAAGCCTCCCCGGGAAGGTCGATGCGAGCCCAGGCGGGGATCGCGCATCGTCCGAACAAATTATTGCCCATGAAATGCAACCGCCAAACCTGCTTCTGCAAACAAAGCGGCAGGCCGGCGGCAGATTTGTCACATAATGGTGTTCTTATTTTCGTTCCCTTTGTTTATTCTATCACTTGTCGTCCGCCGGTTATGCCGCGTCGACATGGATTGCTGCCCAATCGTCGCACACACTGTCTTTCAGCTACAACACCGTGGGCCTTCTCTCTATGTAGACCCAAGAGCGCCTGCCTGCCTCCATCTTCCATGGACGTGTGCGTGTGTCGACGGTTTATAGGCTGGTCAACCGAGGCCTTGTGAGTGAGGAGTCACCGATATTGGCCTCCGAAACAAAAAGTCCACCGCAACGAGAAAAAAGGGGTCGTCATGATATGGTGAACGAGCATCAAAGTTGTATCTTGCAGGGACGGGAGAACCCAGGGCAGCTGCGGCATGCAAGACTCACTACATGGAGCACGGTCCGAGAACACATAGCTGCTCGGCCGTGGGGGGCTTTTCGTCGATGATACCACCCTATGGACTGGGTCACCGGCGACCCCGGGGGATACAAGACATACATGACGCCTCCAGGTCCATGACGTTGAAGAGCCAGCGGATTAAAACGAGGCGACGGTGGCGAGGTTTTTTTTTTTTTTTTTTTTGATATTCAGGTTACGTCTTCAGAGTCTCATGGTGGCTGCACGGCATGACTGGATATCGGAGAAACCAACGGCAAGTGCACGGGTTTTGTTTGAGACCGGCCACCATCACATCACGGAAGAAAGACCTCGCAGGTGGTATTTGGCAGGCTAGGCTGGCAATGGGCGTGAGCCACGGCCTGGCAGAAGGTTGAGAGGTGAAGATGCCGTGCGACGTGGCGATGGACTGATGACGATCAGGGAAGTGGAAACGGAAATGGGGTCGCCTGTTGCCTCGCAATAACAAGATGATAACAGTATGGAAAGCAGTGCTGAAGCGCGGAGAACATGTGCGAGAATTGCTGCAGGCTTCCGCTCTTGCGCCTCCATCGCGCCCTTCGTTCACACGCCGGTCTGCAACGTTTCTCTCACACAGACCCACGGCCCCAGCTAAATGAATGCTCTTTGGCTTGTGAAATACGGATGGGGTTGTTCTTTCGAGTGACAACACGTATCCTTGCAACACGTCATAGCCTTTCGTTGGCATCGAAGAGAGAGAGAAAAAAAGTGGCAAGGATAGGTAAACACGGCCACAAGCGAACATCTGCCGACACCGCCCCTCTGTGCGGTGCAGTTGTGCCGACCTTGAACCCCATAGCTGCCAACACGACCACAAGGCCATAGGTAGACAGATGCCTTGAGGGCAAGGCTGCTGCTAGACCCATATGTATTCTTTAGCGAAAATGTCCCGCCCCGGGCTGGGCAGATCGCAAAGTGAGGCTAGCAGCGGATGATGCACCTCACCGCCAAGAATTACCCACCTCATATATGACCTATAGAGAAGAGCAAGAGGAGTACTCAGCTGCGGCGTGGCCTAAGCGAGCGCCCCGTGTCTGAGTGGCCATAGCAGTCCAAAACTACGGTGACAGCCTCGGCCATATCACAACCTCGCTTTCCTCCATGACCACCAGCGGGGCCATGACCCGTTCAATATGCTGTCCTCGCTGTCGTAAGCGAGCACTTGGAGGCATTATCATCGGCTAAGGGACGGATCACCTTAACTCGTCGGCTCGAGCACACTGTGCTGTGTCCCGGTACGGTACTTTTGTTATAGATGGAGGGGCCGAAGTCGAGACACAGACCGCCGCGTACAAACAGGGGTAGGAAAAACCCAAACGATCCACGTGGAATAGAAGATCCGTCCGCCTCGACGTCGTACTTGTCAGCCGTCAGCGTGACGAGAGCCTACCTATCCAGCAAGTCCGATTTGCCGTCTCTTGGGCCGGAAAAGAGAGAAGAGAAAGTGTAGCTAGCCCTGTGAGACGACATGCCTTCGTCCAAACACACACAGAGAGAGAACACGCGGTCCCATGCTTCGATGGACTCCTCTATCTCTTCTCATTTGCTCTGTCCGACCGGCCTCTGATTCTCTGCGGTTCCGCCTAGTAGCACACGCCCCTTCATCCGGGCGAAGGAACGGTTGCGGCGACATGGCCGCCGCACCACGGGTTCGGTGACCACCGGACTGGACGCCATGGTCCGCATCTCCGAGGTGACCATGTGCTAATTGTGGTCTGGCACACACAGGTTGCGGTGAGGATAGGCGCAGAAGGAGCATGTTCTCTTTCTTGTGTCGCCCAGATTTCTTTGCCTTCTCTTCGTGTTTTTTTCTTCTTTTTCATTGGCATGGGCCTGAGCGTGGTCAACATCCAACCGGGTCCGATTCAGCAAATAGCAGTAAAAAAAACCAGTATCACAGCGTCTGATAATGGTGAGAAATTAGGGCAAGTCATCTTTGGCGGATAACCTCCGGGGAGGGTAGGGAAAGCAGAGTATGAAAGGACTCACACGAGGCATCCCACGCCCTGTTTAGTCACCACCGGCGGCCGGCGGCGGATTCCGAGCTCGAGAAGAGGGCCACGGAATCACACAAACGAAACGCGTTGAACAGACTAAGATCCCAGCCCAAAACAGTAGGGATCGAAGCCGCTCGTCGTCGTGACACGCGGGACGAATGTGCTGTGCCCTAAAGGAGATGAGTGGCGAAAGCAGAGCTACCTACCCCGGGGCGGGCAAAGCGATGAGGCTCTGCGGGCCCTAACAGGGGGTGGGATGCTTCAAGTCAGCAGACCAGCCTCTCCTTGGTCGACCCGTCCACAGCCTGAGCCGATAGATCACGAGGCGCGGGGACACAAAAGACGCGGGCACCCAGAGAGGGAATGGGCTGCCGATCTCGTGATGTGCGGGATCCCGGGCGGCTCAGGGTGACAATGGTGGGCTGACAGCAGGGAAAAGAAGAACGAAAAGACGCTGGCGAAGTCGGGCGTTTGCATTTCGCGGGTGACGACGGTCCGCCTGCCTGCTTCTGGCGTCGACTGACAACACAGTGGGCCGGCTGCCGGCAGAAACGCGACGGGCAGCATGATGCCGTGCCCGAGCATGCACACATCTCTCCTCCCAGCCACTCGCTCGCTGGGCTTCTAGGCACAACGGGGATACTGGGCAAGAAAGTGAGCGAGGTACACCGACCTCGCGGGACACCAACCTCACGCCGACGCCGCCAGCAAACACGCAATATCTGCGGAAGGGCTGGCTGGTTAGCAGGGCACCGCGAAAAAAAAAGCCCGGGGACGTGCGTGAGGGGAAGGCTGCGCCAGCCTGGCCTCGCTTCATGTCCGCCCGAGGAGGAAAGCGGGTGGGCGCACAGCGTCATCATCGGACCTGGAATCCGTAGCGGGATTGGGAGATGGACAACAGTGATGGTGTGTGGAAAATCCCGGGATGGCTGATGTGGAAAGATAACGGTTTTCTCGTTGGCATGTGAGATTCCGATCCTCAGCGTCGTCGTCGTTAGGCGTGGGATGACAACATATGCCGCCAAAATACCTCACAGCCAGGGAGTAAAAAGGCAACCGTCAGCCGCAAACTAGGTGACGTATTGCATTCGGGTGGTGCCGGGCGAGACCTCGTCTTGGTAGGTTGGTTCCCTCCCTCGCGAGCCGCCCTGCACATACCACATCACCGGAGCGCTCAGCCTCGTTTGGGAAATCCCGCAGGATAGGTGGTTATCTTATTGCGCTGCAGCCTCCCACGTGAGACGACTATTGGTCCACGAGACAAAAACAGAAACAGGACAAAGACGCAGCGACAGGATCGATAGCCGCGTAACAGCACAGTAGACCACGATAGGTGTCTGAGGTTCTCGCTTAGAGGGTCGCTCAGGGGCTTCTGATGAAGGGAGGAAACGTGGTTGCTGCTTTTATGACTTGCGTGGCCAGCAAAAAAAAAAAAAAAAAAAAAAAAAAAAACAAGGCATTTTCGGGAAACCGGATTCCTCGTGGCCGTGCCCAATCAGCTATCGCTCAGAGGGAGACTGTTTTGGTCCGTCTTTCAAAGTACAAGCTCCAGTCACACACAAACGTAGGTAGGTGTCAGCGGCATGCCTTATCTGAATGCGCCTTCCCGCCCGGCACTCACAATTCCGTCCCGATATCAATGTGCCGGATGGTGCGGTGCTAACAGAAAAGGCTGGGGCGAGAGGGAGAGAAGAGGAGAAAGTCGAATATCATTGCCTCCGGGCCCGCCAGAAACGCCTCGATCCAAAGTTGCAGAGATACAAAAGAGTACATCGACCACGGCACAATCAACTCCCGTCCCGCCCGATGGCGGATGGTGATGGTGTCAGCCACATGGACATGAACACATGATGGATCATGATTGGAGCCAGGCAAGCAAGAATATGTCCGGCTCCCATCGTGATTTGGGCGCCGTGTCTGGTCCGTAGCCTGGGTTGTCTGGCAATATCCCTCCATTCTCAGACCAGCTGGGCAAGGCAGGGGTTATCCCGCCGCCGCCCGCTTAGCCGACGAGAAACTCCTCAATGTCCTTGTCCTCCTCGTCGCCCTCGGCCTCGGCAAGCCTGCTCTCGTTCTCCTCGATCATCTTGCGGGCCATGGCGCGCTGCCGCCGCCTGGCCTTCTTGCCCCACTGTGCGACGGCGGGCTTGTTGTTGTCGTCGTCGCTGTCGCTGTCGTCGGGGATCTCGATGCGGCGGCCGCGCAGCTCGTTGGGCGAGATGGCGGCGCGCTGCTGGGCGGCCTCGGCCTCGCGCTCGGCCTCCTCCTTCTCGAGCTGCTTGCGCTGCGTGCGCTCGGCGAGCTTGAGCAGGTACGGCCTCAGCAGCATGTAGGCGCCCACGAGCGTGATCAGCCGGATCCACTGCTGCGCCGTCATGTTGGTGAAGGACGAGCCCAGGTTGTTCTTGACCCGGTTGCCGAGCATGGCGGCCGTGTCGTAGATGCCGTCCATCGCGGAGAGCGGAGGCACGGTATCAGGTCGGTGTCGGGGGGCGGTCCGCCTGAGCGTTGCTTTTCGCAAAGTGTCGTCAGAGGATGGAAGAAAGCAAAACGCCGAAAGAGCCAAGGTGACGAGAAATCTATAGCAATTATAGTAGCAAGTCCCAGCGCGGGACCCGGGGAGAACAAAACAAACAGGACTCGGCGTCTATCGCCAGAGTTTAGACTCTATGATTGAGTTCCGGTCGTTGCGTGTGCCGGTGTTTTCCTGAGACATTTTTTTTTTTTTTATTTCTTCTTCGATCCATGCCTGCATGCATGAGATGGGTCGGCACTTGCCACCAATGTCCAACCCCATGGGATTCTCAATCAATTCCACACTGGTATTTTGCGGGGCACGGTGGGGTCACGACTCAACGGCTCCGAACGTGCTCAGACGCGCCAAAGCGATGGGAGCGCGTCCAACTGCAATGACATCGTAGCCGCCACTTGCTCTCACCAGCTGGACCGCATACGCATTCCCCAATATGCCCGGGGAAGATGACACACGAGAGGTGAGGCTAGGTAGTCTCGGTCAAGCATCAGTGCAATTGCTCCAAATGCTGACGACAGTCCCCTGAAACCCACGACAGCGCCTCAAGGCCGCGCTCTGGTTCTCAGTCGGCAAGATCGTGGACGAGGAGACCATGAAGAGGCAGCGAAACGCCACGCCACAGTTTATCGGAGCTCTCACCGACATGGTCTACACTCAGATCGGTCCGTATTCATTCATTTTTTCCTAGCTTGAAACCTTGTGGCTAAAAACTGTCACTCCAAATCAAAGAAACTGTGGCAAAGGACCTGGAGAGCTTCTGCAACCATGCCGGCAGGACCACCGTCACGACTGATGATGTCCTGCTCCTAGCTAGGCGCAACGAGGATCTCCACGGAATAATCAAGCAAGTCGTCGACCAGCAAAAGGCCGAGAAGTCCGCCCAGATCAAGGGCAAGTCGAGGAAGTAAGAATTAGCTTATGATGTTAGGTTTTCAAGGCGTCTGGGAAATAAATTGGTCTGGCTTCGTGGGTGAATTTTTCGGCTGCTCTATGGGCATCTAATCGATGGGTGAGGCCATGAGCACCCCGTACCGTTTTTGTGAATGGGATAGACGGAAAATGCCTTGTTAGCCCTTCCCCTTTTATAAAGCCAAGCAAGATGTGTCGTGCTCAGGGGTTAGTGCGGGCATCGGTGACCGATGCAGTGTCTGCGTGCGCATGCTAAACTTCCCGACTGGCATGACCCTGCCATCGTTCCGTGCGCGGCCGAGCCCTTCTGTGCGTTGCCCAATGACTGGGTATCTTACATAGTGCAGGTCCGGGCAAGCACAGCGCGCTAATCGTTCTGGATCTCCTCGCGGAACATGTCCGATAGCAGCGTAAAAATGCTCCACACCTCTCCCTTGATGAGGAGATGAACCATCTCAACCTGCACCAGGCTGCCCACAGCCGTCCAAGTCACTCCCCTCCAAGGAGCAGGTGTGTATACGTCGGCAACAAACCCGCCGTTGCGGCCGAGGAAACTCCGCGCGAGCAGCCGCAGAGCGAAGGCCTCTATCGGTGCCTGCAGCAGGTTGGATGACACGACGGTCAACATGTCGGCGGCCAACGAGGCGGGGAGCCGCGTCAGAGCGTTGTCGTTGTAAGAAACCGTCACTTGCTGTCCAGCGCCCCCGCCGCCAGCGCCGCCAGCGCCACCCGGCCCTGCTGCACCGCCGGCCAGGTCCGTCGGCGCGTCCGCTCTAAGTTCGGCCGACCAGACCCCGTCTTCCGTAGCATCAGTAGCCTCCACGTCGAAGCTAATGAGGGTGGCGCTGACCCGCTCCGTGTCTTCCTCATCATCGCTGTCATAATAGTCGTCGACTCCGCCCCTGATCGACGAGATGGTGCTCTGCCTTCGGATAGTGGGCACCTGCGGCGGATCGGTGGACGCCGCGGCAGGGCGCTCACGAGCGCGCCCCTCGCCGTTCCCCGCCACGTCTCCGTGCGGAAATCCCAGCAAGCTCCGCTGCTGTTGCTCGATGAGGTCCCAGTCCGATGGGGGCTGCTCTCCCTCACCGATAAACGTAGCCAGCTGCTGCTGCTCCCTGGGGTCTTTGTTGGTGGGGCTGGGCAGATACTGGCATATCCAGGGCCGTAGGCATTGGCGCACGATCGCCGAGGCGCGCAAGTACAATATGAAGGCGACAAGCGGAGCAAAACTCAGGGCAACGCCGCCTAACCACCCAAAGATGCCTCCGGGAGAGAAGGAACGGAAAGGGGGCGGGCATGGTATTGGCGATGATGATGTAAAAGGGACGAAGAATGCAGGCCATGGTAATATGCTGGTCTGGGGAACAAGCTCTAAGCGCCGCATGAAGCTGAAGATGTGGACATGTAGGCGGACATACTGAATACCCATGTGTAGCCTATTTGAGCCGACGGTATGTCAGCCAAGATCCAGACGAGGATATCCGAGAAGGGAGGCATCGAGACCGACCAATCACTGTGCATGATACTGTCGTGTAGTCCAGGAAGCGCCGTCTGCAGTCGAGGCATCATCCTAGGCAGCTGAGGGAGCATTCTTAAGCCAGTCATGGTTAAAAATGTCGGCAAGTCTGCAAGGAAAAAGCTGGTCATGGGCCTGCGACTGCGCTCATAGTGGTATATGTCGGCGAAGGGTATCCGAGAGTATCGTCTGTAGACCTGCGAGGGCGAGGGGCTGTAAGCAGGATTGTCCCATACTAAAGGAGATGCAGTCTGTCGGCAGACCAGCTCAGCAACGTACAAGGATCCGGTTCCTCAGCCCGTGCAGCCCCCAGGAGCTGGCGATCTCGACAAGCTGGGCGGTGGCCGAGAGCCTGGAGCCGATGCGCTCGACCTCGGTCCTGGCGTTCTCGCGCTCCTCCATCTCCTTCCTCTCTGCCGCACCATCGTCGGGCTCCGCAACACCAATGGCGAGCATGACTTCGTTATGGGCCCGAATAAGCTCCCTGTTAAGGCGCCTGGCGTCCGGGTTCACTGGCCGTCCATGCTCGTCATACAGCTGTACTGGCGCTCGGGGATCTCCCTCCCCCTCCCCCATCCGTACCTCATCGTACGGCGACCGGCCCTGGACAGTTTATGTTGTCAGTTGGGGGTTTTGGATCTCGTTGTACCAAGGCGCACGCGTAGAGTGACGCATATGTACGGTTCAAACACATACCAAAGCCAGCGATGTGAGGGGCTCGGATCTAGTCATGGCCCACAAGATTTGGGTAAAAAGGGTTTGAAAGTAACGTGCAGCGGCTCATTGCAGCGATCGCACGTTGGCTACCTAAGGTACCTATGCAATGAGTGCTTCTCGCCACACCCAGAGTGGAAGCGCGCGCTGCCTGCTGGATGCGACCTGTGTCGTCGTCTATTTCTGCCGTCCGCCAGAGCCGAGTGAGTGAGGCCAGCTGGGAACGGGACCTGGGCAAATGCCGCCATCTCGCAGCAACGCAATACGCTAAGATAACCTTAATCCTTATCGGTCGGGTCGGCCCCACTCTTGTTGTCGGCGCGCTGCGGGCAGCTACCGAGTTGACGGGCAAAAAAAAAAAAAAAATTCGACGGTTTCTGGAGCGAGCTCGTAGAGAGTGGGATGCGCATCCTTTCCTCTGATCTAGCGTCGTGGTTGACGGCGCATCACGACGGAAGCCATGGCGTCAAAGACGGCATATAAGACGACTTTTGAGCCCGAGAAGGTCATACGACCGATCTTCACTGGCGGCGCCGTTGCATTGGACAGCAAAGCGCGGATCTTGGCGTCGACGCTTGGAGAGGAGGTCATTCTGACCGACATCACCACGGGCAAGCACTTTGCCACCATTGAAGGGGTTCGTGTATCTGCCCGTCTGCCCTAGCTGCTCCCGATGACCTAACAAATAACTCGCAGGATGGCGAGCCTATATCCACACTGATCCGTATGTCCATGCTGCCATAACCTACCTACAGCCACCTGTGATTGCTCGTCCGCGCAAACATCCGCCACTATGCTAACACTGCCCCTTCCCCGCCAAAGTCACGCCCTCGGCATCACACCTCATAATATGCTCGCGATCTCTTACCATGAAGATCTATGCCCTCCGGCTGTCCCCCGACCACGAATCGATCGAGACGACGCTTGTGCGCACCCTGAAGCCCCACGGCACCCCCGTTGTGGTTCTCGCCGTGGATCGGACCAGCACCCTGCTGGCAACGGGCGCCGCCGACGGTGCCATAAAGATCTGGGATATTGCTGGCGGCTACGTTACGCACACGTTTCGCGGGCCGAGCGTCCTCGTCTCCGCCCTGCATTTTTTCGAGCTGGCTGCGGAAGAGTCGAGGAGTGATTTTGGTGGTAAAGGGAAGAACAAAAAGAGCAAAAAGGGGCAGGCCGTGGCGGAGGCCAGTCGGGACTCCGGCGCCGCGACCCTTAACCTCCGTCTTGCGTCTGGCAGCCAGGATGGCCGGGTGCGCGTCTGGGACCTGCATAAGCGCGCCGCCGTCGGCGACCTGGAGTCGCACGTCTCTGACGTCACCGGGATAGACTACTCGCCGATACAAAACAGTCTTGTTACGGCGAGTCGCGACAAGACGATAACATGGTGGGACCCAAAGAACTGGAGTCCTCGCACGATTGTACCGAGCTTGGAGCTGGTCGAGGCCACGGGGTTCCTCGACGAGGGCCGGCTGACTTATTCAGCTGGTGGGAACGGCTGCGTCCGGCTGTGGGAGACGGAAACCGGCCGAGAGGTCACAAAGGAGCAGCCCGCTGGATCCGAAGGCGAGGCGTTCGTTAATGCGCTTTATTGTCCTGACCAGTCGCTTCTGGTCTGTGTCCAGTCCGACCACACGCTCGTTCTGTACCAGACCCCCACCGTCGAGTCCGTCACAATACCGGAGATGGAGCCCCTGCAGCCGTTCCGTCGCATATCGGGAACCCACGACGATATCATAGACCTGGGCTACCTCCTTCCAGACCGGTCACTGATGGCCCTGGCAACGAACTCGGAGGATGTCAGGATCGTCTCTGTCGCCGACGCAGCCGAGGGTTCTGGGTATTTTGGTCAGGACGTGACCGTCCTCAAGGGTCACGAGGACATTGTCATTGCCCTAGATACCGACTGGTCGGGGCACTGGGTAGCCACCGGAGCCAAGGACAACACAGCTCGTCTCTGGAAGATCGACCCCGCCAGTAACTCGTACGACTGCTACGCTACCTTCGCTGGCCATGCTGAATCTCTCGGTGCCGTTGGACTTCCGAAGACTGTACCACCAACATCTTCGGCGGCGTACACAGACCCCCTGAATCACCCCCCGGCCTTTCTTATCACCGGCTCCCAAGATCTCACGGTGAAAAAGTGGGAAATCGCCAGGGTGGTGCAGCAGGGGACCAAGAAGGCCTCAAGGGCAGTCTTCACCAGGAAGGCTCACGACAAGGACATCAACGCCGTCGATATCAATAACGCTGGCCACCTGTTTGCATCCGCATCCCAAGACAAGGTGGTCAAGATCTGGAGCGTGCAGGAAGGCGAAGTCCAGGGTATCCTGAAAGGGCACCGCAGGGGCGTCTGGTCCGTCAGGTTTGCGCCGGCCGACATGCCGGTGCTTCAGGGCGAGGACGGCGCCACAGCGGCCGGCAAGGGCATTGTGCTGACCGGCAGCGGCGACAAGACCATCAAGATATGGAGCCTGTCGAGCTATGCCTGCCTGCGAACCTTTGAAGGCCACTCCAACAGTGTTCTAAAGGTCATCTGGCTGCCGCTCGCCGGACCGTCAGCGGGTGATGCGACAAAGAAGCGGCCTGCCCAGTTTGCCAGCGCCGGCGGTGACGGCCTGGTCAAGGTGTGGGACGCCAACTCGGGCGAGGCAGTCTGCACACTCGACAACCACACGGACCGCGTCTGGGCATTGGCCGTCAACCCCGGCAGCGGCAGCAGCGGCAGCGGCAATGGCAATGGCGAGGGAGACGCGGCGGATGACGATGGCTCCTCATCCGCGGCAGTGCTGGCCTCCGGGTCCGGAGACTCGACCGTGACCTTCTGGCGCGACACGTCGACCACGACGCAGCTGGCGGCGGCGCGCGCCGCCGACGAGCTGGTGGAGCAGGAGCAGCGGCTCGAGAACCACGTGCGCGCGGGCCACTACCGCGACGCCATCGTGCTGGCCCTGCAGCTCAACCACCCGGGCCGCCTGCTCTCGCTGCTCACGTCGGTCGTCCGGTCCGAGGACCCGGACGAGGGCAGCCTGACGGGCCGCGCCGCCGTCGACGACGTCCTGGCCACCCTGGCCGACGACCAGCTCGCGACGCTGCTGCTGCGCCTGCGCGACTGGAACGCAAACGCCCGCACCGCCCCCGTCGCCCAGCGCGTGCTCGCCGCCGTCGTCCGCAGCTACCCGGCCTCGCGCCTGGCCGGCCTGGCCGTTGGGAGGCGTCGAGTTGCCACCGGTGCCGGCGGCATCGGCGAGGTGCTAGACGCGCTCAGGGCCTACACGGAGCGCCACTACCGCCGCATGGAGGAGCTGGTTGACGAGAGCTACCTGGTCGAGTACACGCTGCGCGAGATGGACAGCCTAGCGCCGCCGACCGAGGTTGGGCCTGACAGGGATATCGTCATGCTGGAGTCGTAAGGCGCATTTGGTTTTTCTTTTTATGATGGGTTCGCTCACTGTATATAAGCATGGGTTGCTAGATTCTGGTCGTACCGCATCAACTAGTCACGGCCTATATAGAACGTTGATTGAGTGTCCATACGGTAACACTTCCTATATCTAAACCACGCGGCTCAGCGGATTGACCAGGTGCAAACGGCAAAACCCATGGCTCCATATGCATGGACTTGCATGGCTTACGCATTGTATTGTACCACCAGTTGAGGTATCCGCAAACAGAAAGCGAAAATAAATATTCACATCAAAAGATACCTAAATCGCCCGATGCTCCAACTCCCACCCACCCATCAGTCTCGAATACCTGCAATAAAATTACCTATGGAAACGAGCAAGGAAACAAACCCAGGCACGCCTATAAACGCCCGGTCCCATGAGCACGCCGCTCGTCTCTAAGATGTTGTTGCCCATGGGTCTATGCTGAGATGAACGAGGGAATGTGCCAAAACAAAAAAAAAAAAAAATTCCAAGTCAATCCAGGTTTTCTCGGCGAGAAAACGCGGGCCCAACTCATGGCAGGATTTCCTTAAGCTTCGCCTTCTGCTCGGCCGTGAGCGAGGTGGGGAACTTGACATTGTACTTAACGATGAAGTTCCCCCTCTGTCCGGGCTTCTTTTGGAGCGGCATGCCGAGGCCGGGGTACGAATCAGAGGAGCCGGGCTGCGTGGGGCCCGACTTTTCGATGGGCAGCTGCTTGTTGTCGATGGTGACGACCGTCCGCTTCCAGCCGGTCAGGGCCTCCTTGAGGTCAAGGTCGATCGTGCGCACTATATCGTCTCCGTCGCGTGTGTAGAGCGGATGTGCTTTCTATCGAGACGAAAAAAAGAAGCCGTCAGCTTGGTATTCTCTTAGTGGGAATCACGGCAACAGGCACCTAGGTAGGCTCCAAGGGCATTCTTCTTACCTCCTCGACGATAAACAGCAGGTCCTGCTGGCCGCCCTCCTCCTGGTCGCCCACGCTCTTGAACCGAATCTTGGCACCCTTCTTCATGCCGACGCTGATGGGAACCTCGAGCATGTGGTCGGTGGTTGTGCGCTTGCCCGTGTCGTCAAACATCTTGCGCTTGATCCTCATCTTCTTCTTGGCGCCGTGGAACATCTCCTCGAGCGACACGGGCAGGGGGCGCTCGACGGTCGTGACCTCGGGCGTGCGTTCTCTCGCCATCCTGGCGCCCGCAGGGTCCGCGTAGGATGTGCGCGAGCGGGGGGCGGCTCCTCCTCTAGGGCTGCCCCTGGCGCCACCAAACGAGCTGAATATGTCCTCGAAGTCGCCGCCGCCGCCGTTGCGCACGAACTCTGCAAAGATGCTCTCCGGGGCGCTGAAGTTGAAACCGCCGCCGGCGCTGTCGCCGGTACTGAAGTGGAAGGAGCGAGCGCCGCCGCCGCCGGGCATGCTGCTGAAGCCGCCGAAGCCGCCGGGCATGCCTCCCGAGGCGAACGGGTTTTCTCTGCCGCCCTCGGGCGGAGGCGGGGCTCCGCGGAGGAGGAACTCGAGGCCAAACGTGTCATAGGTCTTCCGCTTCTCCGGGTCTGACAGGATCTCGTAGGCCTGGGAGCACTCTTTGAACTTTTCGGCCGCCTCCTCTTGCTTGTCGGCGTTCTTGTCGGGGTGCCACTTCAGGGCTTGCTTTCTGTTTTCCGATGTCAGTGGCTACCAACGTTGCCCAACTGCGGTCACACGATTCATGCACTGGGTCCAGAGAGGCCCTGTCTGACGAGGAGAGGCCAAATGTGGCGGCTGACTTACCTGTAACCCTTCTTGATCTCATCTTGGGTAGCTTCGGGCTTCACGCCCAATACATCGTAGAGTTTAGTTTCCTTGACCATGTTCGCTGGCGCCTGCGGTTGCCGTGGATGGTGCGAGGCTTTGTTGGTGCTTTTTTTTATTCGTTTTGGTCGTGAGCGGTCACCGAAACTAAGCGGGCGAGTAGGTACGTCCTGTTTGCGCCAGTGAAGGGCGAGCGGTGACCGGAAATTCAATCCAGCTCAGCAATCAAAATAATGTACCGAATTGGCCGGGTGACAAACGCGGCCTGCGTTGTTGGCACTGAAGTGCCGGCTGATTGATTGACTGTTTGGTTGGTTGGCAGTGTTTTCTCGCCTGGACTCGGTCGGCCCTGGCCCTGTAAGTAGGCCTCGAGCACAAGTTCATAAGATAGCGGGCGAGTGTTCGAGTGTTCGAGAATGCAGTTGTCGACTCGGCTGCTGCGTTCTACGCAAAGAATCAAAACGGGAGCTCGCAGCGTGAGGAGAGTGAGGATTGTGTGCAAAGTGGATTGGGTTTCTGGCAGCAGACAAAGAAAACGAGCTTCAAAGAAGATGAGCAAAGCCAAGGGCGGTGGGAGCAGGTGGTCGGTCTGTGGACTGATGTATGGCCGCCCACCGTTGCTTGTAGAAGCTTCGATGGGCGAATGGAAAGCCGGTGACGTTGCTCCACAAGCCTGTTTGCAGGTGGAGATTCCCCGCAGAAGCTTCCTCTGTGGCCAGCGCAGGCGCGCGAAATCGGGGCAAACTTGAGCTGAGCGCCTGCCTTTTGCTGGCAAAGCTTTGCCTCTCGAAGCACATCATGGATTACCCCTGGGGGGCCTCAGTCGTCGATATTCTAAACGGCGATTCGACCTATGCATGCCCTGGGCTTGT
Source organism: Magnaporthiopsis incrustans (assembly GCA_003049425.1). Taxonomy (NCBI): domain Eukaryota; kingdom Fungi; phylum Ascomycota; class Sordariomycetes; order Magnaporthales; family Magnaporthaceae; genus Magnaporthiopsis; species Magnaporthiopsis incrustans. Next base: position 121,259 of record PYSR01000036.1, on the reverse strand, counting down.
GCTCTAAATGTGTCTAAAGGGGATAGCCGAAATGCCAACAAAGACAGGCGCCCGCTGCGAACAGACGACCCACCAGACAGCGGGCAATGGGATGGCGGGGTGTTTGTGCTGCGGGGAGTCCAAACCGCGCCGCTGAGTGAGGCGCGACTCTGCGCGAGGGGACTGATTTGCCTGGCCGTAAATCCTGATCCAACCCGACACGTCCGGCCAATCCAATCAACCAGTCCCGACGCAATTCTTCAGCGGCGATGGACCATCCAAGGATTTCATGCAGAAATGTGCAACCCCCACGCGGACGGTTACGAGGACCGAGAGCTGCCCATTCTTCACATGCTCTTTACATCGAGAGGTCGCATTGTCCAGCTCTGAGGGTGCATTTAGCATATATCTAAGATTTAAAGAGCTGTAGTCCAGTTCGTAGCTGAGACAGGATTGAAGTTGTCTCTCGATATTTACTGTCAAAACAAGAGTATAAAAGTGGGACGGACGTCTCTCCTAAATCGGCCAGCACTCACCGCTCATTCTGCTTGCGTACGCGGAAAAGATGAAAAAATTCATCACTCATCCTTCCCCATTGACTCGCCTTCTGCTTTATCCAGTGACAACCGCAACACGATCCAGCATAATGCGTGTGGCTGCTCGTATTCACCGCCACCGCGTTCGTCGGCTGCGATTGGGAACTCGGTGCTGACACGCGATATTTAGTATGGGAGGCTCCAAAGCTGCCGGCCGTCCGAACCAGTCGCTCATGCCGGGTCTACTGTCTGTCTAACTTGTGTGACTCAGCCTCCGGAGCAAACAGTTGTGCCAGTAAAGCCCGTTCCGAGTATGGCTGGCGGGGGATCGTAAATCGCCTGGACCCGGTCCGATCATTACCTGCGTGGAGCCCGCAGCTCCGCTATGCGGAAGCACTCGTGACCCGTGTGTCTTCCAACTTTCTTCACCAGCTCTGGGCGCATCTGGAGGTGCTAGGGTCTCGAACATTCCTGCGCCATGGACGGGAAGCCCCTGAAATCGATCGGGCACATGGGCAGGTTCCCCACAGGGACGGACCCGGTTCTATTTGATCAGGCAGAGGAACCTGTTTCGTTTGGCGTCTGCAACATCCATATCAGTCAATCTTGGAAATCCCAAACTTGGATGCTCCCTTGGCAGGATGCCCAGGAAAAAATAGACTGTAGTCCTGAATCAGCCAGCGTGGTTACCAGAGAGCGCACACCTGATACTTGGCCGGGATTGGCTCGATTCGCCAGCTGGTAAACAGTCTGCGAGATCGCATCGTGGCGCCAGGGGCTCGCGGCAGGGAAAGGGTGGGTCTCGCCATGGATCCGTCCGTCATGATGTGCGGTGGTTGTTTCCCTCGTTCGGTGTGATATTTTTTTTTCACATCCGCTTCCTATTGGTTCTGTAAGCGGTCGTTGCGACCGGGGCAGAAAGCTCCCTGTTGTGTCACGGTCGCTGAGGAATGGCTGGCGCTATAACGTCATGTCAAAGTCTGGAATGGAGGGGAGGCTTGGACCCTTCTTGCATGGTGCCACGCCCAGACCGGGGCCGTCAAAAACGGGCTCGTCGCCGCTGTGGATCTCGTTGCGGGAGAGGTTCCGCAATGGTATCAAAAGCGTCACCTTCCAGCATCGAGCCACTTTTGACGACGGCGGGCATTCAGGCGCCGCCGCTGCATTGGAATGGATGTTCGGACCTGGAAAAAAGCGATTTCGAATTGATCCCATCGCAGGGGACCCACCGGCGGGCAGGAGGAACTGTGGGGCGGTGGCAGTCTTGGCTCCCGCAAATCGTCTCTCGTTGGCCACCTGTGATGTCATGGCACGCCAAGCCGCAGACCATGGAGGGTTTCGTCAACGTCAAGCCACTCGTTTGCTTGGGACGAGCCCAAGTTGGCAGTCACGCAGTCTGACCTCACTGACACCTTCCTGCCTTTGCCGTCCCAACACCGCGTAAGATTGTGAGCCAACCGCCCTGTGATTGTACAACCATCGCAAATCCAAACCCAAATCTCGGTTGAGGGGTCCACTGTGAGGGCTACCCTCAACGGCGGTCGAGTCCGACTCCGCGGCCGCTCCGCTTCGGTGTTTGCCATCTTCCTTCGCACGCCCGGCAGCACTTCTGGTGGGCGTCGAGCAGAAGAGTCTTAGCCGCCGCCCTGCTGGTTCAGAGAAAGCTGACGGGTGTGAAAGTCAGACGTATGAGGTAGTGCGCATTCCCATATGCTTACCCACCTCGTGTTCGGGTTAACTCGTAGCTTTTCGATGGACGCCCATTTTGGCCCCCAGGCTCAGCCAAATGACACAAACAGAGATCCGGCCTGGATTGGGTGAGTATCTCCGTCACCCAGGAGTCCCGCGTACCACGTCAAGACGCACTGCACAACGGCCTACCTGGCGGCTAGCAGGACGTTGTCTGCCCGGCTGCCACATATCCTCTGCCGCCGGTGAAAGGCCACGCGATTAATGACACCACGGCTCGGGCAATCAGACCTCTGCAGGCCGCCTTGTTTACACATATGTGCGTCGACGCCATAATGCGCAAGGGGGCTTTGGTGCCCATCTGGAAGCCGCCTTGGCTTTGCCGTGGGCGCGGGCGCACCTTGGCGAAGGACCAGAGCCCAGAACTCAGCGCAAGGGCCAACCAATGACATCATGGGGCGGCCGACGTCAACTCCCGTCGATCGGCCCGTCTACTTTCGCTCCGGGCGAAGCTGTGCGACAGAAAGCAGAAGTGTGTCCCGACGGGACCTGACGTTCCATGTAGGCTTGGCCGCTGTAGGAAACGGCAGGCCGCCGTCTGAGCGGCCGTCTAATCATGCTACGCATACGCACGATGCTTCTTACATACGACATGGTTAAACGAGGTGCTTTGCGGCTAGGAAACCAAACCGGAGGACCAGGCAGAGAGGTTAGTAATCTGTGTCCTTTTTCCCTTTTTTCCGACCGAGCCGAGATCCTGAGGCGCCAAGGGCCCATCCAAAGGAGGGGGTCGAAATAGGCATCTGCCGGTCTCATATGAGGTCAAAGATTGCCGCCGCCAAGATCCTTTGTGGTGAGCTTGTTTGATTCTCGGCCCCCTCCAGGTAGGTTGACGGTGGCCAATGGTATGACATATACGATGACTTCAACAAAACTCGCCGATCTGCAGGGTCCTTGCCACTTTGGACCTTCCTCCCTAGCGTCTTTTTTGAAATTCCCCTCCCGGGCTCCTAACAGGCGCCCATCGTTTCTATTATGGGGTAGAGGCAGATTTCGCCGGCTCGCCTCAACTGCCATTACGGCACATGCATCATCCTCCGCTTACCCACCCCGTCTTTACTCTAACCCTTCCGCGTGCAATGACAAGATATGTGCAAGTGTAAGTCTACCTATGTAAGCTCTACAGCCCGGAGAAGGGGTGCATAACAGGTACCGCCAGCAGCAGAAACGGCCGAGGCCATGAAAGGTAAAATAGGGAAAGAGGGCAGGTCATCTAGGAGCCATGCTACTGCGCTCGTCCGACCCATATACATGCGCGCTACTGCAACACACACCCAATGGCTGTGGAAGTTTATCGTGATCGACGCTGTTACGCCATTTGGTGCCGCCAAAACAGGCACCCTTCGGTGTTGATCACCACAAACCCGACCCGCGAGGGGTTTTCTGAAAATGGCATACCGTCACATCCCTGACGCAAGGAAATCTCTCAGGCCGGGGACGGAGAACGCTGATGTTGTCGTCGGATGCGAGGTGGTGGGTGGGTACAACAAACGCGCGCACGCAAAGGAGCCTCTCTCGCGTGCGCGGAGCCGGAGAGCAGTGGCGGAGGTCAGAGATCGTCGGTCAGCCCCGTGGAGTGGGAGCCACCCCTTCTTGCCGTCAGAGCTGAAAGGATGACGAAGGGAGGAGGGGAGGAGGCAGCACAGCAACGACCCTCTCCCACCCAGCATTCCCTCAAGCAAAACACACACACACACACACACACACACCCTTTGCCCGCTCATTATACTACTATACCCACCCACATGGCTGCCCGATAAAGTTCCCCTCGCATGCTATATAAGGGACCCTTGGGCCCCGACCCATCTCGTCCAGACCTGTTCTGGCCCACATCCCACCTCCCACATCCAACTTCCAACTCGTCTTGACCACCAAGCCAGGTTTTTCCGTTACCAAGATTTAGATCCAAGAACCACCCACCCTAGGGCCAACTTATTCACACCGCTTGCATACCACCCCCTCTTTCCTCCCCCATCTCCCGCTAGACTTTTCTTTTATTAGAGTACTTTCTTTCCTTTCTGCTTTTCTTTCGACCGCGTCCGCTCCCGCAGGACGACCCCTTGGCTTTCTTTCCTGCTCCTTTTTTAAGGGTCCACCACCCGCCCGCCCCGAATGCGCACCTCGACTGCCGACTCCCAGATGTCCTACAGCCGCCACCTGTCCGCCACAAACATGCCCAACCCGTCGCACGCGTACTCGTCCGTCTCCGCCTCCATCCCGGTCTCGCCGCCGCCGCAGCCGCCGACGGACCTGTCGTCGTACTCGCGCACCATGCACCAGCACACCAAGCAGATGATGGAGGCCGTCTCGCGCTCGTCGTCGTCGCACAGCCGGAGCTCCAGGAATCGCAGCCAAGGCGTCATCCCGCAGCAGAACGGCGTCTCGGCCGCCTACAGCCCGCCCACCAACCACCGCTCCGCCTACCAGTGACTGGCGCCCGGCGTCGATGTGCAGCAGCAACAGCAGCAGTATCACCACCGGCAACAACACCATCCTCATCACCATCGACAAAAGCAACGACGTGCTTCCTTTCAACATGGCCACCAGCACCGCGGCGTGGTGGCCTATCGTCCGCCGCCTGTGACACCTACAGATCAAGCAACGGCCCCGGAGCTGTTGGGCCCCGAGGCCCTCGTCGACCCGTACAGCCACACCATCATCATCACCAGGCCCCTAGACTCGGGAGAGCTGACCTAGGATCTGGCATGGTCATGGCCAGGGTGGCGCTTGTTGCCTACCGAGCAGATGAGGCTAGGTTAAAATGATGGCCTTGACGTCTGCCAAGCAGGCGGCTGTTGGACATCACTACCCCTGTTGTTTTATGTCAGCAATCTGTCTTTGATTTGCCTTTCATATTTTTTTTTTGTGAGAGCTCGAGATTGCTCCTGTAGCCTCTCTCACCAAGCAAGCTAGCGTTTGTTCGTTCGTTGTCCCCCCTTCCACTCTCGCTCTTCTTTTTGTATCATCCTATCGTACCAGATAGGACCATTGGGTATCGGCGCAGGAGTGGCAAATACGGATTTGTGTTGGGTTTGGCATCATGGGTTTGTTGTTGAAGCATACGGGACGAGGGTTTGGACCTCTCAGCAACGACTTATGAATGATGAAAAAAGTCAACTCACGAATTCCTGGATTGCCTGAGGATGTGCATGAACATGTGACACGTAGTGTGGGCATCCTGCTCGCCTAGTGTGATAGAAGGTAGGCAGCTTGTTTGTCGATCAGCTTGGCGATAAGCCAAAGTGCGACGGACGGGATAGGTCTGCTGTAATTTCCACGATTTTATTTGTTGCTCCGTACGCCTTGAACTCCGTTGCTAAAATGTGACATGATCTCCCACCAAAACCGTCGCCGGTCTAGAGTACGTCACTGGTCCTTGTAATGTCGAATAGCAAGCATAAAGACGGGCACATCAGGCTGGTTCTGATGTAAAGTCCGTCCGTGTCGTACGTGCTGTGCTCTGCCGTGTGTCCGTGGGCGTGTGTGCGTGTGGTCGCCTGCTCCAAGACCATCACGTCTTCTTCTTGATACCAAGCAGCGCAGCGCGGTCCGTCTTTTTCTTGACCTGCCTCTTGAAGCTGGGCGGAGGCATATCCGTGGCGGGCTTCTCCGACAGCGACTCCGGCTCCGACGCCGACGCCGACTTGAGCGCGCCGCCATCCCAGCCAACCATGTCCTCCTCGGCGATGAGCTCCTCCTGCATATCGGCAGCCTGCTCGCGGGCCCAGGCGAACGCCCTCCTCGCCGCCTCGGCATCCTCGGCATCCTGCCTCAGTCTCTCCTCGTCGCGGTCGTCAGCCGCCAGCGCCTCGGCGGCCACGCCGGCGCCGGCGGCGTTGGCACGCGCGATGCGCGCGTTGCGGGTCCTGATCTCGTCGAGCGCGTCGGCCACGGCCATCTCGCGCTTGGCGTCGACCGTCTTGGCCTCGAGCTCGGCCATGGCGTTGCGCTCTTCCTCGTCGGCGCGCTGCTCCTCGAGGCGGTCGAGGCGCGCCTCGTCCGTCTCGTCCTCGGGCGCGGCGCCGGGGGCTCCGTCGTCGCCCAGCGCCCGCTTCCAGGGGTCCGTGTTGCGCTTGGCGCCGCGCTCGCACACGTAGTCCATGTTGGCCGGGTCGGTGCGGAAGGTGATCTGGGACGAGCAGCGGGTGCACTTGATGTAGAAGCGGTGGATCTGGACGCCCAGGTACCGCTCCTCCGGGTTCGTCTCCTTGCGCGCGTTGAACTTGCGGCCGCGGTAGATGTACTCGCCGCACGACGTGCACCGCATGCCGAAGGGCGCCATCAGCCGCACCACCTGCACCTTGGGGCCCTTCTGCTTGGGGCCGCGCCGCCGCGTGAGCGCATTCGGGTCGAAGTCGGCGGGGTAGTATTTCGAGAGGACTTTTCGCTCCGACATGGTTGCTTTCGGACCGACGTGGAAGGGCGACCGCGAGGGCGGAGTGTAGGGAGACGAGGAAAGTCGTTGGCAATGGACAGCCTAGAGGGTACACCCTTCGGGGATCTCAAGGTGATCGTCGCGGAACTCGCCAGTCAAGAGCGTTCCGGGGCAACGGTAGGTGGTGGTTTCGTTTTGAAATTGGTAGGACGGGGCGGAAAGCCACAAATCCGCTTGGGTATTTACACGCGCCACACTGAGGCCCCACTATGGAGTTTTTGGTCGGGCGGAGCCGCGGTGACGACACGGAACACCTGCCGAACCAATTGACTTCCGTTTCTAAAGAAGGAGCTGCGGGGGCAGACACTCTTTCCCTCGGGCAACACCATCAACAACATCATGGGAGGCAGATGAGGGCTGTAAAAAAGACGGCCTTGACGTGGCCATGCTGTCGTTTCACCGCATACGGCGGCTGATTGGTTTGCTAATGTACAGGGTATATATATATACTAAATATTACACAGACGACAGGTAGGGCATGGCTTGCCTTTCTCTCTCTCCTATGTGTGGACGACGTCTCCGTTCCTTCCCGCCGGATGCCCCTTGAATCCCACACGTAGCCCGGCTGCCCGCATCCCCACACTGTCATCTCATTAGCCGTGGAAAGAAGCAAAGAAGAGAAAACAGGGTGAGACAAAGCTGTCAGATGTCAACAGAGAAAAGGAGAAGAAAACACCGCAGACGAAAACAAATAAAAGCAAAGAGCAACCAACGCCGGGACGAATGCAATCCACCCTTTTTTCGCCCAGAGGCTCAAATGCTTCGTATGATAGAGAGCAACGCAGACAAGATGATGGGAAAATAGCCTCAGAAAATGTGTGATAGGAAAGTGGGAGGAGAGGCGGTGCTCGGTCAGAGCGAACGCCCGAGGTCATCGAGGTCGTCCAGTCGAGTGCGTGTTCATCCGCGAAAATTGCGTATTCTCGAATGGTGTTTTTTTTTTTTCGCTTTTCTTTTTTGTTTCCTTGTTTTTTTCTCGTTCATGCTCCTTCAAGCGTACCGCTTATCGAGAGCATCCAGGATCGTACGCTGTGCTAGGCGCGAGCATCAAGTCGTCTGGATTCGTATCTTTTTTTTTGTGATTCGCGTCTTGTGAGCCTTGGTCCCATTCCGCTCTTCTCTCCACCGGGATGTGCACCAGAATCTGCTGTGCTGTCTAATGGGAATGACGGTGCTGCCGCTGGGCCGATCCGTCTCCTCCTCCGCCTCCACCACCGCTGCCCACGACCGGCGCAGCCCCCAGGCCTTGAAGGCCCTCGCGCGCAGCAGAGGCGGAAAGTGGAGGGAGCTCACGCGATGCGGGCGAGCGAGGGACGTCGTCATAGTGGTGCTGGTATGACGGGTGCTGGTGCTGGTGCTGGAGGCGGGGCTGAGGGTCGTGCACATACGAGTCTGTTTGCCAGCCGCGGCGGGGGTCATCGTGTATCCGGGGGAGGTGGTCGTGCCGCTGGTGCTGCCAGTCGGCCTTTCCGCCGTCTCTAGGGTCGCGCTGGAGCTGCGGCACGGGCAACGGCAGAGGGAGCATGACTGGCGAGCGCCGCGTCTCGTGGTGTTGGTGGTGAGGGTGGCGATGCGGCTGATGCTGCTGGGGAGGGTAGTGGTGGTGGTGCGAGTACGGCGACGGCGGGCGCTGGGGAGCGTGGGTGTAGTGCGAGTACGAGGGCGCGGCGGGCGCCTGGTGCGGCGACGGGTTGCCGTAGCCGTGGTCGCCGAAGCCGAAGCCGAGGCGCGGGCGCTTGGTGGGGGCCGGATTCATCATCTCGGGTGACGCCGGCCTAAGCACGGTCCGCGGCGATACCGAGGCGCTCGAGTTGCTGCCCGGCCGCGGCCCGTCCATGACCGGCGGCGGCATCACCACGCCTCCCAGGCGCCTCGACTCGTCTATCTCGGCGGGAGGAGTGGATGGGGAAGTGGTATTTCCGCCACGTGGGCTGCGAACAAGGAGGAAAAAAAACTCGTCAGTATCGAGAAATAGGTAGGCGGAATCAAGGCCGAGAATATGACGGCTCAACTTCGAGGGGAACAAACGAAAAAAGACTCACGCATTCTTGAACTTGCACACCCGCCCAAACTTCTCGCACTGCACGCACCGCGGGTAGTCGGGGTCGCACTTGATCTTCTTCTCCCTGCAGGTGATGCACGCGATGGCCAGCCGCTTCCTCGGCTTGCCGGCCTTGGTGACGCCCCAGTGCGCGTTGACCTGCTCGCCGTCGATGACGGCCTTGCAGTGGCTCCCGTCGTCGTAGAAGTAGCACGTCCCCTCGCCCGGCACCTCGGCCGCCCGCACGAACCGCGGCAGGAAGTGCGTTCCCGTCCAGATCTTGGGGCCCAGGCCGTCCTTGGACGGCACGCCCTCGCTCACCACGGCGCTGGCCGGCGGAGTCGGCGGCGGAGGCGGCGCGTGGTGGTGGTGCACGGACGGCGTGCGCTGCAGCTGCTGGGCGTGCGGGTATTGGTGGTGGTGGTGCTGCTGGTGGTGGTGCTGTTGGGGTCCGTCGTGGTGGTGGCCGCTCATCTGATCCGCCTCCCGCTTGATGCCCGTCAACGGACCCGGGTACCGCTCGAGCTGGGCCCGGCGCGAGAGCGGCGAGTACTCCTCGCGGTGGTGCGAAGGGTGCTGCAGTTGTGGTGGTGGTGGTGGCGGTGGCGGCGGTCCGTAGTCCGAACTCCTACCCGCCGATAATGGCCTGTACTGCTGGACGGGCTCGCCCTCGCGAGACTGGGGTGACAGCGGCGCGCGGGGGAACGGATCCCTCGACAGCGGCTGGAGGAGCGGCGGCCGGTCGTCTAACCTCGGCTCGAACGGTCCTGCCCTCAGACGCGGGGGAGCGGTCGTGGGCGGGAAGTAGGATGACGAGGACGCGCTCGAAGTGTGCGGCCTGTCCAGCGGGGATGCGGCGGCGGAGTAGGCACGGCGGCCCTCGGACACGGGCGAGTGCAGCGGCCGTCCGTCCTGAGTCAGGGTTAGGATGCTGCTCAGCGGTGGGAGCTGCTGGCGCTCCGGCTGCTGTTGCTGTAGTGGCGGCTGCTGCTCCCGGGGAGGTGGCCTCGAATCCTCGGGGCTCTTCCCACGAAGCAGCTCCGCCGTCGGCCGTTCATAGCCGGACATGGGTGGTGGTGACGGCAGAGCAGACTCGGACGGTCTCGAAGAGTAGGTCGACGAGCTTGGGCTCACCAGCTCTGGTGGGGTGCCTGGGAAGGCCAAGCGAGGTCGGGAGTCGATGCAGGTTAGAATCCCCATTGGGAGCGGTTTTTATGGTGCGTCGGGGAAAGCAGGCACTGTCATGTCCTGGCCGAGTCGGAAGCCCGGTTTGCGGCAGCCACAGCTGTAGCCTCACCGCAGGCTGCCTGTCGTCTCGCTGGAGGTTTTCAGCGTCTGCTCAGATGGGATTTGTTCTTTCTGCCTCGTCTCAAGTCCTCGTTTGTTTGCCCCTTCCTCCTGAGGTCGTCGGTCGTTTGTCGGTGGGTCTCGTCCGAACCAACTGGGCAAAAGTGCAGCTTAATGGGCGGCGAGTCGGCAGAGACCAGATGGCAGATATGATATGGGGAGGCGATGCCGTTCAGAGACTGGTCGGGTCCGAGGGCGACGCCCGCTAGATATGCGTCCCGGTTAAAGATCGACAGGCGGCGCAGTTGCCACGCACACAGCGCACGCGCTATCTCCTTCGCCTCGTCTTTGAGCCTTCTCTTCCTCTGCCTCTAACGGTGCGCTTCGCCTCAGGCGTATATCCCACCCCTGTTTCAAGAAGTGAGGGCAAGCTGCAGCATGCCAGGTCTCGTTTCATCAACGAGAAAGAAAAGCGTCCGGTCAAAGTTGGCAACGATAGCGGAGCGCCGGACCCGGGATATTAGAAGACTAGAAGACGGAGAGCGTCCGGGATCTAACTTCGGTCCTGTGATCCAGGCGTGCAGGCGGCAGGCGAGTGTGGCGCTGTATTCGTTCAGCTCAGGCGGGTCGTCAACAACGAAGAGACGGGATGATGCTGCTGGTAGCGGTGCGTCCAACAGCGGCAACAAGCACAAAAGGCACGCACGTGTTGGTCCAGGTTCAGGTTCGAGCGAAGCGCGCAACGGTCGGGAGTGTAGAACAAAAAAGCTAGTCACGGCGACGGGTAGTGGCGTGGCGGGCGGAAGGGACGTGAGTTGGATATGTATGCAGCTTGTCTACGGTACCTTGCCCTCCAGACACACATCCACACGCCCACCCACACACACACCCACACCAAGTCTTTAGGCGACCGGGTTACGAGAGGGGAGTGGCAGAGGCGCCCCAGAGTGAGAGCCGAGCAAGAGAGGATGGAGCAGGGGGGGCAGGCGTGGCTTGCTCCACAGACTGTGTCTGTATTCGTCTGTTCGGCAAGGTCGACGATGTATCTCTCCACAGGCCATGCAAAGGACTTGTCCGTCCGCCGCCGAGCAAGGATCTGGACGATAGGGACGGACAGGGGGAGCTTACGGGGATGTGGGCACACAGGCACGCAGAGCAACAAGGACAGGCAGGCAGCAGAATAATGGCACATCTGGCGGGTCACTCCGAGATCCTGGGTGTGGGTATTTGGGGGGGGTAAAAAAAAAAAAAAAAAAAAAGAATAAGAAGAAAAATGCCCCCCTGGTTGGGAAACGGAATAAGGGCAAGGTTGTGGCTCCGTGGGCACGTTATCAGGAGAACAAGGATCAATAAAAAGAAAAATAAAAGAAAAATAAAACGGCATGGGGCGTGGGCGTAGGCGAGGCAGGGAAGGGCAGGATATCAGCAACCCTGGATGGACATGGATGGATGGGGTGGTGGTGGACTGGGGTGGCCTAGCGTTGCAGGGGTCAGCCCCGGGAGGCAATCGTTGATTTTCCACTGGTTTCGGGCTAGCGCACGGGTTCGACAGCATCCCCATTTGTTGTTGGATAGAATCAAGAAGGAAGGAAGCGTTGCATGCAGCCAAGGCCCTTGGACGGCAAGTCTCCATCGGCAAGGGAGGGCAAGGCAGGGCGGCATGGCGGCATGGCAGCATGCCATGGATGGCGTGCAACCCTCGCCTGGCCCCTCGCTGTGGGCGACGAAAGAGAGCGCCATGTCGCGAGGTGGGAGGTGCTCTGCATCCCAAGCTTGGCGGCGCTTTGGCAGGTCGGGGCGGTACCTGCCAGGCGGGCAGATGCTGACGGGCTAGGTGGCTGTCATCTCGCCATGGCATCCCACCTCCCTCGCCTCGGGCTAGGCGGGTAGGCAGTAGGTGCATACCCAGGCATCTGCCCACAGACGGCGGAGGCAATGGAGAAGAGACCAGACGACTGCCCAGCGAGCCGTGCCTAGGCTGGACGGTGGTCACTCTAGCGTGGACGTCCCAACCTCCCGCCGCCCTTTTCAGACGACGGGCTCCGGCAGCCAAGTCTTGGTGTTGTCTGTCGGCGGCTGGCCGTGCTTGCTTGCAGCGTAGCATCTCGACCCCGGCCACCACGGCCAGCTGAGCCCGAGTACATGTGAAGGGACAGGATGTGCACACAAACTGCAGCAAAATTGGCGAACACGCAGGCACACGGTACCCAGGCCCTTCTTGGCTCAGCCGGAGACGACGTTCGACTTTTTCCTTTCTCGGCCTTGAGCACACGCACTGTATGCACATGTGCGGGGGGTACAGTACTGGACTGGCCACCCTCTCTCTCGCCGGTCCGGCGAGGTAGCAAGCAAGCGGCGCCTCGCATGTGTACCCTACCCGCATCGTTGCACGGGGCGAAAGGGCCCTCGATCTGTCCAGATTGGCTCGCAACATTTTTTCCCTTGGTCAATATCGCCGCACCTAAGCAATGCGGTGCGGGAATCGGATATTGCCCGCTGCCAAAACCCGACAGGGCTACCATGCCCTGATCATCAACGGCTGATTATGCTAGATGACGAGGACCGTCTGATCCAGCTCAGACATGGGACGGACCTTTTGCCGCGAACCGTAGACGCACGTTTTTTTTATATGTTCTTTTTTGTTTAGCGTCTTGTTTCCCTTGTTTTGTGCTTGATTGTTCTCTTGCAGCATCTGTATTTCTTTCACACCGTTTTTCCCTCTTCATAGAACTGGCCTTTTTCTCCAACGCCCAGACTCCTGCCGTCCAATGTGGGTCGGGCGCAGTGACAGGTGCGTTGACCTCGTGGTCCGTCCGTCATGTATCAGACGCACAAATGCCGCTGGAAGGGGCTCTGACGGGGTCCGACGTGGCGAAGTGAAATATTGGTCTTTTTGCGGAATGTTGGCGGGGAAGGAAGGGATGAAGGCGGAAGGCATCGAGAAAGAAATACGCAAGCTTGACCAATCCCTGTCGGCCAGGCACTCCAGCAACCAACCCAATCGGTGCCGGCATTAGCATCAACGTCAGCGCCAGCCGACAAGGTCACAGATCAGATGACCGGGCCGAACGAGATCATCATCGTCAGTGGGATTGGAGCCGAGGCACGAGAAGGGCTGGTGGGTTCGGTTATTGGCCACGACGTCTGACAGGCTCCTCTTCTCTCACCTCTCCATGGTCAGAAAAAAAAAGGAGAAAAAAAAGAAAGATTTGCCGCATCAATATCAGCAGGCCCTGGTTGTCGCGGGCGGACGTGCCACTCTCTCTGCCTGCCGAGCCGACCTCCTCGCTCGGGGCAGCGAAGATCTCTCTCCTGAGGAGGCCCCGCCATTGCATGAGATACAGTTTGACAGACCGGGAGGCGTTGTGGGAAGCGGACCGCGGCAAATCGGGCGCAGGACCAGGGGCCAGGCTGACACCAGGGGGGGGTCCTCCAGCGAAGAGCCACGCATCATGTAATCATGACTATGGCCGCTCTGCTGGCGATTTGATATCCGTTCCTGGACTAGCTCCCGATCTGCCACCCGTTTCGATCAGGGAGCGGAGTGGGCGGAGTCTGTGCGGGCGGGCGTCTTTTTGGGGTCAATTGCTTGGGCTGGAAATGAAGCACGCACGAGCCGAGCTGAAGCGTCGGGCCCCGCCCCTCCCTGGCTTCTCCTCCCCGGGCGGGGGTGAAATGGCGCCAGCGGCCTTGTCCAGCGTGTCCAGTAGTGCGTCAGGACCTTGGCTGGGGAGGGCGAGCTCGGGTGGGTGGCTGACGGCGGGCCCACACTGCCACAGACAGCAAGCTGCCCGGTTGGCCCCTGCCGGGCCCAGGAACGCAGAGCCGGTACAGACCATTGATCGTTGAGGAATAGCGTCTGGTCGTTGCTGTCTTGTTTTTTTGCTAGGTATCCGGCACCACGACAATCCCGATGGCTTGCTTTGCCTGCCGATGACTGCTGCCCAGCACGTCTTTGGCGATCTGGAGGCGAATCTCGCCGGGGTCGGCGAGCCGCGCTCAATGTCAGTGGCTAATGATAAAATGCACTTGTCCGGCACACCAAAAACAGGCGAGGCTCGGTGCAGTCCAGCCGCACATCGGCTGGCAAATTGGGTGGCCCACACGGGTACATAAAAATAGCTCCCGCCTAAAGCCCTCAAGCCAGCAGGCGCCCGTTTCCCACGCAGTCGTCAGGTGGGCTTTTGCCAAGCTTAACTCAGCTGTTAAGCCGTCGTCTCGCTGCCTCTCCTCGCATGAGGCCAACCATCAAGAGGCTGGTGCTACCCACCTCCAGATTCTGTATCTCTGTCCTGCGTTGCCGTGGTGCGGCACGCGCCCCGTGATTGACTGCAACGTATGTACGCACATTGTACCGTGGAACCGTGGGTAAGATTCAGGCTGGCCGCATTACGGAAATTTTCTTGGTATTACCAATACTTTGTGCATCCTATGAGGTTACCTCCCCGTGCTATAGAGGTATATGCAGAGGCTGGAGCCTATAGCAGACACGCCAGATCCGGTAGACGTGCGAGTAGCCGGGTCCCCCGCCGTGGCGATGCGCTACGGCGGTCATCAAAATGATCAATGGCACTGACCCGTCGCTTGACTGCGCATCCCGACCGATCCATCCTGCCTGCGGATGCTGCCTGGCCACAGCGGAGGCCCCAAGAGTTTCTCACCCGCCCAGTGGAGGCCAACTGATTCAACTGCACCTCGGCCGATTTGACCGTTGGTCGCTGTGCGGATCCACAGCCAGGAGTTGCTGGTAAGCATGGAAGCAACCCCGAACCAAGCTAACGAAAGGGACAAATCAGACGGCGCAGCAAGCGAGGGTGCGTCTGTGCCAAGCTTCAAAAGTCCCCTCTGCAGTAAAAATCATGCTCGTGTTCATGTGCCGAACCATGCGCCTCGGCTGGGAGCCGAAGCCGGTTGATAAAAACGCTGATAACACAGGCATGCAATCATGCCAGCTCAATCTCGAGCGCATTACCGGCCGCAGGACCCCTACCGCCAACGAGCCGGGAAACCTGCACGGGTGTTCATCATCCTTTGTAACGGATGGAACGGCAGCTCGAGCGTTCGGGTGATCTGCTGATCCGACATGCACAGGGCTTTTTTTTCTCTCTCTCTCCCTTGAGGCGAGCGCGTCGCTGGAGAGCGAAACTTTGATCCGGTAGAGTTGCCGCAGGGCCCGAATCGGGATACGAGATTGGTCAAACCGAAGCAGAAAAGAAGCGACTCGCCTTCTCCCAAAAAGAGCCGGGTTGGGGCAGATCGTTTCGAGGGGTGGGAACAGGGGTGGAGCAATCCCGGAACCGTCATGTAATAACGAAGGCTAATAAGTGACGGGACCGGCAATGTCCCCCTCGTTAGTGCCATCCCAATGCCCTGGATCAACCAGCGAAACAGCGGCTGAGATTGGAACAAAAGACGAGAAAGGACGCACGCTGATTTGCCCGCCGACAGGCTTGCCCACGCCTGCACGAACCACACGCGCTTGGCTAAGAACACCCCCATTTTGAGTGCCACACACCCAGCGGCGCCAAGGACATGGGGCCGGTGGTTTGACAAGCGCCCAGCCAGCCGTGCGGCACCGAGGGAAACTTGTCGGATGGGTCGTGCAAAAGGCAAACAAACAAATAGAAAAGGGCGGAAATTTGGATTGACATCATTCCTTACTCGACTGCATAACTGACACAAACGACAGCCGGTTGTGTCCAGTGGGTGGTTGGTGCACAACAAGAGATTGAATCTTTGTTCCCTTGCCCAAACAAAAATCCCCTGGAGTTTTTTTTTTTTTTTTTTCGCTGTGCCAAGGCTGGAAGCGGAACCTAGGTCTCCCTTTTCGGCCACGCGGTCTCCCGCTAACGAATTCCCCCGCCCCAAGCCTGCCGCACTTTTTCCAAAGGATCAAGCTCGCGCAAGGGATAACACGGAGAAGGATTAATTGGAAAGAAAAACAGGCATCAGCCAGCCGGCTCGTCAGCAATTTTACCCACACATCCATCTCCCGGCACACGTGGGAAGCATGGACCTCTCAGACCAACGCACACACAAACAAACCCCGAAAGGGTTGCATCGCGCCACCCTCTTTTTTCCTCCCATGGACTGCCGATACCGAGATGACGAGCTGACACAAATGGTATTATTCCCTTTCTTGGGGAAGCTACCCCGTGCCTCAGAATACCGCCCGCCTGCCTGCCTGCCTGCCCGCCGATACGCAGCGTATACGCCCGCACCCCCTTGCCTGCGTGCCGCTTTGCCTCCTGCAAACGGATGCAAGACGTAAAGGTCCTTTCATTGCGCGCGCGCTACGGTGCTTACATGGTGCTTAGAAAGCCGTCCACCCAGCGCTGCGACTGTTTCCTTATGGCCCAAAAGGGCCAGCTGCATGGCGCTATTTGCTGCGGCTGGCGTGGTTTGGAAACGCTCCCCCAGCATGCTTTTCCGCTCTTTTGCTCGTTAGTCATTTTTAGGTTCACTGCCGTGAAAGCCGTGTTGCGGGGCAGCTGCGAAAGAAGGAAAAGAGGAAGGGAAAAAAAGCCCGAAACACAAAATGTCAGCTTCCGGAGACGAGACATGGAGGCGGCGCGGCTGCGCTTCCGTGGCCGAGGTGGACAATTCGAGACAAAAAAAAAAAAAGGTGGATGGTGCTTCGCGCACATCTTGGTTAGGTACCTACGTACCTACCCGGCCTCGGCCACTGCCGATCAAGGTGGCCATTTCTGATCGAGGCGCCATTCTCCAATGCCACCCTGGCTAAAGAAGGGACATTCCGTTTGGCTTGGCCTGGGGAATGATATCATCAATGCGCAGCGGCACACGTCGAAACAGGCCCATGCGGCCAGCCAGTGTTTGTCACTCCTCTGCATTGTTGTTCCCTCGCCCTTCTTTATGCCCGCCTGGGTAGGTGCTTTGCTGTACCATCTGCCGTGCAACCCACCCAAGGCGGATACTTGCTTTCCCGACCCGGCGCACCGCGTATTCGTCTTTTTTTTTTTCCTCCGTCCGAAGATCGGCATCGCTACGTGGGCAGGGGGGGAAATAAAATTGACGAGACGCCGGTTTAGCCGCCGCAGTCGCACTCCGCGACCCGGCCTTCAGCTTTTCCCGCCCGGAGTCGTTTCCGATTAGAAACAAGAGGGGTCGCCTGGTGGTAAGATCAACGTCCTGTCCGAAACGAGCCCATTCTTTTTCGGGACAGCAGATCGCATCAGCAAAACAGAAAGTCTGCCGTCACGGAACCAGAATGTGGCTGGGCAGACTGTGTTGTCTGCTTTTTTTTTTTTTTCTTTTTTCTTCTGGTTCTTCCGTCCTGCCCGCCACGCCTCCTTCTCGGCAACCTGGGTCTTCAACTATTGATGGACATATACCGAGCGCCCTCGGCTTATCACATCTCCTTACGGCATAGGTGTCGGCCGGGGGAATATGGCATGCGGGTCCATCCACGCCCTCGGTGTCGGCCCCGCATTTATCGTTTTTTTTTTTTTTTCTCGCTCGCCTCCCGCCTCCACTGGCTCTGCCCCAGCGAGGATTCCCCGGCCTCCGTTGCACTCTCCTGCCGCGACGATTCAGCCCCGTGCAATCATACGCACGGGTTCGAGGACGGCGCACTTTCCCCACTCCGCTAAGAACACAAAAGCGTGTTTCTAGCGCCATCAACTTACCGTAGCATTCTACTCTCGCTTTCTTGGCCACAGGGCAACTCGAGAAGCAGCAAAAAGTCAAAAGTTTGGTCGTTTCAGCTCCCGGACCGTCGGCAGTTCTTGGCGTTCCAACTTGGTCCGCAAAAGAAAAGTCACCCACATGCGCAAAACTGCCCTGTCCCTTAATTGATCCGGTATTGCCATGGGGAGGTCGTGGGGGTTGCACGCCCGCCTTGCCCAGAATGCACCTCGATGGCTGGTGCGTGTCACTGCAGACTGACCGTCCGAACCGGCCCCAACCCTCAACTCCGGGGCGCGGAATGATGACGCCAAGACGCGGCAAGGGGCGGTGGCTCTCGACACGATTTCCCTTTTCTCCCAGTGGCGGCCGTGCCAGTTCTATCGTCGGGGTGCCCCGAGCGCCGTGGTGGTTGACATGTCCCACAGCCAGGGGATTGGAAGAAACAAGATCCTGAGCATCAGTTCCCACACGCATCGGGCAGGCCCATGCAAAAGGTTGTCAAAAACACTCAGATCCCCGCCTCGCCTCCTCCAGTTCGTGTCATCCCCTGGACGGTCGTCAGCAATAAACGATCCACCGCGGTGAGTTGCCGAATCTGTATGCCACACTCGGCGTGTGTGACTTGATTTTTTAGCTGCCTGACCGTAACACAGACTCATAAGCTCCACCCTTATCCATACATAGCATTAGTGGCCGGCCACCCCTTGGCTTGGTCAGGAGGCGCCGCAGACAACAAACGAATCAGGCCGCCGCCAAACTCGGGATTTGACAGCCTGCAAGTGGGAGGTCATACCCCAGTCATGCTCCTTGGCACGGCCTCCGGTTGCTATTCCATCCTCTCTTCCTTTTGGTGCGGGCTGCACCTCGCTTTGGCCGAAGGCATGTTGGCACCGGCGTGTGCCTGCGGGTGCATCTTCTACCTAATGTCACATTCTTGCCGTCTGCCGAGACCTTGGTCGACGTTTCCCTGCTTGCAAAACACACCCGATACGCCATTGATGTGTCGTGTGTGTGAAGCCTAGTTGTTGCTGAGGTTTGATATATTGCGCCTGGGCCGGGCTTTGGACAATAGCGGAAATTTTACCCCTCGTCCATCTTCCCATCTCGGTGGGACCGGGGGATATGATTCGTCGGACGGAGTTTACGGCACTACTTTTGCAGCTTATCCGACGGACGGGACGGCCTAACACGTAACTCCGAATAACCGGCCACCCCGCCCATAAAAAAAAAAAGAAAAAAAAAAAAAAGAAAAAGCGGACGTCCCAGCTAAACAACAACAAAGGTTGGGACTGCCGTTTTTTTTGTGGTCGGGGTGCCTACTCCTTCTAGCCGGCCGGCCGGCTGTTGCACCATCTGGCCATTGGGTGGGTGGCAGCAGGGGATGCCTGCCTGCCTGCCTTGCTGCAGCCGTAAAGGTTCTTTGTGCCAGGGGTGCTGGGGGTTTCGGTTCGCGATGGGCGTTGCATTGAAGAGACCGCCCGCCAGGTGGCGGCCAAGGTTTGCCGCGCAGGTCTGCTAGAACGCGTGGCCCGTGTGTCCGGAAGGAAGTGCGTAGGTGGCCAGGCAGGCTTCCCTAGGCGAAAAGAAAAATTGGCAGTGGTATGTAAAGGAAACATGCGGAGCAGGAGAAATACCGGCATCGGGCATGCCGGGCTGGCCACAGATCGGCCAGTCGGGCCCAAAATTCAACAGCCGAACCTTGTGCAAGGCTCATCCTGTTAATCCCATATGCAATGGACATCCAGGCTCCCTCGAATCACCAATCACCGCCGTCAAGTTTGTTGTATCCGTTTCGAAGCATGGATTTCCGTAGTGAAGAATCCGCCCGGCAAGCACGAGGAGGAGCACCAATGAATCCACCCGTAAGGGCCTGATTGGAAGACAAGCCTGGTTGATATGCCGTCGTCAGCTCGCCTCGGTCTTGTTCTCCGCTCGAGGCCTAGCTTGGCGGGGATGTCGGTGATATT
This sequence comes from Magnaporthiopsis incrustans, assembly GCA_003049425.1. Lineage (NCBI taxonomy): Eukaryota > Fungi > Ascomycota > Sordariomycetes > Magnaporthales > Magnaporthaceae > Magnaporthiopsis > Magnaporthiopsis incrustans. Next base: position 101,615 of record PYSR01000036.1, on the reverse strand, counting down.
TGATGGTCTTTTTGGTGACGTTGGGGCTGGTACTTACTGTGCCTAGGTCTTTCAAATCCCGTGTCTCCCTTCTCTGGGGCCGGAGACAAGGCCTCATTTGCCGGGCTCAGAGATAGGTGGAGGTAAGGAAGACTCGCTTCGACAACAGAGGTGGGTATGTGGGCACCACCACCCTGCACTTTGAGACGGATGCCATTCTTTGCCCCAAGGCACTGTAACCAACAGGCAAAACACCTTCCCCCAACCAGCAATATCCATGCATACCCGCGTTTTACAAGCTCTGATTTCAGGCGCCTTTGGGCGACCATCTATGTATGTATGTACGTACATACGAAGAAGTTCGCGATGTTGTTTGTAAAACTGCCGAGATGTTGCCGGCCGTCATCCGATCCCAGTGTGTGGATAAGCTGTGGGCATACATACGTAAGCGCTGCATCGACTCCGTCAAGCATGATCCATAACCCGTCGCCATAACACCGGACGGTTTTTCTAGAAGCCGCCCCCAACGAAAACGGGGGCCCACTTGGTCCCGAGGTATGATCCAGGCGGACGGCACTTGGAGCGCACTACCGTGCGCCATCAGATGCCCGCCGTCGACGAGTCATTGTTTTCCTGCTTGCCAATTGGACTTGGAGCAAAAGGCGGGAAGGTCCTTTTGACGGATGCCCCATCACGTTTGGCAAGCCGGCTTTGCGCACGGGCAACGAAGGGGCCCCGGACGCTGAAGAGATCGGCATCAAAACCAGCCATTCTGGGTTGGATATGCCGGGGGGAGAACGGGACTAGACGGGGGACGGTAGCGAGCGACCACAACCCTGCGCTTCGCTTATTTCTGCTCTTTCAGGGACTGATGCCGATGTGCGTGTGGACGGGGTCCCCTAGCCGCATGCACCAGAGGTCGCAAAGGTCCCGGAGGTGCAGTAGCAACATACTAGCACGGTATTACGGTATGTAGCGTAGGGGCCCAGATCCGACCACGGGTCAGATCACATTCCCGAATGAGTATATCGTAAAGGCTCGATTCGACGCCCCCAGGGTGGGCCCCCGGGCGGCCCCGCATTCAAGGGGGTGACGAAATCAGGCGAGATCAGACGAAATGCGAAGAGTGGGATGAAAAGAAAAAAAAAAGAAAAATTGGAGCGGCAGATCTCAAGGCGGATTCTGAAGTTATTCGCAAACTTGCAAGCACCTTCCCTGTTCCCCCTGCCGATCTGATATCCCTCACCTCATGCCACCGCCTGACCGGCAAATTTCCTTATATGGAAGCTCTTTTTTTTATTGTTATTATTATTATTACTATTATTATTATTTTTTGTGCACACGGACGTTGTCTGCCTTTCTTAGCCCGCCCAGACCTGACTAAAGGGCCTTGTCCCGACATTTTTGACAATGTTGCCATGCCAAGCCTTTGCCCTGCGGCCCGTGGGTGGTGGCTCTCAGCCCTCTCGGATCTCTGTTCGGCGACCTCAAGCGCACCGTACCCCGAAGGCGCGCTGCAACTTTTCTTTTTCATATCAGCCCAACCAATCCGTCTCCCTGCTCCCTAGCCCAAACAGAGCAAATGCCGAGCCACAAAAACAGGGGGAAACACACCGCAAGGCCTCCTCCTCCTCCTGCCTGCTCGTGTCACCCACCCAGGACATGATCTTCAAAGCTGCGCACATCTGACCCGACGGCCCAGAAACACCGCATGATGGATGAGGTGCGCGCTGCACTGCCGTGGCTGCTGCCGTGCCGCGCCTCGCTTGCTCTCCTCGCTCCTAGGGCTGTGGGTTTGTGGAAATCAAAAATGGGCCACCTTCCCTACCTACCAGGTACCTGAAGCTGGATGGGCCGGCCAGGATCAAGTCCCGCCGCCGCCGCCCATGGATGAGCCAGCGGCTCACCCATGGGAACATGCAACTCGGCGATAGCGTCGACAGGCACCCTTGACGAGCAGCGCCTGAATCGTCGGCCGATCGGCGAATTTCCTCTTTTGCGCATTTTACCCATTCCCTCCCACAGCGGAGGTCGAGGAAGGGAGGGAGTGGAGGGGCTGGACGACGGATGAGAAAAGAGGCGATTTTTTTTAGCCTGGGAGTGTGTACGTGTATGTGTGTTATTTTTAGCTTTCCATGCCCTCGACACACACACGACGCACACGCGCCCGTGACAGCCCTGATATCGATATCCCGTGCTTTGGACGTGGGAGTCGACTCCTCTCGGCTCGAAAAGCCTGCTTTCCGCCGCCGTGGCTAGGCTGGGTGGTTAAGACCTTGAGATTAAGACCTTGAGAGTGTGAAGAAAGGGGCTTCTAGCTCGGTTCAGGAGCTATCACCTTGGTCCTTTTGCCCACCAACAAACGCTCGCATGCAGCATCATCATACGAGATTGCTCTGTGCGGGGCTCCTTTCTCCTTCGCTTCCCTCTTCCCCTTTGCCCGCTCTCCTTGGACGGACAAAGGACCGAGCTGGGGTGTAAATTCACATGCGAGCGAGCCGACATCATCATCAACACCAAATTCCGAATAAACAGCGACGAACAATCACCCAAAACCAGTGCAGTGCAAAGTTTCCCGATCCCCTGAGTTTGTACCACACCCCCCACCCGTCTCATGTAGCCGAAGACCTGGCCTAGTGATTATGTGTTACACCAAAGGAGCAGACGGCGGAGAAGGGCCGGTCACGCCGCCTTGCATCGAGCGTGGCTTCTGGGCGCGGTAGACCTCAACCGGCGAGCTATCTGCCTGGCTAGACGTAGGCGGAATGGGATCGTCAAGCCCCGGTGCGTCAGGTCGGTCAGACTTCCTGGCCGACGGGGACAAGTGCGCCCCTTGGCACAGCCGCCATGTTTCCAGCCGTCTGCCGGATCTAAATCACGTCTGTGTGACCCGACCGACCTGTCTTCTCCCAATGGCGGTGATAAGGCTGGCGCTGGCGCACTAAACAAGGGACACAAAGCCGACGGGCGCATGCGCCATCCCGGCAATATGGAACTGCGGCAACATTAGCCTGTTTCCTCGTCCGGACTTCAGCCCGCCAGGAGGCCGACGAAAAAAGCAAGTTGGAAAGAAAGAAAACAGCCGCGGATGGCGGCAGGCCTGTTGGTGCCCCGAGTTGGAAGCCGTGCGTTGTAATTTCATCTTTGTGTGATTCATTGGAGCTGCCCGCCGGGACCTTCCATGTTGGTGTAAACGGTGAGACATATTTGCATCCCGCCTCCAGGAACAACCTTGGTTGATATACCGAGACAGGGTACCGCCATCAGATCAACTACCGTCCGGGCTCCCAACGGCCAACTCGATCTCGGAACAGAAATGCATGGATACTAGCTGTCGCTATGCGGGGGTGCATGAGGTCGACTCATCGCCTTGGACTCCGAATCCCGCTCGGATGTGCGAGAAAAAAAAAATTACGGCCCATCAAGCCAGCCCCGGCCCGGTCATTTCGGCCGACATAATGAGGCACCCGCCCGAGTCGGAACCTGACTTGGAAAGTACCTAGGTAGGTAATCTACATACCAGACTTCAGTGGTGTTTCGATGTTACGGTATGCTTTGATTTCCACGAATACCGTCGGGAGAGTAAAATGTGGACTCGAACACTTGACCATCTGTACAGCAAGCAATATCCACGGCGATGCGCAGTCATGTTGGTACGTCGATATTACAAATATTCATGGCAAATTTTTTTTTTTAAAAAAAAAAAAAAAAAAAAATCGCAGTGCCGTCTCTGCCGAGGTCCCCGTAATCGGCCAGCCACCCTTTTTTTTGTCTCTCTTTTTGGCAAGCGAGAGTGCGATACATCAGATCCAGACGTGGGGACGACTAATGGCCGCGCGGGCGGCCTTGACATCGGGCGGGACCGTCGGTGCGCTGGATGTTGCCTCAGTCCCATTCGAGCCACGGGTGGAAAGGATATGCAGAGTTTGACTCCCTCGTAAAACATGGAACCTATGTAGTGGCTCTCAGGACTTGGTCCCACGTTGCCGCGCCTGATTTTGTGAGATGGCGTTGGCAGCCTACATGCGAGTGCGACCCATCCATCTCGTTGTGTAGGGTTCCCTTATCGCCGTAGCGAGAACACGCCAGCGTCATAGCGGTGCATAGAAAGGCTTTTTTTTTTCTTTTTTCCTTTTCACATGAGTCGGTTTGGCCTTGCCCCGGCGTCGCCGGTCCTGGCGGCGCCATACCGCACGTAGATACCGAAAACCCGCCCTCTAACGGAGCGGACGGATGACCCAAGTGACCGGCGAGCCGGGTGTGCGGTCGTTACTGTTACATCCCATATACGACCGACGACAGCACGGACACGCCGAGAGTAACGGCAGCAATCGAATTACAAGCACAAATCAAAGGCCCGAGCCACCGAACTATATGCACGACGTGTTAATATCCGGGCGTCGAAGAAAGATTCCTGGATGGGATTACGCTGGGGCCTATAAATAGGGGCCGATGCAACCGCACGGCAGGTTTGGTTGCAGAAGCCGGGAGGCCGGGGTGGTGGGCGGTGGTGGTGGGGAGACGGCTAGGCAGACATCAATTTGCTGTCGACGCTAGCATGTCGACGAGGTTGCAACGAACCAGCATTTGTGCTACGTGTGCTCTTCTGGGGGTGGTCATGCAGGACGGCATGTACATACCTACGCTCATCTACCGAGCAGTGCGGGTGTTCCTGTAGTACCGTATCTGGGTGGAAGACAGGCCACACAGGCAGCCCTGCGCCAATAAATCCTGCCTACCTTCCCAAACCGGCCCTGACGTGGTATCCGGCCGTGAACTCGATGCCTCGGCGGGGACCCATATCCAACCTGTTGGTGCCAAGTCTGGTTGCTGTGTGCTGCTGGGAGGGGCATAAGAATTGGTAAGACCTGACCAAGTTCGGTCGGCTGTGCATGAGAGCCGACGTGGTGCCGGCGCGACGCATCGTCGGGAGACAACACTGCACCGGGCTGGCTTGTGACACGTCCAGCGGACGAGGTCAGGAGACGAGGACAAATGCGTGTTGGGCAATGAATAGACGCGGGAGGACATCCGCGTCCGAGATGAGGCCGATGGATGCACCGAGCTTTGCGAATCGCATGCCTCGCTTCGTGTCCAACGTGCATATCGAAAGCAGGTAGGGCCTTTCAGCCAAAAGTCCGCAGGCGCAACGATGACCCTAGAGCCGTCAGATCGATAGGTACACAGGAATTTTTCCGGCGGTTGCTGCGACGCCAGGCGAGTCGAGCGCTGCTGAGAGTGGATGCAACAGCACATGACCGCCAACGCGGCACTTGGGTGTCCATGCCCGGTATCAGTCGAGAGGGTCAGCGTCGGTGTACGGCAGCTTTGGTCGGCGTCGGCAGGCCTACGCGGCTAGCCATCCCATGGTGCGGCGAGGCAGCCCCTTCCGGGGCGTTGCGCCGTGCCGACCCTCCACAAGTCAAGTCTGAGGGAGCGTCGAAGCCACCTGTCTCATGGAATCTCCAATGTCAAAGCGATCATCGGGTGGGCGGTTTTGTCGGTGCCGGCCTCGGCTTGGACAGCCGAATGCTGTTTGGCGGTGGCAGCCTACGCCCGATTGGGGGAAAAAGAATTTGCCGTCATTTTCCCGTGTTCCGTTGCATCGACGAATCCAAAGAACCGGACGCGCCTGCCATTCGTCGGCGGCGCTGGGTCCTTCCCTGCGCCGCAGCCAACAAAATCTGCAGCAGCCACGGCTGTCCCGTAATCTTTGCCTGGCTGGTCGTGCTTGCCTCTCTAGATGCCTGCAACGCGGGAGTTTATTTTTGGGGATGCAATTCAATCCGCGGCCTTTTTTCTCCGTTCGGTACCAGTGTTCTTTTCCTAGTCAATAATTGCAGGAACCTTGGTTGGCTGCTCACTCAGCCCAGCCCGGCGAAATGCTTTTACTATCGCGGACCGATACACGACACCAGCCGGGCCAGGCGAGGCGGTTGCATCCTTCGTCTCTCTCGGCGAAACGGATGGAGGGGTGTTGCGTCTTTGCCGTGCCCACCCTGGTCACGATTCGACAGGCACCCGCGAAGCTTCACAGCGTCCTAGCGCCCTGGGGAAAAAAGGGAGGAGTGCCTCCCTCGTGGGATGCCACGAGGCAGCGGCAGGCATGTCGTTATCCTGGCTGCCCATCCGATTCTGACCAATATGGATCCTCCATTAAGGATGCGGCAATTTCTTTTCTTCTCTTGCCGTACAGAATGCTGCGGCGCCCTTCCATCGCCGTCGCCGTCGCCATCGCCCAGCACCGACGCCACCGGCGGAAGCAATTGACGTCGCAGCACCAACGGGCCAATTTTGTGGGCCGTGCTTCAGGACAGCCCCCTTTTTTGCTGATCTCGTTTGGGGAAAAGCGTCGTCAAACCTCACCGTCGGTATTGCAACCCTTGGCGGATGGAACCCCACAGAACGGATATTCTCGAGCGTGGGCCGCTTGGTTTTGCCGACCACCCACACCATCTGCGAGGAGTTGAGAAAGAAAAAAAAAAAAAAAAAAAAAAAAAAAAAAAGAGCGACCACTCACAGCTACCCCGTCATTAACCGGCATCCCCCTTGTACCCGCGGGTGGAGATCACCAGTTCGAAGTGCCGCGCGCGCCAGCAGGGGTCCTGCCAAGCAGGTTTTTGCTAACTCTCCATTGCCCGAAATGAGGAAGCTGGCGAAGCGACTCTGACACGAAAGGGGACCTGCCGTCACATCGTCACATGGCCACATCTAGACGAAGGATGAGATGCCGTTGGTACAAGTGTCTGTCCGACACACTAAGCGCTGATCCTTGGGTATGTAGGGCTCACTCGCATGGATATTTCGACTACTAGATGCCAACCGAGGCGCTGAGCCTTGCCACCCCTGCCCGTCCTACTATCTCCTCCTCTTTCCTCTTTTGAAGGTACGTACGTGGGTGTTCATCCGAGCAAACAACAAATCTCATCTCTGTCGGCAGCTGGGATATTTGCCTTGGTTCTGGCGGGCGTTCCACACTGCCGGCCGACCTTCTGCATACCGCATCCGCATACAGCACATGCCATCCCGGCCGGACCCTCCCTCCTTGGTCGCCTCACGCCTTGCACACCCCCAGGGAAGCAGGCCCTGAGGAGCCGAGGGACGGCAGCGCCTTGCCCGCACCCCTGAAAGCCCCAAGCAGTGTGTGCTCACGGTGGCCCTGTCAAGGTGGTCCCCTGGCTGGCAAAAGGCGCGGCCCCGCGCCGCAACTCTCGCGTGTCGGCGTCAGGATTCCCCAAAGCGACCACTTCTGCAACCCTCCCCACCCCGACCGAGACGAAAGCCACATGGCAGTGCACATAGGGTAGTATCTGTCAAGTCGACAAGCGACGCATCAGCCGCTTTTTTTTTTTTTTTTTTTTTTTTGTTCCTTGCTCGCGATTCAACAGCACCGCGTGCCCCGTCCTTGCCAAGTTGCAGGCATTGCTTCTCTCCCATGCCCCTGTTTCCACTATGTACTTGATTTCTTTCGTCTTTCGAAACAGCGCGCCACGCCCGCGCGTCCGTCTATCGACTGTCACCCGGAAGGATTTCTGCACCTCCTCGGTCGACGGCAGTTCTGTTGATGTGATAGGCTATATCGTCTCGCTGCAAGCGGCGGCGCCGTGCAGTGCCATGGTGGCAATGGCGGGATTGACGACACACACGCTACGTGAAATACCTTACCTGGGGAGCCACTCATGTTACTCTTGGCGCCGCCCCCCAGAGGGGCGATGGAGAAGGAAACAGAGCCAGCAAACAATCAAAAAGCGTGATACCCAAAGCATGTATGTATGTATGTATGTATGTGTGTGTGTGTCCAGGCATGGCACATTTCCAACGACTGCTACGTGCTCTCCGCCTCTCCACTCCGCTCTTTCTCTCGACTCCACATGGATGAGGAGACTTCATTGGCCGGTTTACGAGAAGCAAGGGCTCTCCCTGGGCGAGCCGTTTCCCCCAGCCCCTCTGGGCTGCTGGGCAATGGATCGACCCCCAAGCGTGGGTGGTGCTCAGGGCACCAAAAGGCCCCTGAGGGCCAGAACGGCCCCGTCCGTCATCGGTTTTACCCCCCTCTCGACCGGCCATCGACAGCCGGGGTGTTGCGGTGGGTGGTGGGCGCGCTTTGGTGCAAACGAAAAGCGTTTCGAGGCCGTCGCCCCTCTCTCCTCCTTCTCCATTTCCCAATCCAGCATCTGGCCGGTTGGTTGGCCGGCTGCACATCCATACATGGCGGGACGGGAGTGTGTGGACGCGTGCTCCCCTCCGGGATGCCGTATTGGCCGTATCTGTCGGTCGACCACCCCGAAGGACCACGCATATCTGTCTGTCTGAAGGGGCTTCCGAGGGGCTGCGTGCGACGTCGAGATTGCAACGAAACCAAAAACCAACCTTGGCTGCACGTACCTACTTGGGGTACCTAGGTAAGGTACCGTGCTAAAATTCCCACCCATCCTGCATGCACACGGTGTGCGCCGGGCGCGCTTGCGTGCGTAACAGCCTTTGGCTACCACCCCAAGTAGGTATACAGGGCGACGGAGGATCGATGTGCATACATGCGTACATGCATACATAGGTACATACACACACAGCCCTGCCTGCATGTGCGCTCCTATCCCCGCCGCCCCGCCGGATAGAAGGGAAGCGTTCCGGGACATCTGCCAACCTCGTAGCCGCTCCCGTCAAGCCGTCCGATGATCTGATTATTTTTTTTTCCTTGGTTTTGTCTCCTGGGACATGGCGGTCCGAGGGGTACGTAGGTAGGCGGGTTCGGTTGGTTGTTGACGTCGTTTCTGGCGACACATTGCGTGTACCCACGTATACTATACGTTCTTGTCGCGGCGACGAGCTCGTTGCCTGTCTTGTAATGGTCCGTCTCTGTCTTGCCGTCGAGCCTCCTCCTACCCTTCCCCTGTCCGCCGCCTTGCGAGCCGCGACTGCGCGCAAGAAACAGGATTTGTTAGAAAGGAGAAAGATGGAAGGCGTTGCGGCACAGGCGGGGTCGACACTGGTGCACCACCGTCTCCGCCGCGTCTTCATTCATTATGGCTGACGCTGGCCTCGCGGTGCTCCAGCAGGATCGGCTTCGTGGGATGATGGGTCCACGGGAGAAAATGTCCTTGCTACTGCTTCTGGCATATGCGCGCGCGCGTGTGTCGTTTGATGTGCTGTTTCCTGTATCCATGCCATTGTCATGCCCCAAGGATTCAGGGACAGCTGCCGGGTGCCTGCAGACCTGATAGCTACTAGTGACCTCCTATTGCCCCGTCGAGCTCGCAACCGCCGTGTTCTCAAGGCTGTGCGCATTTTGACAGGTTGGCCGTTCGAGTTTCACATTGTATGACATCCTATGAACCAAGGAAGCGCGTATAAACACCAGTCTAGTCTAGTAGTGCCTTCCCTGGTGAACAAGGTCCTTAACAAGCTACGAACGAAAAGAAACGACAAGGGCTCATCAGAATCTGTCCATGAGGTACAAAAACAAGGCTATATATATATATATATATATATATATATATATGTCCAGATGCATCGGAAGACACAATGATCGTGCGCGAAAGAAAGAAGAAGAGTCTCGGTGCAGCCCTGATACCAAACTAGTTCATGCCCGTCTCGAGCATCTCGGCCAGAATGTCCCACTTCCCCGCCGCGGCATCGCTGCTGGCCCGGGAGACTCCCCTCAAGCCCCCGGCGATGAAGCGAACGTGTCTGTCAAAGTCGGCCGAGATGCGCCTCAGCGTGACCACGTACGACTCTCGCGGGTCGTCGGGGTGGGGCCTCTTGTTGCTCCTCCTCCTCCTCCTGCTGCTCCTCGCGGCGGCGCTGCTGACACCTGACGTGGAAGTCAAGGCGTCGTCGTCGCCGCTGCCGCCGTCGCCCCGCCGGTCCTCCTCCTCGGGGCTGACGTAGACGGCCCTCAGCCTCGACCTGCGCAGCTGGGCGGGCGACGACCTGGCGGCTGCGGCGGCGGGCGAGGCCGGCGGCGAGGGTGACGACATGACGACCGACAGGCGGGCGATCTCGCCGACCTCTGCGGCCTCGCGCGCCGCGTCCAGGCGGCGGACGTGCTCGAGGCGGACGGCGAGGTCGAGCACGTCGAGTACGCATTCGCGGATCGGGTCGAGCCGGCCTCCCAGGCACGACTCCTGCACCAGGGCCGCGACGAAGGCGGCGTGCGCGGCGATCATGCCGTCGACGTCCTCGGCCGCGCGCAGCTCGCGCCGCACGGCCGCCGCCCGGGGCGCGAAGACGAGCGTCGTCAGGTACGTCAGGATGACGTTGCAGAACCACAGCAGCCGCGCCCGCGTGCGGTGGTACAGCCCCTGCTCGGCCGCGCCGGCCCGCGGGTCCGAGGAGGTGGCGGCGGCGGCGGCGCGGGCCGCCATGTCGCCCAGGAGGCGGTGGCCTTTGAGGACGTGCACGGCCCGCCGCAGCTGCAGCAGCAGCGTGAATATGCTCCGGTACTTGTCCATGCACTCGCCGCCCAGGATCAGCTGCACCGACCAGGGCATGCGGTACTGCAGCTTCAGTCTGGGCAGGTTGTTGCGGACAGACGGCGACTGGCCCGACGTGTTGCTGCTAGACTGACGGCCGTTAGAAGACTCGAACGCGGCCGACACTCGGTGCGCCTCTGGTAGCGAGGAGAAGGCATCCTGCACCAACTCGGTCAAAGTGAAGCGGTCGTGCCAGTCCGTGTGTCTCCTGTCCAGCTTGTTGAACACGGCCTGGGAGAACGAGTCGGCGGCGGAGCCGTCCGCCATCAGGAACACGCTGTGGATGGCGTCCAATGTCGACCAGAGACCGCACGATTCAAACAGGACGCGTTGTAACGACGTCGATGTCATCAGGTGCTTGCTCTTGATCCATTCGTCGAACGCGCGATCGAAGAGCTCGCCAAACGGGGCCAACTCGAACCCTGGAGGGCAGATGGCGGCCAAGTCGAGGCTGGGCTCCTCCTCGGCGCCTTGCCCGCGCCGCCGCCTGACCGATTCATACCGGCCAAGCTGCTTGAGGACGACGATGCTCTTGCCCGTCGTGAAAATGCGGGACACGGCGGGTTGGAGGAACCTGGGCGCGTGCAGCACGCCCTCGTGGGTCTTGCGGAGCTTGAACTTGCCTCGCCAGATTTGCGTCAGGGGCACCTGGACCTTGGACTCGGAGATGAAGAAGATCTTATCGCCGGGCAGAAGCTGGCCTTCCTCCATCCACAGCCTGATGGGCCGCAGGTAGACCTGGAAGCAGTCGAGGAACGTCGGGCTCAGGAACTTGTAGACCGCCTCCTCGCCCTCGAGCTGCGCAGCGCAGGCTGCCTCGTAGAGAAGCTCGAGGCAGCGGAACGCGTGCGGGTACCTCTCGTCGCTCAGCTTCTGCACGACGGCGGAGAGCGAGCGCAGCTGTAACATGCGCGGCTGCAGCTCCTCCATGACGTCGAGCACGCTCACAACCATGTCGGACTTGAGGTCGGCGTACCGAGCCTGGATGGCGGACACGGCCTCGTCAAAGGAGTGGAGGGCTCGGCGGATGCAGTCCTGGAACGTCTGGAGGAGCGCGATATCTTGACGATTGCTACCGACGAACCCCCGCAAGGGCAGAAGAGGGCGCCCCGTTTCGCCCACGGACATGATTAGAGCACGGTACGTGTCCCACGAGACGTTCCGGAGTTGGTATGCCAGAACCGGCGAGCACTTGTCGTCGAACAACGTTGTTTTGTGACCCTGGAGCATAAAGAGAGCTTCCCTGACAAGCTGGGCCTCCGTAATCACAATCTTGCGTACCTTGCCCGATGCGTCCCCTGCCGGGTCATCCAGTCTCCAGGACTGAGATTCCGCCACGTCCTCTAATGTGGGGGCGGGCTCGGCCTTGTCTTCAGGGGCACGCAGGATCCGGTCAAGGGGGAGAGCAGCGCCGGAGACGGACGTGTCGTCGGAGAGCAGAGACGAATCGGTCGGGTTGGCTTCTTCATAAGAGCCTTCGTACGATTCATCGTCGGAGCTGTCGGTGCCGAAGTTGACGTTCTTCCAGAGAGATCGATCCTGAGCCCAGTCGTCTTCTTCGGCGATGTCCTCCCACCTCAGCTTCGGGCCCTCCTCCGCCTCGGGGCCCCTGAGGTTCTCGAGGTCGGCCAGGCGAGACTGCTGGAGGGGCTGGTCGGACAGCTCCAGGAGAAAGTGCAGAAGCTCGGGGTTCCACCGCGAGGGGTAGGTTGCTAGTGCTTCGCGGCGCTGTCTCAGCGCGCTGGCCAGTCCATCGCGGGCGTTGACGCTGAACCTCTCCTCGAGACCATCGAGGTGCTCCTCAATGAGAAACTGGTTGGTGCGGAGATGGTTCTGGCGGCGGATGCACCGCAGCGAGGATTCACGGAGAGCCTCAAAGCGAGCCTTATCTGACTGGCATTGGTGAACAGAAGGTGTCGGTTAGTATTTACTTTTGCCGACCTTTTCCCTTTGGCTGGTATGGATGGATGCTGGCTACCTCGGCGTCTACATGGCATATGGCAGCGACGAGCTCCTCCGCCAAGGCCCCTAGCTTTGCGGCGTGGGCCATCTGCAAAGGCTCATGCACATGCGCGGGATTGCGGATGCTTCACTTTCTCGCGTGTCAGTAAGGATGACTATTGGGCGATGCGACCTGCAACGCAGACGTGGATGTACTTACCATGGACACTGCCAATTTACGCGCGGTCGTCGGTTGGATCAAGTAAGTGCCAGAGTTGGCCTTCATTTGTGTTTATTTCGGCTGGGCTTGAATTGTATCACCTGGTGATTCAAGGTTGGTTCTCGCGACGCGTAAATGGAAGCCACAGTGCGCGCGACTAGACATTCATGACGAAATGCAGCCAATCCACACCGTGCAAGATGGCCGCTGGCTGCCCACCCACGTCAGGCATGAATAAACCAGTGAATGCATTTCGACAGTTCCCACGATGGAGAAACAACGGATTATTCGAGATTTTACGTAAAGTATCGGTAGTTGTATGAGTTAGGCACAGCGAGTTGGCGTATAAGCAAGCCGGGACGATAAACACTTGCGTCGAGAAGTCGGACTGTTCATTTATTGCGTTGAGCCTCAAATCTCGAACGAAAGTTCCACTCATAAAAAGCCACAGCTTCACACCACGTCAGGCAGTCCCCAATCTCACCATCCTCCTTCGACCACCAACACGGTCGGCTGGACTATCGCCAAGGCGCAGTACGAGTACCGAGATGGAAGCGCGCAGGTAGCTGTTTGCAATGGCCTTTCCCAGTAGGCCTGTGTCGCAGCTGCTGGGCTCTAATGGTGAGTGTTTTTATTAGCCCTGCTTCCACGCGCCATCACACACTTCCGCCACGTGCTGACGTCCAAGTCCGCCAGGTCCCGTCCACGCCGTGGCCTACTCGGCCTCGCCGGGGACCTACATCCTCGCGGGCTCTGCGGACCGGTCCATCCGTCTGTACAACCCATCGCCCGCGTCGTCCGGCGCCGCGGCCGAGGGCCGGCTGATCCAGACGTACTCGGCCCACGGCTACGAGGTGCTGTCGCTGGCCGTCGCGGCGGACAACGCGCGCTTCGCCTCGAGCGGCGGCGACCGCGCCGTCTTCCTGTGGGACGTGGCGACCGCCACCACGCTGCGCCGCTTCGGCGCCTCGGCGCCCGACGGCCACTCGAGCCGCGTCAACTGCGTCGCCTTCGCCGGCGACGGCGACTCGGTCCTGGCCAGCGGCGGCTTCGACACCACCGTCAAGCTGTGGGACTGCCGGACCGGCGGAGGCGGCGGCCGCCCCATCCAGACGCTGGCCGACGCAAAGGACGGCGTCTCGGCCGTCGTGGTGCGCGGCCCCGAGATCGTCGCCGGCTCCGTCGACGGCCGCGTGCGCGCCTACGACGTCCGCATGGGCCGCTGCGTCGTCGACGTCGCCGCCGGACCCGTAACTAGCCTGTGCATGAGCCGCGACGGCGCCGCGCTGCTGGTCGGGTCGCTCGGGGCCGGCGGCCTGCGCCTGATGGACCGCGCATCGGGCGCCTGCCTGCGCACCTATGGCGGCGGTGGCGGTTCGGCTCCTGCAGCTGGAGCTGGTCCAAACTATCAAGGGGCCGCCACACCGCCGGCGCCGGTGTGGCGCAACGAGAGCCTCCGCGTGCAGAGCATTCTGGGCGGCGGGGAAAGGTTCGTCGTGGCCGGGGACGAGATGAGCGCGCCGCCGTCGGACCCGTCGGGGACGGCAGCGGCCTCGGGCGGCGACGAGGACGGCAGGGTCTGGGCCTGGGACCTGCTCACCGGAAAGGCAGTGGCGACCCTCAGTGTCCCGTGGGGCTCTACCGCCGGAGGGGAGCGGAAGAGGAGGGCGGTCGGGAGGGATGGGAAGGAAAAGGGGCGGAAGAACATTGTGAGCTGCCTCGCCTGGAGGGAGGACGGCTGGGGCAACCAGTTTTGCGTAGGTGGGAGCTCGGGTGCCGTGACAGTCTTTGGGTCTGCATGATCCGTGATGCATCTGGAGCATTTTCTATCAATCACTAGACTTGGGGTGACAATATGGTCGAATTAGACCATCTATTGCAAGACATCGACTCGTATGGAAGAAGACGAATATCAAATATCATTAGAGAGACAACAGAAGAAAATGTGAACACGTTAGACAATCACAAACATCTCATCGTGCTTGTAGCCCCCATCTCGGGCCATGCTTTCTGCAGCCCAAAGTGCAAGCACGTTCGCCGCGGATGCCAAGGTCCATAACCGTTCTTCGTTGCCATCCGCGACCCTGAGGACAAACGCCACGCGCATGCCCTGCCACGTGGTGACAGTGTCTCCAACCTCCACGCTCGCGAACGATCGCCCGACCTGGCCCTTGTCCGTGACGAAAAAGGCTTGATCTACGGTCGTGTCATACTCCAGTTCGGCAAGCAAGTCCCTTGCGTTGATCAAGTCCATCTCTGCCAGGGCCACAACCACGTCAAGGACGTCAAGAAGGGGCGCTATCAAGGGACCCAGCTCGTCCCTGCTGACCGAGGAAAATCCGGACCGGCTCTGAATGCGTCCCCGGATGTCGTCCGTCGACACTCCTTCTTCGAGGTATGTTCGCAGCAGACCGGCAGATTCGCTCAGCCACATATCCCGTGGTACGCTGCCATCGCGAGAGACCAGTCTTTTCCTCAGGTCAAGGAGATCTCCAAGGATGCAAAGGCGGATGGCATCAACGCCGACACCCATGGCCGACGCCAGCTCTCGTTCTCTCGGAGTTGCCTTCCAGCCTTCTACCTTCTCCGACCCTTCATACGTGAACGGGTCGAGGCAATAGGCCAGCTGGCTGTGGGGTGAGCGGACGGACGTTGGCCGGGAGGTCTCTCGCGCAGGGTGCGACCACGGGGGCTCGTCGTTGGTTTGGGTCCTGGAGGCATGGCAGGCCAGCAAGTCGCTGATGACTTTAAGCCCATAGCACCGTGCCTCAGTCTGTTTATCAGGCCATGGGCTCTGCTCCCATGCGGCCGTGTCGGCCACCGCAGCGGCATCGGATGCGAAATATCCCCGGGGCACGGAAAACACGCCGACGACCGAGGAGTGTCTCCGCCCCCACACTCTAAGCTGCCCCGGGCCGGGCCCGAATTGGGGCTTCAGATCATAGGTGCCCGGTTCAGAATGGTGCAATTGCGTTGAAGCAAACCGCATATGCACATCGTAGTACTTGGGCTCGGCCCAGTCCGGAACCCACGATGGCAATCCCCGTTGGTTGGATCCTCGGCCCCGACACGCCAGAAGGAGCGGCCAGGCTCTATAGGGGCCTTGAGCATGGCCGAGAATGAAGGTGGTGAATTCCGTGAAAACAGTCTCGGCCGACTTGGTGTAGTCGACGGTTATTTCTTGATTCATCCCACTAGGATCTGGTTCCTTTTCATCTACGTCACTGGGAGAGCTCCGTGTCAAGGCAAAGAGGGTGGCGTAAACCTTGTCTCTCGGGTCTGTGGCATGCAGCCCCTTCAGATAGACCAAAATATGACTCTTGAGAGCTGTTTGGGATGACATGACCCTGCGGTCCTCGTCTTCGTCCTCGTCCTCGTGAAAGAGGCGGCGCAGAGCGAAGTCCCTCATCACGACAAAGTGCGACTCCAGACAGCATGCCAACATGCCGTCCGTGAACGTCTCCAGCCTCGCGAGGCTGAAGGCAGCAAAGGAGGCCGTCACGCAGAGATCTCGCCACGAGACGCTTGACTGACCAACGTGAACGTAGACTGCATCCTTGGGCGCCACGGCGACCTCCTGCATGGTCCAGACGCACTGGAAGTACGGGTTTCTGCAAAGCTCATTCAGTTCCTTCACAAGGCGCTCCGTCTTTCGAGCGACATATCTCTCGCACAGTCTCACCGCTACACCTTCATCTGGAAGGTCGTCGAAGGCGGGGTCGACCCTGAGCAGGCCGATGGGGTACATGGCTCCAGCTACGCGCATGAGACGGAATAGGCTCCGAAAGTTGCTGACATTCTGAGAGCTCGCGGTCAGCTGCTCCAGCTCGCCGAGCCACACTGCTACCCCGGCGGCTTTGGCGTAGATGTCGCGCATCATGGGAACCTGCGCGCTCTTGTCGTCTGTGGAAGTCTGGTCGATGCAGATGGCATCGACCCACAGGGCGCGGACGTGGCGAGGGTCACGGAGCCGGCGCAGAGCAGCCTCGCAGTTGGACGTGATGGCGAGCGCATGTTCCTGCTGGCCGCCGGACTGGACCGTGATGAGGCTTGGCGGATAAGGGTCGCCCCAGACGTACGACAGTGCCTGGTAAGGCGGTGCCGATGAGAGGGCTGTCTCACGTATTGTGCACTTTAGCGGTGCTGAGAGTTTGCGTGAAGGCTCGAGACAGAGCAACCGCGTTGAACCCGGATTCTGGAGAGGCGTGTGTTTGTAGGTTGCCATTCTCGCAAGATTTTAGCGCAGCGGAATAAGAGCCGAACAAAAGGTAAACGAGCCTATTTTAAGTTGTGTGTATCTCGCGATCCGTCGAGGTATCCGACCCCACGGGGCGATCGACCGACTTGATTGCTTGTTTGCCAAGTCCCTGTCCCATCAGCCACAGCCCCTATCCAAGCCACATGCGGATCGCCCCTTAAATTTTTTGCACCCCTATCCCGTCGTGCCATCAATGCAACGTGCAACGCGTCCGACATGGCAGGGATGGCCTTTCGATCCGAACCTGCAAAACCAGCACTGCGAACCTCCACAGCTTACCGCAGGCTCTTGGGGAGCAGGCACGTACACGCACATCGAAACCCCTTTCCCTCGCTTTTCGATTAATTTCGCCATCGAGACGTGAGCCCCGCATTCAGGCCTTGACAAAAGCCAGGACTTAGAACGTGCAACTGCGTCGCCGCCGTCCCGCCCTTTCAATCGACTGCATCATTCCCGAACTCCACGACGCACGCCCAAGGCAAATGCCCGCCACCTTTTGAATCTCACCCGCCGACGTCGACCTCCGCTCCGACGGTAAAACCGCCTCCGCCTGAAAATGGCCATCGCTCGGCCCGTGAGGGCCCTGGCCCTCGCCGCCCTCGTCATGTGGTTCTTCTTCCTCTATCAGATCTTCAAGCCCGCACCCACATCATCCGACGAGTTCTTCAACTTCGCCAGGGACCCGATGCACGACCGTGAGTACATAGCCCGTGGCCGTCGAGCGCTCCCCTGCTCCGAGGCGCCGCCGCAGTGAGCGCACGCACGTGTGCCGAGCAGGCACTGACCGTGACATCCGTGTCCCCCTCGTTTAGCTAGCGGCGAGCCCGAAGGCGTCCTGCGACGCGCCTCCAAAGGATACGCTCCCGACGCCCACCCCTCCGAGCGCATTAACGCGACGCTCCTGGCACTGGTGAGGAACGAGGAGCTGGAGGGCATGCTCCAGGCCATGGGCGATCTGGAGCGCACGTGGAACCACAAGTTCAACTATCCATGGACCTTCTTCAACGACGTCGACTTCTCGGACGAGTTCAAGAAGAAGACACAGGCCGCGACCAAGGCCGAGTGCAGATACGGTTCGTCGCACCCCACCTCGACCCCAGCGCCCGCTCCTCCGCGTGTCTGGTGACTGACCATGCCGCCGCTTTCACGAAACAGAGCGCATCCCCAAGGAGCATTGGGACATGCCCTCCTGGATCAACGAGGACCTGTTCAAGGAGTCGACCAAGATCCTCAAGGAGAACGGGATTCAGTATGCCGACCAGATCTCGTACCACCAGATGTGCCGGTGGAACAGTGGGCTCTTCTACAAGCACCCGGCACTCAAGGACATGCAGTACTACTGGCGCGTCGAGCCCAAGGTGCACTTCTTCTGCGACGTCGACTACGACGTGTTCCGCTTCATGCAGGACAACAACAAGACGTACGGCTTCACCATCAACCTCTACGACGCGCCCGAGTCCATCCCGACGCTGTGGCCCGAGACCCTCAAGTTCCTGGCCGAGAACCCGACGTACAAGCACCCAAACAACGCCATGGACTGGCTCACGGACAGCAAGCACCGCCCCGAGCACACCCAGAAGGCCAACGGCTACTCGACCTGCCACTTCTGGAGCAACTTCGAGATTGGAGACCTGAACTTCTGGCGCAGCAAGGTGTACGAGGACTACTTCAACCACCTCGACCGCGCCGGCGGCTTCTTCTACGAGCGCTGGGGTGATGCGCCCGTCCACAGCATCGCCCTCGGCCTGTTTGAGGACTCGAGCAAGATCCACTGGTGCGTCTTCCACCTTCTCCGCCTTCGCCCCCCCGCCTCCTTTTCTTTGATCGCTGCTAACATTCAAGTACACCTAGGTTCCGCGATATTGGATACCAGCACATCCCCTTCTTCAACTGCCCCAACTCTCCCAAGTGCAAGGGCTGCGTCACCGGGCGCTTCACCGACGGCGAGAAGTGGCTGCACAAGGAAGACTGCCGACCGAACTGGTTCAAGTTCCACGGTATGAACTAAACCGGCCCGGCGCGCGCGCCGCCTTTTGTGCTTGCCCGCGGCTTGCTTCGACCTGGTGATGGTCTCATAGCCGGCCGTCTATTATCCCGACGCACGTGCCGCGGGGCGGCCCCAGCCGAGCCGAGGAATGTCCATATACGGGTTTGGTTTCCTAACGAGAGCGTGGGCCCCTGTGTGGATAATGAGGGAAGATTCATACTACGTAGATATTGGGATGATCCGAGCTTTGGGCTTTTGTGGGTTTTCTTGTCACCTTTTCGGTGTAAGGCGCTTCATGGGGGATTCGTTGGTTTGCTTGACGACATGGTGGGAGGTTAATGATATAAATTGTAAATTAATATGGAGCAAGCCGGGCGGCCAGCAGTTGACTTCTGGCCTGCCTTACTGCTACGGAATGATGAGGGAGGACCGCGTCGCATTGAATGGATCTGCTGGTTTCGTAACCCATAAACCTGAGGTTGAGGTTGAGATGTCCAGCGCATGCTTTGATCCTGATGTTCCTTGGCGGGTTGACCCTAACCCTGTCTTGTCTCAAAAATACCCATACAAAACGCCACATTACCATATGACGGAGCTCATCCGATGGCCGGATCCCTGGAAATTGCCAGAGCCCTCGTCGTCCTTTGACATCTGCCGTCCGGCGGCTCAGCAACATTTTGCATCTGCTCGCGCATCTATGTCATCTGCCATGGCCTTTTGATACCCTTGTGACACGTATCTTTGTTTGCTCTCCCAGTCCCCGTTTGCGCCGCGTCTCCGACCGACGATCCAATATACGCGCCACGTCGCGAAACAGGCCCGCGCGCACCCATCAACCGAGCACGACTATACCAGAAGTTGCATACGCTACATTTCCTTATACCAATTGGATATCGACCGTCCTCTCGGAACCAGCCGGCATTCTTAAACTTATATATCCTATTTTTTTTTTATTCCGTTTTCTAAGCTTTGGGTGCGCCGCCCCATTCACCCTGGCCCGATCTCAAACAGACAGCCGCACAAGACACCGCGCGACCATCCACCCCGCCCGCGAATCTCGCCGACATGGGCTTCTTCGGCGCCCTAGCGGCATATGCCGCGCCCATCTTTCTTACGGTCTCGCCCATCCTGTCATACAGTGACCAGGCATACGCGATGCACAAGGCGAAGTCGAGCGCGGGGTTTTCGCTGGATATTCCTTTGATTTTGATAGTGGCGTCAATGTTGAGGTGACTTCCCCCTTGATCATAGGTCGTTGGAGTCTCGGGGCAAAGTCTATGCGCGCAGGGGGATCTTGTTTGCTGACCGGACGGTGTATGTATGTATGTGCGTGCAGGATATTCTATTACCCCGGTGCCCAGTTCGACCAAGCCCTGCTCGTACAGGCGCTCACAATGGTAGTCATGCAGGCGATTCTGCTCAAGGTCGCGCTAGACCACCGGCCCGGCCCTTCGCACAAGGGCGGTGACGCCGCCATGCCCTTCGCCGGCAGCTCCCAGGGGGGCGCGGCGGCGGCGGCGCTGCACGACCTGAAGCGCCCGTACAACTTCTGGCGGTGGCGGTCCCACAAGCCGTACTGGCAGTTCATACTCTACCTCTTCATCGGCCTCACGATCCTCGAGCTCCTCCTCGCGCCGCTCCGCTCCGTGTACGCGCTCTACTCCCCCACGATCGGCTACCTCGGCCTGGCCGTCGAGGCGACGGTGCCGTTCCCGCAGATGCTCGCCAACGCCCGCACGCGGTCGTGCAAGGGGTTCCGGCCCTCCATCATAATCAGCTGGATCATGGGCGACCTCATGAAGATGTACTGGTTCTTCACCTCGCCCACCGAGATCCCTGTGGCCTTCAAGGTGTGCGGCGTGTTCCAGGCCGCGTGCGACCTCTTCCTGGGTATGCAGTATCTCAAGTACGGCACCGGCGCCGGGGGCGTCGAGCAGCAGCGCGGCTTCGGGCTAGCGCTCAACAACGGCTATGCGCATCATCACCAGGGTCAGCCGATGCAGCAGCTCGCCCCGGCTTATGGCTATGGCGGCGGGAGCAGCTTCAAATCGCCCAACGGACAGCTCTCGGCCGGGTTTGGGGAACCTTCGACAGGTCGTCGGACGCCCAATGTGGATAAGAACATGTTTGACTAATATAAGTCGTAGACTTTGTCGGTGAACGAATTATTGGACCGGTGCTGGAGACACATGCTGCGCTCGAGGAACGGAACGGAAATTATGGCCGATATCCTGTATTGCGGCTTAGGCCCGTTCCTGTGCCGCGTTTACTGTCGAGCCGACCCGATTTCCTCGGCGGCCTTCCCCTGGCCATGCGGCAAACAAGTCCAGGACTAGGTAGCGGTGGAGCTTTTTGGCCTGTCGCTAGCATCCTGTTCCATGTCTTTTTTTTTTTTTTTNTGTTTTTTTTTTTTTTTTTTTTTTTTTTTTTTTTTTTTTTTTTTTTTTTGGCGCCAATGACGAGAGGCCGCCGAGTTGGGACTTGGCGATTGACAAGGCTTGGGAGTGCGCGGTGGTTAATGCGAGTTAGCGAGTACATCCAGCCTCCTGCACGAACCACAGGGTCCGCACGGCAAGATAACCCATAGAACAAAATTAAATAGATGGAATAAGAACGAGAGCTTTGGAGATTTTTTTCCATGTATGTCCTTGTGCAATTTGCCCTGTGTTGGTGGTTGGCGGCGTATGTTGAAATGCTCGCCGACGTATCGCACTATCTGACACTCACGCGCTCTCACAGCCACTCCCGTGCCTGCCCGTTGCACCAACGTGAAGAACCCAACCAGAACCTCTCCCGCCTCCCTGGCTCACCACTCGTTTCTTCCTCTGCAAACTCCTCAACCTGAATTTGTTTGTGCCTGCGGCCAACTAACGCGTTTCCCCGAATTTTGTCTTTGCACCCATCAGCTTCGGCCTCAATCGTGCGCCGAGCGCCGCATCAACCCTCAACGTTGACGACATCCACGATTCTCCTCGCGCAGACCCGGCATTGTTATTTGGGTCTGCCCACGTCTTTTGAACCCCGATTCCCTGGTGAGTTCGTCTCCTGTTAGTAGACGAGAGACTTGCTTTCCGCTCTCTCTCTCTCTCTCTCTCTCTTTTTTTTTTTTTTTTTTTGATGGCCTCCAGACTTACACAGCGACGACCCACTTCTTTCTCCATCACTCCTTCCCTCCTCCACCTCTACTTGCAATCAGATATATCCTCCCCCAACCGTCACCTCTTGACAACTCACCACCCACCCACCTCTGCCTCCCACTCCATCCCAGACGTCTCTACTTTTCTTCACCAAACCACCTCCCACCCAAGTGGTACTCGCTCCTCCCTCAGTCTTTCCTTTCATCTTCCCGCCTGGTACTTCTTCACACCTCGCCCCATCAAGCGTCACGCTTGATGGAAATATCAACCGCTCTCTCCTGTTGTTGCTGAGGCGATTTTCTGTCCAATATCAAGCACGGCGATACTTGGTGTCCACGCGGAAAAAAAAGGCTTCGTTCTAGTCGACGCGTTCAACCTCGTTCTTCCGCGACATCTCAGGTACTTCTAGAGTCTCCTGCCTCTTTCCCTTCCCATCCGTCCCAGCCCAGTCCACCTCAGCCTACGCCACCACTTACTCACCTACCCCGACTACCTACTAATAATTGTCTCGAAGCAACTCTTATCATACCGGGGTATTCATCAACAATAGTCCCGCCAAGCAGTTGATCATTCGCCATGGCGCCTTCCAACTTCAAGACCTACGAGGCGCAGTCCCGGCTGCTAGCCGCTGTCATAGCCAGCGCGCCAAACCTGAAGCTTGACTTTAAGGGTAAGAATTCAACCATCCAGCACAGACTCTTCATAGAATCCTTTCTCCATTGCCCATCATCGATTATTTGCTCTAGGCAGGCTTCGCTTGGAAGAGGCATCTACGGCAAGATTCTCCTCATCTCTCCACAGACGTCCACCTACCCTTTTTATTGTTGAGTTGTTGTCGGATAACTTCAGTCGCCCTGACTGCTCCCGCCCATCCCAGCCATCGTCAAATACTATGGCTCAGATGTCACTGCTTCTGGGCTGGAGCATCGTTTCCGGCCAATCAAGAAGCAAGTGGCCATCATTCGTGCGGCCGCCGACCAGGGCATGGATGTCAAAGACATCCAAAACGTGGTGTGCATGTCCGAAAAGGGTAACGTTACAGCAGCCCAATCCCCTCTCTACCCGCTCTGATTGTCTCTGTGTTAATCTTCCATTTCACGCTCAAAGACGACACCTCTTGCCTCTTCCCAATCTCACAGCCTCGCACCTATGGCCTCACTCTTTTTTTCTGCTTCTTTTTTGTTTTCTTTCTCACATTTCTTATCCCTCTTATTATCTCTTCTCACTCCGAGACCCACTGTCCCGTGTATCGATGATCTTATCAATTTTGCCGCTGGGCGATACTGACTCATCTGCCCATGCGGCTTCGCTCGCGAACAGAGATATGCAAGCACTACGGCGAGAGCACTCCTCAGGGACTGGAGTTCCAGTTCCGCAGCATCAAGAAGGACGCCAAGGTGCTGAGGGACGCCGTCGGCAAGGGCGAGAACCCGCTCGCCGCGCTCGGCAAGTCGGGCCCGTCCACCCCCGGCAAGCGCAAGGCCGCCGCCACCCCAAAGACGGGCGGCAGCACCGCCAAGCGTCAGCGCAAGAAGGCGCCCACCTCCTCGGACGACGATGATAAGGAAGTCGACTACGAGTCTCTGGACGTCAAGACACCTACCAAGCCCAGAGCCAAGGCTCAGCCCCAGGCCCAGGCCAAGAACGGCTCGAACGCGACGAGCTCGACGACGCCTGATCTGACGTATGAGAACACCCCCGACGACGAGTATGGCAACGACAGCGCCGATCCCCTCCGCCTGGATGATGAGCTCGCGGCGCTCAAGCAGGAGGAGTACGTCCCGGCATACGTCAAGCTGGAGAACGACCCTCTCCTCTCGCAGGTCATCGACGGTCATTGGGACGACATGACCGACGGAGTTGCCTGATTCATCTTGTCCACCCTCACGACGCTGGGGCTTCTAGTGGTTCCTGGCCTGGAATCGCGGAGAGCATGAAAAGAACTTACAGGGTCAGTCTGTGTTTTTCACCGGCTTGCGAGCGGGCATCAGCAGTTCTCTGCGTGTTTGTGGGACGTAAAGAACTGAAATCATTTTGTGACTATCTAGTGGTTGTGGTTGTTCGTCACAACGTCGGTTGGAGTCAGGATTGTTCGTTGTAGGCTGTGCATGGGATGCCTGCCACTCAACAACATTCTTATTCCTTTCCGTCATCTACGGCATTTTCTTTTCATGTCTCTTTTGTCTTTTTCACCATCTTGGAAGGGAAAGGAAAGGAGGCTGGCAGGAGGGGGGAAAAGGATCTTTATGCGTTTTCCGGTTTCCAGGTCCGGCTTGATTTAGTGGTACCAAAAACTCCATGTCACCAAGAACCTCGTCATTCAAGCAAGCAAGCACGCGTTCTCCTATACACACAGCTCTCCACTCTCACACAAGTCTTATGATATCCCATGCACCAGTCTCTCCTGTTTCCTCGTCTAAACCGGGCATTGCCCTATCTTGGGCGTGATGGGAAGGCAGGGGACTGTTCGACATACCAGACGTTGCTGGGAGAGTTTGATTCACGATCGATGCTTTATCTTTAGATAGTGGGCGCTATCAGGATGCGGTCAGTCGGTCATGGAATGCGGCAAGTCTCGACTTGAGGAAAAGATCTCAAAACAGCCTTGTGAGGAATGCTCGAAAGTGATGTCTCGCTGGGGCAGAAATACTCGCTCTATACAACCCTTCCAACACCGACACGGGCTTAGAAATAATTGATATCCGGACGAGCAAAGTAGGAACCCATTTGTACGTGCCTCTTTTCTTTGTCTGCTTTCTGTTTCACACCTGTTCCAACTTCCGCTAACACCCACGACAAAGCGCAAAACATAGAGATTATCGCCAAGACCCTTGAAGAAAACTGCCCGCTCTTCTCTCGCTCGTTCATCTTCTACCCACACACGAACGCTACTGGTTTATCAGCAGGTCCCACAGTGCGTCGGGCTGGACGTAGTCGTGGTGGATGACGTTGACGAGCCACAGGTCGGCGCGGAGCGACTCGAGCAGCACCTCGCTGGGCGAGCCCTTGCCGTAGACCTTTGCCCACTCGGCCCAGATGCCGAACGCCTCCTCGCTCCAGGCGCGGAAGCTGACCTCCTCGATGATGGTCGGGGTGACGATCTCCTTGCCCGGGAAGACGCCCCAGGTGACGGCGTTGGTGCCCGCCGCTCTGCCCTGTCCGTGGTCCTGCAGCCCGCCGGTGGCGTCGGACGAGACGAAGTCGCCGGCCGCGTTGCTGGCGTAGAAGCAGACCGAGTCCCTGTCCTCGTCGGTCCCCCTCAACAGCCGCTCGCGCAGGACGGCCCAGTCGGCGCTGGGGATGAAGAGCTCGACAAAGGCCTTTTGGAACACGTAGCCGTGCGGAGGGCCCCAGCCAAAGGTCGGGTGGTCGGACGCGAGGCCGTTGACGGCCGGCTGGCTGGCCACGGTCCACCAGCCGCGCTCGTTGAGGGCCAGGAGCGGGGCGCGGATCGTGGCCGTCTCCGGGTTGAACTCCTCCTCGCTCCAGGGGATGGCGCTGAGCTCGCCGCTGAGGTGGCGCGTGAAGAGGGCGCCGACGTCGCGGGCCGAGGCCGGGCGGCCCCAGAGCTCGACCGCCTGGGTGCCTGACATGTGCAGGCTGACGCCGTAGCCGTCGATCTCGCCGTAGGCCGGCGACCGCGCGTCCCCCCACCGCCCGTTGGGGAAGTCGTCCCACGTCGCCTCGCGGCCGAGCACGCCCTCGCCCTCGGAGATGGCGAGCGTGTTTGCGCGCGTGTTGATGGGCTCGGCCGGCACGCTGGCCTCGAGCGCCGTCGCCTCGTAGTCCGGGTGCGAGGCCAGGCGGTCGCTGACGATGACGCGGTTGCGGGGGTCCGACCCGATGGACGACTGCCTCCTTGACGAGAACGAGTGGGCGCCCTGCATCGAGTGGCTCGGCGTGGCGCCGTTGACGTGGACCGCCGGCACGCCCAGCAGCGACGGCGGAGGAGCGGCCGACGCGCCGTCGACCGCGATCGCCGTCTCGTCCGCAAATACCGCATCGTCCTCACCGGGCTCGCTGGGTGGGATCAGGTTCGTCCGCTCGACAATGAAGGACACGGCCTTCTCCAGGTTCAGGGTGTAGAAGTGGAAGCCGCGCGGGCCTGGCGTTCTGCTCTTGACCTCCTTGACCTTCTCCACGAGCTCGCTGACGATGTCCACGCCGATCTTCTTGACCTGTTCATCATCCTTCTTTACGGCGTCTAGCCTAGCCATGAGAGGATCTGGAATCCTGGCGTGGCTCAGCTTGGTCGTCCGCTTGATCATCTGGTAGTTCTGGATGGGCATCAGGCCAGGGATGATAGGGATCTTGGCGAACGCCCCGCTGGGGTGCTCCCTCAGGGTCCTCTCGAAACTGTCGTAGGCGTCGATGTCGAAGAAAAGCTGGGTCATGATGAAATCCGCGCCGGCCTGCGTCTTCTCGACCAAGTACGGGAGATCGTGCTCCAGGCTCTGGTTGGTGGGGTGGCTCTCGTCGGCGTGGCCTTCTGGGTAGGCAGCCACGCCGATACAGAAGTAGTCGCCGTGCCTCTGCTTTATGTAGCGAACCAGGTCAACAGCCCAGGTGAAAGCGGTGTCGGCAGGCTCCGAGTCCTCGGGCTCGCCGTACTCGCCGGGTCGGGGCGGGTCACCTCTCAAGGCGAGAATGTTGCGGACGCCAAGGGCGCGGGCATCATCTAGAGCCTTGTCCAGCAGCCTACGGCTCATGTTGGTACAGGTGAGGTGCAGGCAGGTGGTCAGGGCCAGCTCGCGCTGACATATCTCTGCCAGCTCGAGCGACTTCTGCGAGGTGGAACCGCCAGCACCCCAGGTCACGTTGACAAAAAGCGGCCGGAGAGCCCTGGCCATGCGGTCGAGCCGGTCTCGTAGATTAGAGAAGCCCATGGCCGTCTTGGGCGGGAAAAACTCGAGCGAGAAGTAGGTAGCATCTGCGGGCAGCGCCGCTATCTTGTCCGTTATCTTGTCCATGGCTGCTGCTCGAAGCGCAGGGACCCAGAAGAAGGGACAAAGAAAAGTCTTAAAAAGGAGATAAGACGCAGCGAGTGAGTATTAGCATATGTGTGTATGCAGTTGTAGGGAGAAAGGGAATTCTTGCTTGAACACTGAGATACGAGCCGTCTCATCAGCTAAATACCTTTAACTATCTTAAGCGCACCCCTGCAGGCTGTGAATTTGGTCGGCAGTTGGACAGGTGGATGCCGGCCAGCAGTTTTTCTTTTTTCGAGAGAAAGGGAGCTGGGCAGCGTCACCCGAGTCACGGGGCTGTAATGGAAACCGCAAGGCGGGGTAAGCGAGCAATGGGTTTCGCCGAACGGGTTTGGGTATCAACGGATTTTGCGTGAAACATAAAAAATAATATACAGACGGTTCTAGATGTTGCAAGTAGCTATATGGAAGAGGAGGAACAAAATAAATGAGCAAATATGCGTCGGGGGGAATGATTTGTTCCGGGTGGTTAAGCGGTCATCACCACGCTTCGTTTTCAGTGCGAGGATAAGGTTTGAAAGTCGGCCGCCAGTGTGGGAGAGCGTGCAGGCCCAAGGCCGATCCCGCCCTGCCTGACGTCGGTCGGCACTTGCCATCCCTTAGCGCTGCCCGCCCGCACGATTACCAGCGCGTTTCAATCCGCTTTCTCACAACGCATCATTTACCTATACCGCCATATCGATCCATCTACGTGCACCCATATCCGCCATCAATCCATTAGAGCAGTAGCTGGCGCGGAAACGTTGGATCAATACACCCTGAATGGACAAAGGGTTAGCCTGCGGGCGACACAACATTAGATAGGTATCTAGTCCAGGTGTGTGTGCCTCTTCCGAGGATCCTGTTCAGACAAATAATGAATAGCCTTTTGAGTGTCCTCAATCGCGACCTATAACTTGAAGCCATCTTGGGAAGCCCGACTGCCCGCAAGCTCGGCTGCGTCGGTTTACCAGAATATCTGTCATCATTACAGGTGCGTGGCCAGGAGAAGGTGGTTGCATACCTCGAGAAAGGCTGTATCTGGCCAGAGCGAGCGGATAGCCATATAACAGATGGGACACGAGCGTGCAAGTCAAACATATATCTCAATGTTGAGCACTATCTCTGTACCGACGCGACGAGATACACGACACCGCCGCTAGGGTCACGACAGGACATGTCACAACCCGACTTCGTTGTGGATGCTAGACGGGGCAGACACAGGTGTGCTGAACACAGAAGTCGATTTGGTGGTGCCTGGCGGCGAGCCAAGCAGCCAAGGCGCCCGGGCGACCGCGACCAAACATGGGAATGGGAGGAAATGTCCGGATCTTGTGTCAGGTCATCATCGGCTCATGGTGGCCGCGCAAACGGGGCCCTCGTGATGATGGTTTTAAACAAGGGCAATTTAGAGGAGTTAATCTCGACACACCGATCCGATCGTCAGCACCATCGAGAGAGCGAGTTGCTTGCTGGCAGGCTGTCGATGTTTTGACAAGGATCCGCGTGGTCGTTGCTGAAAAAAAAAAAGGAAAGACGTACGGAATGAGAGGTAAAATTTTTGGCGATTTTGATGTTGGGGGAGCGGGCTGGGGACTGGAGCTCCCCACGCAAGCCACATGGGGTCTCCACCAGCAGCAGGCGCAGCAAGCAGAAAAAAATTGGAAGGATTTTCTGCCAGGACAGATCAGCCGGAGGATAAGAAATACAAGGGGGAAAAGGCTGGCGATGGGGCTCACCGCCTGGGACGTTGACCGTTGAGCCAATGACGAGCGAATCAGAAACCAGAGTAGCGGATGGCGACAAGCGCTGCATCGCAACGGGCACAGCGCGCCTCGGGTGGGTGGCACAGTGCACGAGCCGCAAGCGTCAATTGTGGTAGGTGGGAGCCAGCGCGGGCGCAGTGGAATTGATGGATCCGGCGAATGGAAGCCACAGCAGGCAAATCCACCATGCGGAACAAACCTGGAAACAGAAAAATTGTCCCGAGGAAATCTCGCCGCAAAGAATCAAACACCACCGAATCCAAACCGCCCTCGCCCGCCTCCTTCTTCGCCTTTTGCGCTTCGCAGACGATACCCCTCAGCAACCCAAAGAACCCGTTTTTTCTTCATTCTTCTTCCAACCCAGTACGACTTTCAGACCAGTACCCGCCAAATACCAGACACTTTTACATCATCGCATCTTGTCACTGCCGATTGTCACCGCTACGACCCGCCCACGGATTTGATTCTGAATCCTCATTTTCACTTGATTTTGGGGCTTGCGAAAGCTGGCACCCCAATCTCGAACCCGCTCGCTCTCGGCCGACTCACGACCTCCCTCTTCCCTTGCCGCCTTCGCCCCTCCTCGCGCAGCCCCGACCCCGGCCAGACCTCCAAGCGCCGACGACACATCACAAGCGCCTCGCATCGGACCACACCTGGCCCGAGAGCCGACAGCGCCTGCGCCATCGCCCACGTCTCGAGCGTCCGGAGCCGCCCTCGCGCCGAATTGAGACCGAGACGCGGTTGACAACCAAGGCCATTGTGTGTGGAGGAAAGTCGGCGGCGTCTCCTTCCCCGCGTGATCAAAAATCACCCCCTCTCTCCCCTTGAACCTTCGCCGAAGAGCAGCCGCTCCGGGCCCTCCTCCACCCTTCAGCCTCTATGGATAACCTATGGAGTCGTCGCACCAAGTATGTTTGACCCGAGGCTGCCCGACCCTGTTTCCCTAACAAAGAGGCGCAAATCCCATCCCGCGACCCCTCGCGCCCTGGTGGCTGCGAATCTGGGGCCCGGCGATTCTCCTACCCCCCTCCCCGCCCGATGCAACAATCGCGCCCGCAGCCGCACTTTGACCCCCTCGTTACTGACGCGGCCGGTTGCCTCATGTCAGCTCCAGCAAGCTCTCCTTATCCACAACCGGCGCCGGCCCCGGCGACTCGGCCTCTGCTCCCAACAGCTCCATCAACAACACCCGCAATGCATCCTTCTCCAGACGACTGGGCGGTGACAGCTCGGCGTATGGGAAGGGTCCGGCCCCGTATAACCTGGCCGTGACCCCCGGCGGCAGCGGCGGACTGATGTCTCCCGGCGCCACTACCGGTGGCGGCGCCAGCAGCGCCTTCGGCCTGGGATCTGGCGCCTTTGCGTCGTTCGGCTCCGCCAGGACGCCCAAGTCGCCAGGTAACCCCTTCGACTTCGCCATGGGCGGCGGCGTCTTGGGTAACCCGAAGACGCCGGGCGCGGAGAAGGGTGCCAAGGACGGCGGCCTTGGAAGCGTCGGCGGCGGCAAGCCGGGCGCGGCGGCCAAGGGCGGCTCGCAGGCGTCGGCATCGGCGTCTGCCTCGACGGCCTCGATAGGGCCGGTGCGGCACACGCTGCGCACTCCTTGGGTCTTTTGGTTCCGGCCGCCCATCAGCAAGGCCAACGGCTACATCGAGTACGAGAAGACGCTACACGCCATGGCCGAGGTGGGCACGGCCGAGGACTTCTTCTCGGTGTATGCGCACCTCAAGCGCCCCTCGGCTCTGCCGCTCGTATCCGACTACCACCTGTTCCGCAAGGGCGTGCGGCCGATCTGGGAGGACGACGAGAACCGCAAGGGTGGCAAGTGGATTGTGCGCCTCAAGAAGGGCGTCGCGGACCGCTACTGGGAGGACCTCTTGTTTGCCATAGTCGGCGACCAGTTCTCCGACGCCAGCGAAGAGGTCTGCGGCGCCGTCCTCAGCGTGCGCAACGGTGAGGACATTCTCAGCGTCTGGGTGCGGAGGGATGGTGGCAAGGTGGTGAAGATCCGGTATGTGCTTTTTTTTTCCCCCCTCTTTTCAGCGATATTCCGTCCGCAATGCTAACACGGACGACTCCGCCCACCATAGCGAAACGCTGAAACGAGTAGTTGGCTTTCCTCCCGACACCAAGGTCGAGTGGAAGAGCCACGAGGGTTCGATCCAGCAGCGCTCCGCGTTGGACGAGGTCCGACGCGAGCGGGCGGCGAACAATCCGGACAAACGAGCCAAACACCCCCAGTTCGCCACCGGTGACGACCAGAAGCAACAGGGCTACGGCGGCGGCGCCGGTATCTCATGATGGGTGGAGAGCGAGAGCAAGCTGCGAGTCCTATCTCCCGCCATCTTTTTTTTTTTTTTTTTTCGGAGAACATCATATCCCTCAAGCAGCGTCTACAAGTGTTATTGATTCGATAACATGATCAGATCACATATCGCGCCTCGGGGGTTTCTATCGCTTTTGTGCCACAGGAGCGAGCCTAGCTAGACTTGCGTCTGCGACCGAGAATAGATTAGGACGAGAAAAAAAAAACCCCAAAAAGAAAACAGAAAGCATGGGGCTTGGGCATGTTTTGTGGCGAGCTATTCAACCTGTTTTCACGTATGTACACTATGAGATATCATGCTGGCCTTTTCTTGAAACGCTGCTTCGCAGTCAAGCCGAGGGGAATTTTTATTCGTCCGCTGCGTGGTTTGCGATGTCCTCGTTTTTTCCCCTTATTTTTTTTATCACCTCGGGCGAGCATTTGGAATGACGTGGCATGGAATATGACATTGCGGAGGGTTTATGATCGGTTGGTCATTTGACGACGGCTTGCTATTTGGTTCCGTATTTGCTTTTTTTTTTTTCCCGGCTTGCGAACACGCCTGTTTGCTAGTCGCTGATTATGGCCTCCTTATGCCTCGTTCGTTTCGAGATATTCTCGCCCGCAAGAGGAGCGATATTCTAGAGGCGGAGGGAACCTTGTGTGTGCCTATACTCGCCAGCTCTCCCGTTCTCGCGCGATCTAGTACTTCTGCCCTCCCTCTCTCGATGGCTTGCCATCCACGTGTATCTTGTACTGCGTGTCAAGTGTAGCGCGTTCGTACTGGAGACAGAGACGGGCCGACAGACCCAAGGAGGCTATTTTGACCTTGTGGTATTTGTGACATCTCTACTACTCCCGGCGGGCCTTGCCTTAAGTCGCCCTCCCTTTCCGCTTGGGGTCTCTCCTCCGCTCCCAGACCTGCAGGTACGTCTCGCCCAGGTACAGCAGCTCGTTGCGGATCTTGTCGACAAACAGGTCCTGGCACACGACCCACTCGTCCCTTGCGCGGTCCCTGAGCTGGACCTTCCACGTCTTGCGCTCCTCGCTCGAGTCGGCCACGTCGTCCTTGGCCTTGACGGCCTCGTGCACGACGTTCGCCACGAGGTCGTACAGCACCGGCTCGCCGGGCGGGTGCAGGGCCGGGTCCGGCTCGACGTAGGGGCTCATGTCGAGGCGCTGCGGGTCGAAGGTGACGATGGTCGGGTTCCGCTCCGACACGAACTTGTTGCGGCTGAAGCGCTTGACGTGCAGGATGAGGTAGGGCGGGAGCGGGTGCATGAGCCGGTAGCGGCGGCGGTGGTTGAGATGCTCCTGGGCCGAGACGCCGTCGTACTTTGCCAGCACCGACGTGAGCGGCACCTGCGGGATGATGCTGCGCTCCTCGTCGTCGTCCTGGAACAGGGGCGTGGGCGGCAGGTCGAGCGTCAGCAGCAGGAAGCGGCTGATGTCCACCTTCACCTCGGCGTCCTCGAACCGGAGCCGGTCGAAGGCGTCGGCCTTTGCCGTGATGGCCTGCGACTCGACCTTGACCTTGCCCTGGAACACGCGCTGCACCATGCTGCTGCCGGGCCGGGTGCGGGAGCCGCCGAGGCCGAGGTGCAGGTTGTTGAGGAACCAGGACAAGAAGTCGACGGGGTCCGACTGCGTCGTCAGCGTGAAGCGCTTGTTGGACAGCAGCGACACCTCCTGCAGCAGCTCGTGCGGCGACACGTGCGCCTTGAAGGCGCGTGGGTTCCACATCTTGCGCAGCAGCGTCGAGCAGCGCCGCACCAGCTCGGCCGTCTGGCTGTTGCCGCCACTGCTGCCGCTGCCGCCGCCGCCGCCGCCCACCTTCGTCGCCGTCGTCGTCGCCTTCGCCGCCTGGCCCAGATCCTCGAGCAGCAGGTAGTTGCGCAGGGGCGGGACGTGCGCCAGGGCCTGGACGACGACGTTGAGGTAGTCGTTCTCCTTGATGTTGTTCATGCCCACGAAGCCGGGCGCGTACTCGCGCCCGGACAGCGTCCAGGCCGGGCGGACGCGGCGGTCGAGCTCGGCGACCTCGGCACGCGTGTAGCGCGGGTCCGAGACGTACTTGATGTCGTCGAGCGACGACGACAGCACCTCGTAGCCCTCGGGCAGCACGTAGACCTTCTGAGTCTGCATGTTGATGAAGACGTGGTGGTTCTCGTCGAGCGCGTGGAAGTAGGCGTGCGACTTGGGGCCGCGGCCCTGGTAGTAGCGCCCGCACACCAGGCATGCGTAGACGTTGATGTTGGACAGGCTGACGGAGCAGAGCTTCTCAAAGTCGAAGTCGAGCACGTTGCGGTCGATGGTGTCGAGGTACAGATCGTCGTAGCCCGCCGTCGGCGCCGACTGCCGTATTGGTGCCGCCCCGCGCATATCATCATCATCGTCGTCGTCGTCATCGTCGTCATCATCGTCGTTCCGCCCGTCGCGCTCCTCGCTGATGCTGAGTCTTTCCATGGGCCTTTCAGCTCCGGCACGCTCGCCTGCCTTGTCGGCCCCTTCTCCTTCTCTCCTGTCTCCATTGCGTGCATCATGCTCCTCATCGTCCAAGCCGAGCGGGCTAGGGGTGCCTGTCTCTACTCTCGACCTTTTCGAGGCGGGAGAATCGACCCCCAGCATTTCCTCGAGCGCTTCCGACGCATGTCGCTTTTTTTGCCCGAAGCTCATGGTTGCTGGCGAGTTCGGTGAGGAATGTCTAGGGCGGGCGCGAGAGACAGGGTGTTCCGGGGGAGAAACGCTGGGGGCGACAAGGCGATCGGTCGATAACGAAGAAAAAAAAATACGGCGCTTTGCTGGGCAAGGTTGCCTGGTGGTGGACATGAATGAGGCCTGAAGCCCACCCCCACGAGATGGATTGCAGGTGTCCCACTTAAATTTTGTCGCGTTGCATTTGAGCCGCGTGCGATAGCACTGGTCGGCCCACAAGTATCAATCTTCTCTGTCAGGAGCTCAAAATCTGCTTGTCGCAGTTTATATCCCGAGATGCATGATTTACACTTGGACCTGTCACCATCATTATCTCTGTTTTTAACCCTCACTTTTTCAAAATTATTAGAGTTTGGCTTGGCCTTCCCCAGATCCTAGGAAATGTTGGTGTTACAGTTTTCTTTTCCTTTTTTCTTCACCCCCCAAAAAACGCCTTGGTAAGTGCCAGCCGGATGCGGCCATCTAATAATAGCGACCTGCCGGCGCCGCTGATATTCTCGTCTTTTGAGCTGCGGAAGACTCTTAAGAGATCTCGGAGGAGGGAGTTGAGAAAAGAACATTTGCGGCCACAACCAAACAGAGGAAGAGACGGATCCCGCCGGCGTTCCTCTGTTCAAATACAACATTTTCTCCTAAACGACAACGACAATGAAAACATACAATCATAAGGGACAGGATGGAAAGAGCAGAGCGGTACATTAATGCACGAAGCCTTGACTCTGCCGATCGTGTCTGGAACCCTCATGTCGTTCATCACAAGAAGAAAAGACAAGGAAGCGAATCAAGAGGAGAAAATCGGCAAAATAAAAATCAGGGTATATCGAAGAGAATCCGCTGTAGGCAGAAAGAGAAAAGAAGGACCGAAAACAAAAAATAAGACGGACACAGACGGAGGGTGTGGCGTCGAAAGCAGCGCGCCGATGGGCGAGAAAAGAGGGCGAGGGTTCGTCGAAGAGGGCCCTACCATTCGAGGCGCTTCTCCCTGAATTTCATGTCGTGCTTACCGGCGTGGAGGCCCCTGGTTCCGCATCTAAGCACGGCCGTGTGCTCGCGCAGGTCGAACTCTGCCGACCTGACCAGGACGCGCTTCTCCGCCGGCACCACTTTCTTTGGGATGCTGACCATTCTAAACGCCGAGAAATCGGGAGCCGTTGCTGAGGAGCTGCTACGCCGGGCATCCCACCTCGCGTTCCCTCCCGGGCCGAGAGGCACGTCGGCAAACTCGGCGGATCCAGTCGGCGACGAGGCCGAGGGAGGGCTCATGGACTGGACGGCTCCCGACATGGCGGCTGAGCTCGCGGTGGGGGAGTAGGGGTCCTGGACGAAAGTCTCGGCGGGGCTGTTGTAGTAGATGTAGTCGTCGTCGTCCTCTTCGATCTCGACCAGCCACATACCAATCTGGGCGACGAGCTCGCTGTCCCACATGCCCTCGCGCCGCGCGCTGCTCCTGAGCAGCTGGATGGCACGGCGGCGGATTATCGGGTCGCGCGACTTGGCCGCCACGACGTAGAGCGGCGGCACGATGCCGAGGTCGGCGCTGAAGCTGGGTTTGATGTGGTTTGCGGCGTACTCGTAGCCCGCAACGCCTAGGCGCGCGAGCTGGCTGTGCTGGTGGCGGCAGAAGACGTCCTGGTTCGGGCAGCGACGTTGGGCCGCCCGCTGCTCCTCGTCGCCCACCACCTCGGCGGCCAGATCGACGATGGCCTCGAAGTGGCCCTTGAAGCTGTCGAACTGCATCTCGCTGTCGCTGAAGGTCATGAGAAACAGGATCTGGCCCATGATCTGGAACATCTTGAGGACCGCGATGCCCGCCTTCTCCTGGACGCTGATGCCGGGGTCCTTCCGCGAGGAGAGGATGGGGTCGAAGGCGTGCGACCAGCTCTGGATGCGGGCGGCAAAGGCCTTGCCGTAGACCATCATGGACTCGGGCAGCAGATTCGGGCCGGCGTTGGAATACAGAGTCATGGTCTCCATGGCGCGGAAGCACTGTTCGCAGAGGGTGTCCCATGCCACGCGAGCCTCGATCAGGGACGAGAAGCGTTCGGGGATCGGCTCCTGGTGCGTCGAGACGGGCGAGCCCGTGTCGGCAATGGGGGAGCCGCCCTCGGCCGGCTTAGCCACCAGATGGATGACGTAGGGCTCGGGGAAGTGGAAGGCCATGTCGTAAGACTTGGCCTGGATGGCCAAGCGGGTGAACATCTGGATGAGCTCGTCCTCGACCGGCTCCTCGGGCTTGGGCATAAACGACCTCCTGCGCTCGGCGCGAAGCTTCTCCAGCAGGCTCAGGCCGTTTTGGATCTGCTTGATGGCCTGCTTGTGGTCGCCGATGAAGGAGTCGAAGCAGGTCAGCAGAACGCTCGCCATGAGGCGCGTGCGGTTTGACTTTTGATCCTGCGAGGTGCTTCGCATGAGGGCGGCGATTGCCTTGGAGTATTGCTGTATCGCGACCTCCCAGTGGCGGTAAATTACATCAGCAGGAGACGCCACAGCATAGGCGTCGTTCGGCGGCGAGTTCGGAGGCGACTCGGTCGTCTTCTCGAGCGTCTTGTACAGGGCGCCGAGGGCGACGACGGCATGCTTGACGGCCTCCTCCGTGTGGCACTCGCGCAGGACGGTCTTGGTCCAAAAGACGTTGTCGAAAAACCCCGACAGCTCGCCGGCGGTGCTGGTGCGGAAGAGCTGGAAGTACTGGCCCTCTTCCAGGTCGAAAGTAAGCCCCAGCGTCGGGGCCACCGGGAGCGGCAGCTGGGCGGCAACGGGAGTACGCGGAGGGGTGAGGTGCCTTGCTGGCCTTGGGCGGCGCGGCGGAAGGCGGACGGGCTGCCGAATCGGGGTGATGGCGGCCTCGACGGGGGCCGCTGGCTTGGGAGCGATCCGGATTTCCTCAAACGGGCGCGAGCTGTGGGCAGGGGGCGGGTAGCCGGTGCACTGTTTGCGCGATCGGACGCATTGCGTGCATGCGGGCCGCTGCTCATCACACTTGATCCTTCTCTGTCTGGCCAGGCGAAGGCTGTCAGCGGACTGCGCATCGGAGCGGGCGGCGCCGCCACATTGAGATTCGGACGAGTCAAGGAGTGTGAAGAAAGAAGGGACGGAGCCTGAGCCACAGGTCCCATGGCGTCGGGACCTTAAAGAAGCTTTGTTTGCTTGGATTTGTGTGCTTTTTAAGGTACCCGAGCCGCCTCGGATCAACCGTCCTCGGACTTGATGGGCACGGCCGGTGTTCAATGGGCAAAGGGGTTTACTTACTTGCAGTTTCTGCAGCCTGTCTTGGTCTTGGGCTTGCTTGTCCGCATCCTCTTCACCGGCTTCTGCGGCCCTTCGGCGGTCTCTGGCTTGGCGAGAGAAGCCATGCTTGTAGGTCTACCGTCCAACTACGATGTCGCGGTGCTTGTTACGATGCGAAGCCATAGAATGGCGAGCTGGTGGCAGGAAAGGCCTCGGCGAGAACAGGAGGTGGGTACCCGTGACGGGATGGATGTGGGTGTGGCCCGACTCAGGAAGTCGCGCGCGGGGAGAAAAGGGCCGAGGCGAGACTGCCCGGGGGCTCTGGACCCAGCGGGTCTATCGTCAAGCGATCAGAGAACCCGACACAGAAGTCTGCTTTGGGGCGTAGGCGGAAAGCCCTCGGCTCGCGAGACGATTGTGCCGTTGGGGACGCGGATCAACTGCTGGGTGGTCCTCGACCAAAGGGGAAAACGCAACGAGGAGAGGTGACTTGTTGCGCCGGTTTTTTGGGGGCTTTTTTTTTTTTTGTTGTTGTTGTTGTTGTCCCTTGCGTCGAGCTTCCGAACCTACCAGGTAGGCCCCTTATACAGGCTCGGCGACCTAGCCGAGAGGGGCCCCGCCGTTAGTCGGGACTCGTTGTGGTGTCTGTCCTTGTCACGCCCGTAGCAACCGTGCTCGCTGTTCTCGGCGACAGGTCGGATGCCACGGGCATCGATGTGCGCGGGCAGTCGAGCACCGAGATGCTGTCGGTCGATGGCCGTTCCCAAGATGGAAGGCGGATGCTGTCTGTGGCGTTGGGCGCTTGGACGTCGTTTATAGGCGGTGGCAGGACGGAGGGACGGGAAGGGTTGCGCAATTGAAGCTGAGGGCCGGGATTGGAGCTTGAAAAGTGGCAAGGTGACCCCCGGTCTTTGAGACCACGACAACCAGAGATAAGATGGGCAGACGGCGATGTGTTTATTCTGCAGCTCGCAAACGAGCGACGGAAGAATCGGAGAGGTGGGGAGTGAGCGAGCGAGAAAACAAGTGAGTGTGCGAGTAGGCAGGTATGTGTGTGTGTGTGGAAGTCGGAGGCAACAAGGAAGGGGATGGGGAGACGGACGGGCTGGGAGAGCCGGGCGGCCGCACAGCGGTGGTTATAACGGTGGTGGCAGATTCGGTGTACATAAGGAAAATCCCCTCTTCCAAGACATGGCGGAAGCGCCGGGCGGGAAGCGGTTAATTGGCGATTCTCGACATGGAGCCACAAGTATAGAACCTTATCGAGCAAACCTGAGATACCCTTGACATTCGACGGAAGTCGCGAGTGCAGTGAGTGCGTCGGTAGGCGAGCAAGAGGACGCCGAGGTACGACAAACACGCCCACATTTTCTTCTTTTGTCTGTGACGGACCCATCCATGTGTCTGCGGCGGGCGGTCATGGGCTGCTCGACAGTGGACAGGATACCGAGCCTGCAGCCGGGGCGGCAGGCAGCGCCCCTCCCTGACTGTCACCCACCCACACACCCACACCATGGCTATGCCCAGCATGCAGCAGGGAGCTGCGGCATGCAGTCAACTGCAGACGGCCGCAGGCAGCCTGCATTATTTTTTCCTGAAGCCACAAACGACGCCGGTGCAGCGTCACACTGAACAGCAGCCTGTCCCATGTGATTTCCCAGCGGTTTGCTGCTCTTGCTGGGAGTCCTCTTTACCCATGTCCAGCTGGGCGAGGAGGGACTGTCGGGCATTTTTGTTTCTCAACTGTTTGTCGCCACCTGGAGGCACTGGCGCTAGGCGACTGACAGCTAGGCGGGCCCATGACTAGCGTCCCCAGGGCTGCTAGTCTGCTAGGTTTGTTGGGACCCAAATGGTGACGGGTCCAAGCATCTGTGAGCCAACCAGGCACAAGTGACGACAGACACCCCATCCGGGTCCAGCGGGTACCTTGATTGTCTTTTTCTGACTGCCGAAGCTAGGGTCAGACGCTGTGACTTCTGTCGGCCAGTGCGATCTTTTTCTGCTTCCCCACCCTCCTCCATCTCCCCCAAACTCTGCTCGCTGTTTCACGGCAGACTTTTGGCCATGTGATTCCTTCATTCTTTCATGGAAACGGACCTTCGCACCATGCGGCTGCTGCCGTCTCGCCATTTCAGGAGAAAGCTGCAGGTGGTAAATGGGGGCTGTCGCCAACCAGGTGACGGCCCACGTCATTTCCGCGTCGCTGATGCGTTGCTGCGGCGTTTCTTGCAGGCTTCTTTTGGGCCAATTTCCTGGTCGGCAAGGCACGGATCGCGCGTGCGTCGGATCATCAGCGCAAAGGATTCCTTCCAGAAGCGTGAGCGCTCTCTTTTCCCTCTCCGGGGGCTTCCCCTCACCCCCTCCACTTCAGCCCTATGACGCGAAGTACCTAGTCCCCACCCTGCCAGGCGGCCGCGTTTGCATTGGTCGGCAGCCCAAGCAAGGTGCGTCTCTTTTGACGCAGGGTCAAAGCAGAGACCGGCCGCGGCCTTTTGAAAAGCAGGCCCAATGGCGTCCAATCAACAACGGGGCAGCGAGGTCCCGGCCATACCCAGCGGCTTGTGCCGGACAGATCCCAGGCTCCGATTCGTGCTAGTTGCGATGATGGACAGCAGGATGGAAAGGACAGGGAGGAGACAAGGATGATGGAGTCTGCAGGACAGCCTGGCTGCCAGCTGTCGGCCCAACCCAGGCTGCTGGGTGTCCAAGCACAAGGTGAAACCGACATTAGCAATGTCGCCATGGGCTCGCACGCCCGGCCAATCAGGGGCGCGCGATGGGATGGTCGGTAATACCGCCTGCAGCCTCCCGGCCACAACCCCTCCAAGCGTCAGGTCAGAATATCGGCCCTCCCACTCGATTGGCGAGGCTGTGTCATTCGTCGAATGCCAATGCATCCCAAACGGGCATGAAGAAACGGGAGGGAAATCGAGGCGAGAGGGACAGACTGACTACCACCCAGGGTAAATAACAATGATTCATATCTGTTGCCTGATGTGGCTTGCAGGTGGCGGCGCCAAACCTGCGGTCGCTCGCTTCTGACGAGCCCTCACGATCAGGATAACAGGCCAACTTGTAGGCACCAGAGGCACCTGGGGATGCTGACTGGCTTGATTTTGGCATGCGACCACTCACAGGCAGCCGTTTTGTGTGGGTGATGGGCTGCCTCCGGAGCTACTGGAGAAGCGGCCCACGGGAGGGCTGCGCCACGATCTGTTGCAGATTGCCGCGGTAAACGACGATTTTTGCAGCTTGGCGGGGTTCTTGGGAAACAAAAAAAGAAAAAACAAACATGACGCTCCGGGGGACTCCGGTCTCCCAGTCTGGCAGCTTCGTCGACGGGATCTTGGCAGCCCGGGGTTGTGGGGGAGGTCAGCAGCCTACCTACCTAGGTACATGCACATACCAGCCATGACTGGCAAGCTGTTTAAGCGCTGGCCGTCTCACACCAAGGCCCCAGGTGGTATTGGGGGAACCTCGGCATCTGGGCGCGGCCGCACCACGCCCAGAGGAGCCCGGCGCCGCCGTTTTTTGTGGTGGGCCGGGCGGTTGAATTGTCTACCGACTCGTCCTTGTCTATACCCAACGGCCAAATAGAGTGCTCCGGGCTCCGCGTACAGATTGCCGAGATAATAGCCTCCAAAGCTCAACTTGTACATACAGGCATCAGATCGGTAGACATGCATCTCCATGGTGTCGTGTTACCACCTCGGCCTTGCGTCTGAGCTGTGGGTGTGCCGCCCAGGCTGGAGTAGGCCCGAAAGCGATTTTTGTGCTGTTTGACCTGATCCGTCCCGGGCCATGCTAGTGCTCTCCCGCAATCTGACATGCATCGCCTGTCATGGTCTGCTTCCCCTTTGCTGACGGCGTCTCGTCTCGCTCTCCTCCAGATCAAGGACGGACGGAGTTGGATATATTAAGTGCTTTTGTACGTTTGAGGTGGTAGGAGGCCTGCACACCATCCGCTGCCACGTCTGACGGAGGACGGGGCCAGCGCTGGATCCGGCTCTCCGAGTGGGGTGCCCGTCATGACGCACTAGATGGCAGGCCACTTGGTGCTCGGCCGAATCCCGATCCTGATTTGGCAGTGATATTCAACTCTCGGCGCCGGCCTCCCGGAGCTGTGCACAGGTCGGCGAGTGCAGCTCAAGGGCGAGGCTATGTTTGGTTTCTTGGGAGCGAGGCATTGACGTATCCCGAGAGTTCGGTACTGTACGTCCGCAGGTGGGGTAGAGCAGCAAGCTCAGGCCTCAGAGGGGCAAATTGTTTAGTTGGAAATATCTGTGCCCAGCAGCTTTGTGTAACGAAGAAAACACCAGCAAGCAGCAACTACCCGCCTCGAAACAAATCTTAGTCGAATTGGTTGCGTTTATTGCTTGAAGCACACGGGACGCGGCAGTTTGCATGGCGGCCCAACATCTCTCCGTCTCGGACCTCGTCTTCTCGGAGCGGGCGAACCACAACTTCTCGCGCATCCTGGGCGATCTCAAGCGCGCCAACCTCAGCGTCGAGAACCGTCTGCGCTCCATCGTCGACGACGCCCGCTTCGTCGCCACCACCGCTGCCGCGCAGGGCCGGCCCCTGGTCGCCAACGAGCGCTGCGGCAGCTGGTACGTCGAGCCGCGCCTCAAGGCCGCCTCGGCCTACTTCAAGAGCACCGACGGCCACACCGGCCAATGGAGCTTCAGCACTCGCCGTCTGAACCTGCACCTACTGCCCCTGATCGGTCGCAGCGATGGGTGAGAAGTGCTCTGCTACCTATGGAACTGCCATCGGGCTGTGCCCACCTTTATGTACCTGGTATTTAGGTAGTCTCTCGCTTCGGTTGACTGGCTGACTGACTGACTGGAACCTGGGCCCTCGCCCCATCTTTGCGCCTTGCTTGGTCCCGTGTAGATGCATCATCGTGGACTCTACAAGGCGAGGAAAACGTAAGGCATGCCGCCGTATCTGGCTACCACATCAGCCTCCAGACCACGTTTCGGCATGCGTTATTGACCATGGATGACTTGCCATCTCTTTCCCCAACGCCCCCGGCCGTCTCCACAGGCATACCAGATGCGCTCAGCAAGACGGTCCCCATCTGGTGCTGCGTCCTGAACCGGGCCCTCTTCCCGGATCTACCAGAAAGCCAACGCGGCCTTTACGTGCCGCCCAACGCCGTTTCCGACTCGGAGCGGAGCCAAATGCTGGCCCGGCTGCCCGAGTTCGTCGCGTCGCTCGAGCGCCTCGGCCTGGACCTCCCAGCCCTGCGCGCGCAGCTGAAGAAGCCCCTGCGGCCCATGTGGCTCAACCGGCCCGACGGCGACGGTGGTGACGACGACGGTCAAACCCCGTTCCCGTTCTCGGAATCCCTATTCGCCGTCGCCACCGACGATCAGCAGCTGCAGCATTCGCCAGTCGACATCTTCGAGGCCTTCCACCCCATAATCTGCTGCACCAGCTCGCGCCGCGTCGCCGGCACCGAGATGAGCGAGTCGGGCTACATCCAGGGCGCCGGCGACGACACGGAGAACTGGGCCCACGGCCTGACCCCGCCCGTCTTCTGGGCCAACGCCGCCCGCCTGCTCGCCACCCCGGAATCCGACCTGCCGCGCCTGATCCGCGAGCTCGTCTCCGAGGCGTGCGTGGGCGATGATGCCGCCGGCGCCGTCACGCAGCTGACCGACTTCCTATCCGTCTCTGCCCTTCCGTTAGCTGCTGCTGCTGCTGCATCTTCGCCATCGGCGCCGACGCTGTTGCTCACCATCTCGCTCCTCCCGCGCGTCACCAAGCCCGAGACGTGGACCAAGTCGCCGACGACCCTCGAGGTGGGGCTGGGAAAGGGCAAGATCGCGAGCCGCAACCTGCGGCAGGCGCTGCCGAGCATCTGCGCCTTTGTCCACAAGGCAGCCGCGGCAGGAGCAGCAGAAGGCAGCTCGGTCAAGGTGCTGGTGGCGTGCGAGACCGGCCGTGACGTCTCTGTCGGCGTAGCCCTGGCCTTGGCGTGCCGCTGCTTCGACGACAATGGCAGCATCTTGTCTGCCGACGCCGCCTGCCGCCGTCCCAGCCCGACCAAGGACTCCATCAGGACCAAGCTGGGGAGAATCGTCACCACAATGCCTGAGGCTAACCCTAGTCGGGCTACACTGCAGAGCGTCAACAGTTTTCTGATGGACTGGAGGGAGTGAAGCCGGGCTGTTAATCTGAAACGGACCAACGATATCCAACAGCCCTGAATCGATAGAAACATCGAAAACCGAAGTCGCTATGTCTATAGTTTTTTTTTTTCTCTTGGAAAAGCTCCTATCAATGCTCTATGCACGGGCGTCTTGATGAACATCTACCTCTAGGAGACAACAGCCATCGCGTTCCATCCCGGCCGGAGTGATAAAAAGAAAAGACGAGCGAGGGGCTATTCCAACCGAACTTAAACTGTGGTTTTGGTGTCGAATGGTGTCGAGAATCAAAAAACCGAGAACGCTGGTGGCTGCGATTGTGTATAAAAAGTCAGTTCATGGTTCCCGACCATCTATTCCCGTGACGCCTTCTCGGCAATGATCTTTGTGATGTTGGAAAAGTCTCGTTGTTCGGCAATGCCGCAAATC
Source organism: Magnaporthiopsis incrustans (assembly GCA_003049425.1). Taxonomy (NCBI): domain Eukaryota; kingdom Fungi; phylum Ascomycota; class Sordariomycetes; order Magnaporthales; family Magnaporthaceae; genus Magnaporthiopsis; species Magnaporthiopsis incrustans. The sequence continues at coordinate 58,050 of PYSR01000036.1, read as the reverse complement.
TGTCCAAACACAGGCTCCGCACCACCGCCGCTCGCCACCGCAGCCCTGTCGCTCGGGTATGGTAAACCGCTGCTGCAGCAGCGCCACCAACAGTGTCAGCAGCGGAAGCAGGAGAGAGAATAGATGCACATAGATGAAGTACATACCTCGTGGCCCCGGCCGCCCGGGCTATATAACGACGGAGAATCCCGCGCCATTCATCCTAGATGGCGCCCGAGGCGATCTTGTCCAGACACGCGGGGAACTCCGCCCAGTCGCGCATGACGACGACGGCGCCCGCCTCGAGCAGCGTCTTCTCCATCATCGGACGCAAGTCGTCGGCATAAGGGCCCACGTAGCCGACGACCTTGATGCCGGCGCGGGCGGCGCTCAGGGTCCCACTGCGCGAGTCCTCGACGGCGACGCACTCTTCGGGCCTGAACCCCAGCTGCTTCATGGCGTGCAGGTAGATGGCCGGGTCGGGCTTGCTGGTGGGCGGATCGATGCTGGTGGCGGCGCTGTAGACGCGGTCGCCAAAGTAGGGCGCGAAGCCGACCTTGTCGATGCTGGCCCGCACGCGGCGCAGGGCGCTCGACGACACGACCGCCATTGTGTACTTGCTGTCGCCCTCTTCACCGTCCGCCAGGCGCTTGAGCTCGGTTTCGACGCCGACGCAGGGGCGGAGCGAGGACTTGAGCTTGGCGATCACCACGTCCTCCTCGCGCTTGACGTACGTCTCCAGCTCGTCCGGCGTGAGGTGCAGGCCGTGCTGCTTCTGCAGCGTGCCCATCATGCCGCGGAAGTTTTGGCCGACGAACTCCTTGATCAGCGTCTCGCCCGAGAAGGGCGGCAGGTCGAGCCCCTTGGCCTTGCAGATCTCGTTGATCAGCTCGGCACAGCCCTCGAACGCGAGCTCCTCGGACAGGACGAGCGTGTTGTCGCAGTCGAACAGGAGGGCCTTGATGGTTGGGGCAGACATGTTGGGCGTCTAGGCGGAAGCACGGTATTATCTGTCGCGAGCCAAGTCGGGTAATTATCCAAAGAGTGGTCAGATATGGGTCAGGGGGTAGGTAGATTGGCGGAACAAGTGTGTTGACAGGAGAACAACAACAAGAATGGCCCGCTCATGTACGCGAAACAAGATGACGGGTCCTAAATAGGATGGTACCTGCCTACAAGCACGGCTCTTCCAGGTGAATCTAGGACTCAATTGAGGGGAGGAATGGACCTGATGGTGACAGAAACAGGAGCAATTGGCCCACGAGAGGAAGGTCCTTGTGGCAGAAGAGAAGGGTGGAAGTAAGCAGCAAAATGAAAGGACGGCTGCGAAAAAGGCGAGCAAAGCGGACGAGAAACCGGAAGGCCAATTGGGCGAAAATGGGACGAGTGGGAGTTTCCTGAACCCTGACGAGGAAAACTTGGCAGTACCGCGCCTCCTTGTTGCTATTTTTTTTTTGTCCAACCAGCCCATCAGCTTCCACGGGAACGGGAGAGGCCACATCTACCTAGGAGGCACAAAAGGGGTCGAACTCAGTCGGCCTTTCCCGACGTGGGATGGGATGCCCCTCCAGTGTCGTCATTGTGGAGAAGATTACATGACTCTCTCCTACTCTTGGAGCGCGTCGTCTCGCCCATGAGAGGTTTTGCTTGCGATGCATGTTGACGTTGCCGATGGAGCTTATGTCCAGGAAATCTAGGGTCTCCGTCTCACGGGCCCGCAAGTCCAGCATTGGATGGCTCGGCATGCGCGCTTTATAGGCCACCTCGGCCGCGTGCGGGTCCGTTCGCAGAAAGCGGCGTCGATCCCGGTACCAGATCGACCGGCACCGAAAATCAACAGCCTGCTAATCCCTCATAGGACGCTTTATATAGCACGCACGCGGCACGTTGGCGGTGTGGCGGGGGTTGGAAGTGGGGGTCAGCTGGGATGACGGCCCGGGAAAGCATGTGAGAGACGCGGGGGGCTGGTGGGCTGGTGGGTTGGGAGGCGGGCGATAAGCTATGGAAAAACTTGAACCACTATGAAACTGTTTATGTGACGGAGTCTCTAGGCTGATATCTTACAGGTGCCAAACGGGCCGGGTATAACGAGGATCTGGGATATACAGGGTTCTACATCCAAATAGGTAGAGAGGTAGGTAGGTAACGCGAGTAGAATAAAGCACTGCTTCTGGTATCATAGTGGCGGAAGATCCTCTCGGCAGATGGGGCACTGCAGCCTGAAGCGCAGCCAGCCCTCGAGGCACTCGCTGTGGAAGATGTGCCGGCAGGGCGTGACCATGTACTGCCTGCGCGCGAACACGCCCGCAACCCCGCCCGCCGCCGGGTCCGAGTGTCCCGCCCGGATGACGGGAACCTCGAGCACTTCGCGGCAGATGGCGCAGTCGACGCCTCGCATGCGCGTGTGCTTGCTGCTGCCGTCCTTGTCCTTGTCCTTGTCTCCTGTCCCGGCCGACGAGCGCCTCCGGCCGGCCACAGGACTGCTCGGCTCTGACGACGAGCCGCTTCCCATGAGGCCCATGGGCAGGCCGCCAGCCTCGAGGTTGTCCTCGCGCAGTATCGGGTGGTAGTCCCACGCCTCGGGCGCCCATCCCTTGGGCACGCCGAAGCGCGGTCCTAAAACGTCCTGGAACCCGAGCACCCAAACCTGGCACCACAGCCAGCCGGCGAGTATGAGAAACGCGTTCCAGTCGGGTCGCGCAAACGCTATGTTGCGCTCGCGTAGGTAGAAGTAAGCCACCGGCAGCAGCCGCAGAACCGACTGCCCAATGGTGAAGCGCCAGGCGAAGGCCCGACGAGAGTTGCGCGCCACGTTGCGTGCTATCTGCGGCACCCAGAGCGAGAGATACGCAAACGATAGCATGTTGGCATAGGCAGACCGTGCCCACGCCCACCATGAGGTTGCTGCAAGCGATAGAAACAAGAGCATCAGACCAAACAGTACGAACCGCCCCAGAATCGCGGAGAACGGGGTGGGTTGCTGCTGCTGGGTAGCTGCTGTGTTGCTGCCTCCCGTGGTGTTTGAATTCGGGTTTGTAGTCGGAAGGAGACTGTCAGTTGGCGCTGCGTTCTCCATCTCGAGTATTTCAGCGTCGATGTCCTGGTCCGACGGTATGATTATCGGCGGCGTCTGTGGCCGTCGAGCAGGCATCTCAACCGCCGATGCAGGAGCCGCTGCCGCTGCTGCTGCTGCTGCTGTTGTTGCTGTTGCTGTTGCTGTTGCTGTTGCTGCCGCCCGAGCCGCCGCGGCCCGGGCGGCTGCCTCTCGGGCCGTAGGAGCACTGCTGACAGCTGCTTGTTCCCTCTCGCGGTTTCTCCGCTCCGGCTCCTGCACCTTGTAGACCTCGTACAGGAAGCTCCCGCCGATGGTCATGCTGATGAAGCCTGCAAAAGTCAGCAGGAGGGACGGCAGAAGCGTCGCCGACGCCGACAGGCTCCAGAACGAGGCGGCCCCGAAGACGATGCCGTCGGCGAGCACCATGATGCCGGCGGTCCAGAAGCTCACGCGCCCCAGCGTCGACGGTGTCGACGACTCCCGCATCTGCGTCTTGAGCAGCTGGACCTGAGCGAACATGACGGCCGCGAACGTGACCAGCCACAGCTTCGCCGAGTGCGCATAGACCTCGTCCTTCATCCCCACGAGGTGCCTCCCGTCGGCGGGCGCAAAGTCGGGCGAGCCCTTGGACTCGAGGAAGAAGGCGCAGTCGGGCGAGTAGACGACGGCCGACATCTTGAGGTCCGGCGTCGCAGGCACCGGCGCTCCCGTCGGGAACCTCAGCTCGTCCTCGATCAGGCCCACCATGGCGGCAAGCGGGTCCGTCTCGAGGGGGTGCACCTGGATGTACACGACCAGCTCGCAGTGGGGCGACGGATTCCACGTCTCTTGCGGCATGTTCGGGTGGGAGCTCCAGGGGTTGCTCAAGTCGCCGAACAGGGCCTCCTCCTTGCGCAACAGAACCTCGCCCGTCGTCTCGTTGAGCAGCTTCTGGCTGGAGCGGAAGAAGTTTGGGCCCGGGGCGAGGTGCGGCAGGCCGAAGATGCCACCGAACTTGTCGCTCGTCGTCGTCAGCAGCATGGCGCCCTGCCCCGGCCAGTGGACGCCGTGGAGCCGCACATCGAACGTGCTCCCAGTGCCCAACACGTCCTCGATGCTGGCGAGGGCCGAAACTTCCCTGACCAAGCCGCCCTTGCTACGGGTTTGGTCCCCGCCGGCACCCGAGTCACCGTCCTCCAGCCGCACGGATCTGTGCTTGTCCTCTACCCGCAACAGCATCTTTCCCTCGGCGCCTGTGATGTTCCTGCCAAACTCGCGTCCAGCCCAGAGGATGGTAGGTGCTATCCGGGTCAGGTTGTAGTCGCGGCTCTCCCGCTTTTCGGACCCCTCGCGCCGCACCCATTCCCCGTGCACTATGCCCGTCGCATTGCGCCACGTCGGCCGTGTCTGCTCCAAGTCCCAACCGCCATCGCTCACGCCGCTGCCGGCATCTGGAGGGAACGCGTTGCGGCTCCACTCTAGACATCTGTCCTTGAAGCGGCCCAGGTCCGCCCATACGTAACCATCCTCCTCGCGGAAGCCGGTGACGTTGAGGTACTTTTTGGCGCCGCCGCCGTCGGCCGGGGTCGGAGTCGGGGCAAAGTCACCCCACTGGGTGCTGTTGAGGACTCGGTGGGCAGCGCGCTGGCGCTCGAGGCGGGCGGCGAGGATGGCGGGAGCGGCGATCAGGCCGGGGCCGGCGTCGGGGGCCGAGGTCAGCCAGAGGACCAGGACGATCAGCAGAACGACGCGGGCATGGTCCTGGGGTGGAGGCATCCCGCCCGCAGCTCCCCGGAAGCTCGAAAAAAAAACAAAAGCGAAAAAAAAAGGAAAAAAAAAAAGAGTGCGTGGTTTATCGATGGCCCATGGTAGGAGAGGGCTAAGGGATGCGGGAAAGACGGCGGTCGGTCCGGGATTCTAGTTCCAGTCCGATGCGTGCTGTGTGTCGGGTGTCTGTGCTTCAGGATTTCAGAGGAACATTTCTTTGGTCGGCAGGGTCGGAAAACTCGGAACAAGTCACGCAAGCGGACTCGGGGGTAAGGGAGCGACTTGTCAGGCGCTTGAGGGACCGCGTGAGGGGCCGGCTCAGTCAGGATCCATTGCGTGGAAAGTCCAACCGATGACATTTGGGGTGTGGCCTTCTGGAAAAGACGCCCGGGCCACAAGCCCGACGTCAACCCGGCCGCCGCACCCACACCGCTGCTGCATACCCCCCTGTCTGGGCCACCTGCAACGTGGTGGGGTGGCGTCGCGACCCCCGAGATTTGCACCTGCTGTCACAGTCGCAAACAGATGGAACATTTGACTCCCGATGTCCAGCCTGAATTGAACAGTCAAGTCTCGTCAATTTCCCGAACAGAACTCAAGTGATACTATCCGCCAGGCAATTCCCACGTGTAAATCCTCATCCTCGCACCTCCCTGCAACCTTCGATCACCAGAGGGAACGTCGCTGCGTCTACCCGTGGCACAAAGTCCACCCTAAAAAAGAGAGGAAAGGAGAACCGCCGTCGCCCAGCACAGGAAAATAAAAAGGACAAAAAAAAAGTAAAACAGAACAAGAGAAGATGGCATCAAACAACGACAACAACAACAATAACGACTCCAGCCAAACGACTGTAAGTGAGACGCGAAGGGGCGGATTTGAACTTCGCTGTGAGGATGAACATGGACCGGATACAGCGCTGCAGCGGACAACTCGGAGGAAGCACATCCGTACTCAAAGACTGACTTCTCCAGCAGCAAGGGTCCGAGTCTGAAGATGCGCGCGGCGAGCTGACGGCGCAGCTCGAGGACCTCCTGAACACCTTATCCAACAAGTTCGCCGGCGTGTCGAGCGAGATCTTTGCAAAGAGTAAGTGCTCTGAGCCCCGAACAGGCTGTTAGCCACGTGCAGACACTTGTTAACCCAATCCAACACATAGTGGACGAGATGTCCCGGCGACTAGACAACCTAGAAGCACAGTTGGCCGCAAAGGCCGAGAACAACGCAGGTCCCAAGTGATGGGCTGTCTACCTAGGGAGCTGGATGGAATGCGTGCTTGTTTGAGCAAGGGCACCGGCAGAGATCCGGTCACTGGCGTTATCGAATTTACTGGGGCGCAACAACCCCTGGCGGCTGTTTTGACATTTCTTCTTTTTCGTTTCGCCTCCTACACAGGTAGGTTGGCAGTCGGGGCCAGCTGTTGCGTGTCACAAAGGCAGCTGAGCACGGCCGAAGTTATATAAGCCCCCCTTTTTTTTATCCTCTGTCCAAATAATACATTTCATAAAGACGTCAGATCAACAACTGTGTATGCCGCATGTCGGCTTTTGTGTTCGAACCCGAAGAGCACCGCTACTTTTGTGATGCGACCCGTTGCACAGCCCTAACTTGCAACTCCTTTCATGTCCCCGATAGTAGCCATCCGTGAACCCTTGCATCTCGCCGTAAGCTTGGACCTGGCGGATTGTCTACAGCTCGTCCTTGCCAGTCACCTTCTCGGCAACCTTCTCAGAGAACTTCCTGAGAACGTTGGTCTTGCGCGTCAGCTCGTCCTGCTTGGTCGGCGCGAGCCCGCCCTTCTTCAGGATTCCCTCCAGGCGCCCCAGCTCCTTGGACACAAAGTTGTCGTTCTTGCTGAGCTTGTCGAACACGCGCAGGTAGTACTCGGCGTACTTGAGCTGAGCCGCCTCCTTGAGGTCCGCGGCCGCCTTCTTGGCCTCGGCCGCAGCGTCGCTCAGCGACGTGCCTCCAGTGTACTTGGCAACAATGGCGTCGATGGCGGCGAGGGTGCCGGCGGTAGCGTCGACGCCGCCGCCAGCAGCGCGCTGAGTGCCCGTCTTCTCGTTCAGGAACTTGACCAGGTCCGCCTCGCTCCGGCCGCCACTGTATGCCTGGGCTTCCTTGCTGCCCTTGGGGAAGAACTTGATGGTCGGGTACGACGAAACGCCTTCTTCCTGCGCCGTGGCCTTGCTGTTCTCCGCCTCGGCGTCGACCTTGGCGATCACAACGTCGTCCTCCAGCGAGAAGGTGTTGGCGAGGTCCTCCCAGATAGGAGCCAGGGTCTTGCAGTCTATTGCGTTTCGGGCAGTGAATTCTTAGTACAGAGAACACGAGAGACCGGGGCTCAGCAGCATCGGGCAAAAAGGCGACTGGACGGGGAACTTACGTCCGCACCACGGAGCAGTAAAGGCAACGAAGACGTGCTTGTCAGCGCCAATGGTCTTCTTGAAGGTCGCGTCGGTCAGCATGTTGACGTTGGACGGCGCTGCCATCTTGCGCTTGGGCTTGGCGCCCGTCTTATCCGTGATGAAGGCGCTGAGGGCGTCGAGGTCGCGGCCGCCGTTGTACTCCTCGGGCTTGTCGGTCTTGCCGTCGAACCACTTGAGGGTCGGGAAGCCCTGGACGCCGAAGCGCTTGCCCAAGTCCTTCTCGGCGTCGGCATCAACCTTGGCGATCTGGACCTTGTCCTTGGAGCCGACAAAGGCTTGGGCCAGCTCCTCGTACACGGGGGCTAGGTTCTTGCAGTGGCCGCACCAGGGGGCAAAGAACTCGACCAGCGTGGGCTTGCCCGACTTGAGGACGACATCGTCGAAGTTGGAAGGGATCAGATCCAAGACAGCTGATTTGGCAGCCACGAGAGCCGCGAGGGCTGCGAACAAAAAGAGCCCGAAGCTCTTGGGGAGAGCCATGGTTGTGGACGGCGGGGTGGGGGGTTCCTTGGCAGGAATAGTAGGGATAGTGACTTTGGACCAATATGGTGAAATGAAGCTTGGTGCGTTTCCCGGATGCGAGTTTCAAAGCTCTGGGCTCTGGAGGCGTCGTTGGAAATCAATTCCAATGTGCACGCTATCGATGGTCAGCAAAAAGACACTTTGCCTCTGCCTCCACCTGGTGCTAGGAGAGGGAGCTTTCCCAGGAGGCGGCGGCGTCGGTGAGGCGAGGCTAAGCTCCATCCATCCCCTGCATTGAACGACGCCACGCCTCCCGCTCGAGCTGATGGCGCGGCACCCCACAATTGGGTCCATATTTTGGTGGAGGCTGAAATCAGCCACATGTGGCGCTGGAAAGCAAGACAGACCCCTGCGAACGGGTGGTCCCAGGCACACAAGCCGAAAAAAAAAGGGCCGGCCAAAATTCCACAGAGGGGAACAAAGTCATAACCATCGACTTGGATCTTCGCAGCTCTTCTCCAACGCCCGCCAAACCACCAGTCTCCGACCGACACCACCGCGAAAACAAATCCCTCATTCGCAACAAAAACCCGTCAAAATGTCTCACGAGAGCGTCTGGAACTCCCGCCCCCGGAGCTACGGCAAGGGCGCGCGGGCTTGGTACGGGGCCCTTTATCCTGTCGCCGACGAGGGCAGTGTGGAAGGGGACTTGGAGAGGAGGGGAAGAAGGGCACGCGTACGAGAGGGCCAAGGGAAGGACGCAGAATGCAATTGCTAACGTGGGGTATTTCTTCTCGTGGAATAACAGCCGCGTCTGCAGCCACCGTGCCGGTCTGATCCGCAAGTACGGCCTCGACATCTGCCGTCAGTGCTTCCGTGAGAAGGCCGCCGACATTGGCTTCGTCAAGGTACGCCCCTCCTGCGCCAACACGCATGCACGGGATCGTTACCCGAGTCTTTGCGATGCGAATTAGGAGCCCGGAGCGAAAGAGAGCACCATGCTGACTTTCACAATCCGACACGCAGCACCGTTAAATATCGAATACCCAAAAAGCGGCGTGGCGGGCATATACGGCGTACGGAGAGGGGAGGGACGAGGAAGACCCCGGGAACCGTGTCATCCATCTGGGGCCTATCCATTGGAAGTCTCGGCACCAAATACATTTCATCACCCTCTGGGAAAATCATCTGCGGCAGCGATCTTCTCCTGCGGCCGGCATCGGAGTTTGTTGGTCTTATTTCATAACTATCGGAAATGGAATTGGAATCATTGGCTTGACCACGACGCGTGACGAAGAAGGGACTCTCCGCGTCCTTGTGCCCTCCTCTTTGAAGCAAGTGCAAGTCCACACTATCGCTCACGTCGCTAGATTATTGAGGTTTTGGTCTTCAGTGTGGATGGTGACGAGGGACTCAACATGTTCCTCACTTGAATCGTTGGTTATCACGGCATTGTGATGCGGTCATCTGTACCATCACATAGCCCATGGAAGCAATGATGGGCCGAATCACAAACACTCACCATGCCTCACCAGATGGCCACAAGCCGCCCGCCCACCGGGTCACATGGCGCCGTCGGCTTCGAACCTAACGTTCTATGTACATATCAAATCCTGGGATTTGCGATTATATGAACAGTGCAGCCAGAAAAGAGAGGAGATGAATGAGCCCGGGGTTGGTATACATCGTAACACATATAATACAGGAAGAAGCAGGGTGTGCGGCTCGGAGCAACCTGATTTGGGCGTGTGCCGACCCCTGTCCGTAATGTATGTAACATTACAAACCATTAACCCCTGCCGTTCGCTTTTTTTTTTCTTCCTTGGAGAACCCCTTTTTAACATTCCTTTTGCCTCTAGCCTGAAGCACCACCGTCTCAAGAGATGCTCGGCGCGCGGAAGGGATGTAGAGGGAAAGCCCCGAGATCAAGCATCATCTCGTAATTTAGACCAACGAGGCACGATCACTTCAGGATGCGAGTGACTAGACCAGTGGCGACGGTCTTGCCGCCCTCGCGGACGTTGATGCGCATTCCGTTCTCAATGGCGAGGGGGGCGTGCAGGGTGGCAACCATCTCGACGTTGTCGCCGGGCATCACCATCTGGGACTTGTCCTCGTGGGTCTCGGGCCAGGTGAGGGTGCACGACTCGTTGGCGGTGCGGACGTACATCTGGGGGTGGTAGTTCTCGCCGAAGCCCGTGTGGCGGCCGCCCTCCTCCTTGGTCAGCACGTACATGGACAGCAGGAATTGGCTGTGGGCCGTGATGCTTCCTGGGGCGGCGATGACCTGGCCGCGCTTGACATCCTCGCGGCGGATACCGCGAAGCAGGAGACCTGAGTTGTCGCCGGCGCGGGACTCGTCGCACGACTTCTTGAATGTCTCAATGTCGGTGACCTTGGACTTTGTGATCTCGGACGACTTGCCGACGATGTCGATGTCCTGGTCGCGCTTGAGAACACCACGCTCGACACGGCCCGAGACGACGGTACCCCGGCCGGCGATGGAGAAGACGTCCTCGACGGACATGAGGAAGGGCTTGTCCAGGTCGCGCTCAGGGGTGGGGATCCAGTCGTCGACGGCCTGCAGAAGCTCGTCGATCTTCTGCTGGCCAATCTCGGGGCGCTTGTCCGTCAGGGCACACAACGCGGAACCCATAATGACCGGGGTGTTGTCGCCGTCGAAGCCGTACGAGGTGAGCAGCTCGCGCATCTCCATCTCGACGAGCTCCAGCATCTCTGGGTCGTCGATGGCGTCGACCTTGTTGACGAAGACGACGATCTTCTGAATGCCGATCTGGCGGGCCAGCAGCAGATGCTCCCTGGTCTGGGGCATCTGGCCGTCCGAGGCAGCGACAACAATAATGGAGCCGTCCATGTTGGCGGCACCAGTAATCATGTTCTTGATGTAATCGGCGTGGCCGGGACAGTCAACGTGCGAGTAGTGGCGGTTCTCGGTCGAGTACTCGATGTGCGCCGTTGAGATGGTGATACCGCGCTTCCGCTCTTCTGGCGCCTTGTCGATGGCGCCATAATCGAGGAAGTTTGCCAGGCCCTTCTCAGCCTGCCTCTTGGTGATGGCGGCAGACAGGGTGGTCTATATTGGCCGTCGAGGCGGGGTTAGCAGCTTGTCCATGTTGACAGCACACGAGCCAATGCTATGGCCAAGACAGAGCAACCACATAAAATCAAAATGGGAGCAGAGCGCCATGCACCTTTCCGTGGTCGACGTGACCGATCGTGCCTGAACGGGTGGTCAGCTCCAGTCGAGGAAAGAGGGGTACCGAGCTAGGTGGCAGTGTGATTTGAGCTTCTGTGCTGATTATCCTTACCGATGTTGACGTGAGGCTTGGTCCTCTCGAACACGGCGTACCCCCTGCGTAGGTCGAGGACGGGAGACTGTGTTTGGCGCTGGAGGGACAACAGGGGGTTTGCTCCGGACCTGTTGAGCGCGAACCGCGCCGTCCGCACCAAAGGCGCGAGGGTTCTTAACGACGCCGACATGGCTGTGGGTGGGGTTTGAGGAACCCGGCACTCTGGCGCGGAAGAAGTAGGCTAGAGACTCCAAAAATTGAGGGATTGGAGGAGCTGAGGGTATCTGGGAACCCTGTTCCAAGCTCAACTGTCGACGACGTTATGTGCGGCGCAATTTTCGACGACAAAATTTCGCAAGATTTCGACCGACCCAGGCTGGACAGCTCCAATTGTGGCTCGAGCGCGGGGGCGCCACAAAGCCCTCCAGGGGATCTCCGCAGGGGCATCACGTGGGAATTCTCGTGGCATTGGACGCCAGAAGCTCGCCCAGCAGCCGCCATTGGTAGGTAGGCAGCCTGCTCAATCTTCAAACGAAGGAAGCCGGGGGGCATTTGCAATCAATGTGTTGCGCCAATTCTTCTTCTGGAAAACAATCGAACCATGTTCGTTGTCTCGGTTCCTTGGTTGGAGGTGCGCGAGGAGCGTGGCATGGATTGGCTTCGTGAGTGGGATTGGAAAGCAACTGCTCACGCAAATCACGAAACCTCGCCGGTTTGCTACTGTTCCCTCATCCTAGTCAAGCGCCTAGTCAAGAATGAACTGCCAGACTCGTAGGGCTTGCGTCTCGGTCTCTCACCTCGCATGTTCTGCCAGCGCGCCTCGATCTTTGGTCAACAACCTGAAGACATTGTATTCTCGATTTTTGACGGTGAATTTTGGAGGCTGGCCGAGGTGAAAGATGTGACAAAGCGAGAAGCTCAACGGCTGCGGCGGACCAGCACACAACCTACTTCCAAAAATACTGCCACGCGAAAAGGGTCTCGATAACGCCAACGACTGCCGGCCCAGTCATGTCCTGGGACTCCTCTCCTGAAAGCTACAACTGGTCCTGTCATCAAGACCGACACTTCTGACAGGGTAACTGCTTTACTTTTTGCTTTCTTTACCATTGGAAACCCCCAAATTTCGCTCCGTTGTGGCCCACAAGGCGGCTGCCTAGAGTTGTTAATGTTGAAGGAAGATTCCCCCCCCCCCCGAATATAGTCCGGCGCGGACTTGGCTCTCGGTGTGGTGAGCCTGGGCTGGAATGTTCCATACCACTCCACTGGGAGCAACAAGTAGTTGACCGCCTCCTTCTCGGGTTCTTGCTTCTTCTTTATAGCAATCGCTTTGATCTAGTAGCGAGCCCACCGCGCCGAGCTATTAAGGTACCGTTGTGAGAACGGCCGGACATGTCACGCTTACGAATAGGTAGTGCTACAAGTCTTAATCCTTCATGTCTACGAAGCGAATGGCACACGAGACTAAGTTATTTGAAATTACCAGCATATGTTCTGCCAAACGATGTTGTATGCTCCCAAAACCCTCCCATAGCGAGCCCTTTTCCCGAAGGAGGTGATCTGGTATTCCCCGGAAGACACTGACTGACAATGGGTCGTCAAGGCTGAGAATGAGCGGCTGGCTAGGCTCAGTCCCCAGATCCGATACAAGGACATACAAAGGCATTGGCGTAACTGCTAGCGACAATTCTTTGCAAACTTGCTACACAACCTTGCTATGCTTACCCTAAGAGGCAGGCTGCACCTGGCCCCAGTTGGTGAGAACGGCAGACGCGCCAGCAGAGTCCTTAACGCCGGCACTGGGATGGCACCTGGGCCATGGGTTTCGGTGTGTTCAATTGGCTTCCTGCTGCTCTTCGAGGAGAGCAGATCGTGTATGTCAGACCCATGCTGACAGTCTCTGTTCTTATATCCAGCAGCGGACGAACACCCACAGGCGCATGCGAGTGGGATTCTGATTCTTCACACAGCGACGTAGGCTTCCCCTCTCGTCTTTCTCTCTAACCAATCCCAACCGTGTTTTGTCCTCTCAAAGGTGGTTGGCGTTGATCGCGGCCCGATCCGGCCCTCGTTGTGAATTCCCGAGCACTGCTTTGGTCAGCATAAAGATGAAAAAGCCGACATCTCCTTGCTCCCCGGCAGGGTCTCACCAAACGCGGGCTTCTACGTAGATTTTGAGGTCAAACAGACCTACACCGCGCCATTTGACTCTATCTACATCCGTAGCCCGACGGGTTCTCTCAAGGAATGGCCTGGGTTCTACCGCCAGGCCCACGAGTGAGTTCGGTCGCACTTGGGTAGCCTTCGGACTATAGCCAGACAGCCCCTCCGAAAGTAGACGATGAATGGCAAGAAGGGAGAAGGGAGAGCAGCCGACATGGTCCATTCCCGTCTGTAGAAGCCTCGCCCCCGGCGGCCACATCGAGCTGTTCGAGCCAAACTACCCCATAGAGTCCGACGACAACGCCCTGCCCGCAAACTTGGCGCTTTTCCGCTTGGGAAACTCTGTGAGGATTGCGCCGCCAGGAGCGGCGATGGAGCAGCACAAGCCTAAGTATAAGGGGCTGGGTAGATTAAAAAAAAAAAAAAAAAGGGGGGGNTTTCCCTTTCCTCCCGAAAAGCAGGCAAAATAGGACTTGAAGGCGACGCTTTGCTCGCAGGAGCCTGGGTGTACGAGGTTACGTCCTCGGCCTGCAGGCCGTGACCATAGCTCTCTTCACACGCGTGCTGGGCTGGTCTGCCGAGATGGTTGAGCTCTTCCTCGTCGATGTGCACAAGGACATGGGGAAGCACATATACCACGCACATTTCCCCATATGAGTTCTTGTCTAGCTTCTCTGTTCGTCTCCTCGAGAACAGTGGCGGGGAGAAGCACGCAGCCTACTGACGGTTTTGGAAGCTCAATCGGTTCAGGGCTGTTCTTTACGTTCAGAAGCCCGCATAATATAGGCGGTTCCTGCGGTAGCGCGGCCTTGCTGCTACTGAATATCTCGCTTTACATTGTGCATATCTTCGTAGGCAGGTAGGAACCCGACTACATGCATCCAAATATACATAGCGTCCTTGGGAAGTCCTCCATTAGGTTTGCTGCAGTCTCTGTGCTCATTTACAATTCATTGATCGCGCCCAGTCTCTCCGCCTGGTTGACACCGGGGCTGGCGTTCAGCTTCTCAAATATGTCGGCGGCGAGACCGGCGTCCATATTGAGAAGGTCTCCCAACAATGGCGAGGTGGGTAGGTGACTCCCTGCATGCTTGCGAAAGGCCTGCTGTACCTGTTGCCACGCCTCTACGACGGCCTCTGGCTCCGACACACTACTGGTGCCGGGATGCTGCGTGCGACCGTCGAAGGGTCTCCAGGGCTTCTCATCGCTCTCACACCTCTCCCAGTGGCCCGTGATTTTGCCGCCGTTGCCCCCGGAGATTGAGGCGGAATCAATGGAGGGCGGATCCGGGACGATGCCTCGGTCCAGATATGCGCGGATTTTTGCGATTGTGCACAGAGAGATGGCTGCCGTGGTGCAGTGGCCAGAAGCCCGAAGCTCCAGGAATCCAGCCCCAGCAAACCGGCGGCTCATGGCAAGCCCGCCCGCCAGCGGAGTCACAGGATCGTACGTGTTCGAGACGAAGAATATGGGGAAGGACGTGTTGACCGGCGGGCTGTCTGGGCCGGGAAAGTTGTCGAGGCTAAACTCGGGCGGGTCGACCGGGTCGATGTTCCAGCCCGTGCAGGCAGTCATGACGACCATCCAAAAATCACCAAACTCTGATACGCCGGCGAGTTTCTCAAACACGGCCTGCAGATCGGAGAGGTCCTCCTTCCACTGGCGGCGCAAAGACACAGGAGATGGTCAGCAAGAGCTTTAGGGAGGCTCGGCAAAGACACGCGAGGAGTAGAGGAGCACTCACATGGTAGCGGCGATCACTGCACACAATCGACAAGGTGCTCTCTTCGGGATATTGGCGGGGCGCGTATGCGGCGTTGCAAACAGGGGCGAAGTTCGGCGGCACCACCAGACGGCTCAGGTCAAGTCCGCTTTCAATGACGAAGAGCAGCAGGGAGAGGGTGGGGAACGCAGCTACGGGGAAATAGAGCATACTGAACACGGCAGTCTTCAGGTCCGTGGCCCGCAGGAGCACGGGCATGCGCACCTGGTTGGGAATGACGATCACTGGGTCGTCCTCGAGGCGGGCCATCAGACGTCTATACCGCGACGCCATGGCCTCGGGGCCGTCGCTCTTTCGGTAGAAGTAGCACTTTTCCTGCGCCTCGTGGCAGTAGTCGAAGAAGGAGGCGAGAACCGAATCGGTGTCTGCGAGGGCATCGGCCCAGACGTCTCTGGAGTAGACGTCGGCCTTCATGACGCCATCCAGAACGAGACGGCCGACCGCGTGGGGGAACATGGATGCGAACGTGGCACCGAGGACGGTGCCGTAGCTGAAGCCCCAGTAAACCAGCTTCCCTCGTGTGTCGGTCGAGGGTGGCTCCGGGCTGGTTACCAGCGTGCCCAATGCATCTGTCCACGCATCCCAGGCGTTCACGATGGCGAGCAGATCGCGGGCGACGTTGGGGGTGCCCAAGTAGCGGAAGATGCTATTGGGGCCATCCTTCATTTTACAGAGCTGCGACTGGGCGCGGGCGCGGGCGTTTGTCAGGGCGAGAGCTTTGTCGGTCGAGTTGACAAGCCCGACCACGAGCGTCTCCAGCTTGGATGTCAGGCGGCGGAGGAGGGCGGCGTTACGCTCCTCGTGAGTGGGAGGGTCCTCTGGGGTGAAGTCGTCGAGGAAGCAGTCGGCCTGGGGCCAGGTGACGCCGACACCTCGCGGGTCGAAACTCAGCAGGTCGTGATGGCGGCCGACGACGGCGTGGAGGCCCAGGCCTGCGGAGAGCATGAGTTCGGTGCCAGAGCCTCCGGGGCCGCCCGGGTTCAGGATGACGGGCGATGCGGCGAAGCGGCCCGACTCGAGCGAATGGCCGTCGCCGGGCAGCATGACCATGGCGATGTGGACTTTGGGGTGGGCAGCGGACGCGTTCAGGGGCCGGTTCCAGTCCATGGGCACCGTCAGGCGGGCGCACAGGAAGTCGCCGGGATACGAGCGGAAGCACGGAACCCACAAGAGCTTCTCGCTGGGGGTGATGGCGTCCCAGTCCGTGTAGCCGTCGTCACGGGTCGTGGAAGATGCGGAGCCATCCCGGGGCCCCGTGGACGGCGCGCGCTGCCAGAGCCAGAAGCTGGCGATGAAGACGGCGGCAGCGACCGTCATCAGCTTCTTTGGGCGTGAAAGGGCACCGCGACCCCTGTGATGCGGGCCCGAATCATCGTGCTTTTCTGGCATGGATGGCCAAATCTTGACTGTCAAGGCGTGGGGATTCCAAGGCCGCCCTCGAGTGTTGCAGAGCGAAGCTGCGCCGTCTCCAAGGTGAATGAAGACTGGTGAAAGTCCTGAGCCAACTCACCGCGAGGGCCTCTTGCACGGAGTCAAAGCTTCTAATGCCTGCATGGCCAGCTTTGGCCCGGAGGTAGGTCAAAGCAGATTACCCGAGACGCGCGGCTGCATGGCATGGGTGTGCGTCAAGGCGCGTTCTTGTTGTTTAGTGCGCATCTGCGAATCTAACTGTAGCTGCCGAGCCGAGGCGAAGCTGTGGACGACGGCGACCCCACCAAGATATGGTGCTTATAGCGTCATTGTTTCTGAATCAGCAATTGACGTTCCCCGCTGCGGGCGGGAGCCGAGCTTCACTCGGGCTGATCGAACCCACATGAACTCAATCAGCACCCGTTATCCATTAAATTTGATCGCAAAGCAGCACCAGCCAACAACATCCCTTACTAGCATCTTAACGACCAGAAGAATAAGACTCCCGAGGAGATGGGAGGCAAGAGCTCGCCAGTACAGAAACGCATATCCTTCGAAGATGGCCACTCCAGCGCCAGCGACGAGGACCAAAAGGCCGTAGAGGTACTTGCTGCCGTGTTTCTCGCCGCTTTTGGCTGTCGAATGCCCCTTGTCCCCGCAAGCAGCCCCAGCCCCTTCCCGTTAGCCTAACACCCACTATGACGCGGCGTCTGTCTGGCCCTGCGCAGCGAGCAATACCCTGACGGATAGCTTGTTGATGCTGTCCGATTGCGTGTTAAGGAATCTCAAGAAAATTGCTCTCCTCGCCGCTGACCCTCGAGCGGTAGGTTCTGTTCGATCCGACCAACCCGTACCGACGTAAGAGCTCGCTCGTGGCTGCGGATGCGACACAACACAGGCCTCGCAGGCCCCAACAGTCGCCGCTGCCCCATGACAAGGCCCAGTGCATCGTCCACCAGCTCTTCGAGGGCCAGCGGAGGGCCAGCGAAGACGACCACCACAACCGCCACGCCCACGGCATCGATGCCACGGAAGAGCAGGGGCTGAACCGCATCGTCGAGCCCAAGGGCGGCAGCAACCCGGACAGCCTTGGCGATGTCACCCCTCGAAATGGTGCCGTCGCCGGCCCCGGCGCCAGCGCCAGCTATAAGCGCCGCCTAGACTTCCTCGAGGGAGCTAGCGACAGCAGCGACGCCGGCCAGGTCGACGAGAAGCACTGGCAGCGCGGCATCACCCAGTCCAGGTCCGAGATGGACATCTCGTCCCGGCACGAGGCCCTGCACAGCCGCCTCCTGACCAAGAAGCAGCTGAGCGAGATGGCCTGGGGCGTGCGCGAGCTCAGCAGGCGCCTCGGCAGCATGCGTCTCAAGTTCAAGGTTAAGACCATCTTTCTGCTCACCAAAATATACGATGAAGACCTGATCCCAAAGACGCGCGAGCTCACCCGCTGGCTCCTGCACAAGGACCGCGACGTGAGGTACACCGTCTACGTCGAGCGGTCGCTCAAGGACAACGGCCTGTTTGACGCCCCGGGCCTGCTGGAAGACTTGCAGAAAGACTACATCTCGGCCGGCGACTCGGGCGACGAGGGAGCCAGTGCCCACCTCTCGCGCCGCCTGAGGTACTGGGATCAGGAGATATGCCGAACGCGGCCCCACACCTTCGACTTTGTCATCACCCTTGGCGGCGACGGCACCGTTCTTTACGCCAGCTGGCTCTTCCAGCGCATCGTGCCACCCGTCTTGAGCTTCGCGCTTGGCAGTCTGGGCTTTCTCACCAAGTTTGACTTTGACGAGTACAAGGAGACCCTGACGACGGCGTTCAGCCACGGCGTCACTGTCGGTTTGAGGCTGCGGTTCGAGGGCACCATAATGAGGAGCCAGAAGACGAAGAAGCCAGCTCTGACTGCGTCTGGCACAGACGGTGACGAGTCCGCCGGGGCCGAGCCCAAGCCCGATCTGGTCGAAGAGCTGATAGGCGAGGAGAAGGATGATGAACACACACACAGGCCCGACGGCACATACGAAATACTAAACGAGATTGTCATCGACCGCGGGCCAAACCCGAGTAAGCAAGACGGCACCCCGTACTGCCAGACTAGGCACTCAGTGAAGCACGAACGCTAACAGGATGCCATTCGGGCACGCTTCAGCCATGTCGAGTTTAGAAATATTCGGTGACGATGAGCACTTCACGTCCGTTCTAGCGGACGGCATATGCGTGTCGACACCTACAGGCTCCACGGCCTACAACCTGGCCGCAGGTGGCTCCCTCTGCCATCCGGAGAATCCGGTGATGCTGGTGACGGCCATCTGCGCGCATACGCTTTCGTTCCGACCCATAATCCTGCCCGACACCATTGTGCTGCGCGTGGGCGTGCCTTACTGTGCCCGCACAGGCTCATGGGCCAGCTTCGACGGCCGCGAGCGCATCGAGCTGCACGCGGGCGACTACGTGACCATCAGCGCCAGCAGGTACCCCTTTGCGTCGGTGCAGGCACCCGGCCGCCGCAGCGAGGACTGGGTCAACAGCATCAGCGGCAAGCTCGGATGGAACACGCGACAGAAGCAGAAGGCGTACAGCAAGTGGGAATCTTGAACATGCGTCGGCAACAGCAAGACCGCTCGCTCACGCGCCGCACACAAGATGAGTGTCTTGTGGAACATTCCTAGGCAGTACCCAGTGTGCCCCCCACACAGCCAAACCATGGAAGGTAGCAAGTAGTACATAGAGGCATAGATACCGGAAAAGAGTCAGGTTCCGGCCTCACCTCGGGTTTCATCCGTGGCGCTGGTCTAGACCGGGCTTCGTCTCGTCGCCGTCCGATCTGAAAGCGCATGTCCGTAGTGCAGGGCGCCTTCGTATTCCATGCATGGTCCAGGCCAACTCAGCCAAATCACAAGGCCCGCCACGAGACTGGGGCGAAACACGGATTGCGTGGATGGAAAAGGGAGAAAGAAAAAAACATCGATTTCGGCCGCCGCAAGCCGCCCCCGTTCGCTGCGCGACGATCAGACGAATCTACGAAACCGCACATGCTCTCGCGCCCTCGCAGAACAATTCCTAGGTGAGGAGTTCGGAAGAAGAAACGCACGTGCAGGGCAGAAAATAAAATGGGCGTACGAGGCCCGCCCCGGGGGTGTGTATGGGTGCGCCCTGGCAAACACACGTCTCGGGTTCCCAGCCGCTGTCACAGGGAAGGGCCTGCCTGTCCAGCCGCGATACGGCAAGCAGCCTTGGCCACATGCATTACTCGGTGTGGCCTCCTCTCTTTTCTTGGATCGTCAACATGACGCGGCCATCCACGTCCCGAGAGATTTATTTACCCTTCCCGACACTTGTCGTCAGTCAATTTAGCGGGCGTGGCGTTTTCTCACCGAGGTCGGTAGGTAGACAACAGGAGTGTAAGGTAAAAAGTGGATAAAAATAGTCATACACTCATGTTTTCAAAAATGCTTCGCTGACGGTTTCTCAAGTTGAGCGAGCCGAATCCAAGAAGAGAAGAAGATGTGATAAGAGCGAATCGAAAGAAGGAACCCCCAACGCAGAAAGAAGTATCCTCGAAAAAAAAGAAAAAAAATCATTACGCCGCGCCGTCTATGTGTACATTATCGGGACGCCTCTTTGTGTATGTGTCTGTGTGTCGCGTGCGGAACCTCCTCCCGAACCGGCCCCCCTCGCGAGATCCGTGCCTCGGGGACCGCGCCCACGAACTAACCTTTCCGCCTCGGCCGTCTCAAGGATATACACACGCTGGGTGATTTGGGTGGATGGATTGGTGTTCCCGAGCCGAGCGATAAAACTTCCCGAACCCACCAATTCCCATCATCGGTATCGTGTGTGGACGGCGGAGGCATAATAAGGCGGCGGGCGGATCTCGCCTATGGGGGACGTTGGGGTGAGTTGTTTATTTGTGCGTGTGTTTTTTTTTCTTTTTGTTGATTTTCTGGTTTCTTTTGTTACGTCTGATGTTACGGCAGGGAGTCCCAAATGAATTGGGCCCCGTGGTGGCCTTTTCATTCGTCATCGACATCGACGGTCTCGACGAAGGTCATGGTGACGCCCTTGTCGCCGTCGACGTTCAGGTTGACGGCGTCGAGCGCACCACTTCCGGACGGGGGGTTCACAGCGGCGGCGGCGGCGGCGGCAGCAGCGACGGGAGCATTGCGGCGAGTCAGCTCAGGAGAGTTCTGCAGGGCTATTCCAAAGTCCGAGAACGTCAGTATGGACAAGACAAGGTTACTACTTCGCGGGCCGGGGCCGCTCACGGGAGTGTGGGGTGGGGGAGGGTTACTACTCACAGGCCGGGATGCCGGAGCGGATGAACATGGTTGTGACCTTGACCTTCTGGCTGCTTCCAACAACATCGCGCCGGGCCTTGCGGGCCTTGCCCTTGCCCTCGCGGGGCGCGGCGGCGCTAGGGGTGTTTTCAACGATGATACCGACGCCGGCGCCCTCTGCTCCAGTGCCAAGCTGGATCTTGGGACCCTTGGTCAAGGCGGCCTCGGCGTAGCGCAGGGCGCGGTCGAAGCCGGCAAGGTCACGCTTGGTGACGTCGGCAGACTCCTCCTCATCCTCCTCATCGGCCTCCTCGTCGGCCTCGGCGCGGGGCGCGATGGACTTGCCCATGCCCTGGAGAGCGGCGATCTGCTGAGCCTATGATGTGACGAGGTCGGTCTGTCAGTCGTGTCGGGGCATCGTCGGGAAAAGATGCGGTGCATGCGAGACTCACCTGCTCCTGAAGAGCGGGGTCGGCAGCCGGAGAGCCGATAGCAGCACCAGCCGCGGGCGCGGCGGCAGCAGCAGCGGCGGGAGCAGCAGCAGGCTGTGCGGGCGGCGCGGCCGCGGGTGCTGCGGCAGGGGCAGGGCGAGCTCCACTGGCGGCGCTGACTGCGGCTCCCTCGAGGGCGTTCATGAGGTTCGACACATCCGCCTTTCCTCCGAAACTAATTTCACCATCACCTGTTCCCCCATATCGTGTTTAGTAAAACGATGATCTGCGCTTGGGGCCCAGCAACTCCGTGCCCCCCCTGCTCGTGGAGGAAGAGAACTAACCGACTACCAGGGCGGGAGAGTAGGCGCCAAGGTTGATATTAAGAGGCAGGGCGGCAACCATGCCGGCCATTCCGGCCATGGCAACGAAGCGGTAGCTGACCATGTTGAAAGCGTCGAGTCGAGACGTGTGTATTACTTGGGATGAGTTAAGGTAAATAAAGTGAGAGACAAGAGATGGCGATGTGGTTAGGTTGTGTTAAGTGGTGTGTTTAATGTAAAGACGACCAGCGAAGCATGCGACCAGCGGCAGAGAAGGATGGATGTTGGATCAGCGGGCCAGGAGCAGCACTACGAGGGTGGTATAGTCGTCGTCGTGAGCACAGCTGATGGGAGACAAGTCGAGAACCTGCCGGTATCGACGGAAGAGCTGTACGAGATATATAGCAAAGGCAAGCACAAGCCCCAAGGTCGCGAATCGATATCAGCCGGGAGGCCTGGTAGAGGAGGAGACTGCCAAGACTCAAGGGGGTCTGAAAATGAAGCACCATGTAACCGTGCAGCCTCGACCGGGGTCTCTTTCCAAAGGGAAGAACCCGCATTCGGTCGAGCCGGGGAGGGGCCTGGGGTGGCGTCCAGGTGTATGGACGGTGCGTGAGCTGCACAGCTATGTCAGACCCCTGCCACGCAGACGACTAAGGTCATATTGTGCGGCCTTGTCGCCAGCCTCCAGAACACCAAACTTGGGAGTTCTAGACCGACATCCAGCTCGGATGAGAGTCAAGGCCCAAAAAAAAAAAAAAAAAAAAA
>PYSR01000036.1:0-35892 GCA_003049425.1 Magnaporthiopsis incrustans | reverse complement strand
AAAAAAAAAAAAAAAAAAAAAAAAAAAAAAAAAAAAAAAAAAAAAAAAAAAGGACGAAAGCAAGCACAGGCACAAGGCGGTTAACTGACAGGGCCGTGAGGGCTATGGGGATGGGCGGGTGTGGGCGACCCATGTTTCTGTATGGAACCTGGACGGGCTACGACGGCTAGGAAACTACCTAGCCGGGAGGCCTTGACGGGTCGCGCCAAGAGGCGGCCGTGGTGAAGGAAGAAGCAATGGATGCCGAGCTTTTGAAACAGCGGTTGATGGTCCGGACAGTAAACAAGATGGCAAAAAAGAACTGGAAGTGGCCAGCAGGGGAGCGAGAGAGTGTGTGAGAGAGCGAAAGGCGGCCCACCAGAAAAGCTTGGGAGGGGATTGGCCGGACTGGCTGCAGGAGATATCCCTGGTTCGCACAGCGCCAAGAGCTCCGAGAAATGCACGAGATGGGACGGAACGGCGTTCTGCAAAGGAGGCCCGCCAACGGGCTTTGGCGGGAGGCGTAGTCGGGCGGGAAAGGACGTGCAGCGCCGGCATCTGTTGTCTGGGATATCGCAGGCAGAGCCCCAACTCGTGCTTCCATTCATGGTGGTGAGGATCTCGTTCCTTGTGGGTCAGTCACACTTGAGACTTTGCCAAGAGATATCCCATCCATCCACAGGTGCCCCCAGCGCCAGAGTTGCCCAGTGCCGGCGGGCAGCAAACGCAACCAGGATCCGGTTTAAGCAAGCCATCCATGTCTACCTAGGTAGGTAGGCAGGTAGGTAGGTAAGTAGGTAGGCAGTTAGCACATGGTTGGTGCTGTTCGGGGCAGCGAGCGAGGCTTGGGGTTCGGCGAGCACGCGCGAGCTGTCGAGTCGAGGGACGGACAGCCTTGTGGCCGGCACGCAGAGGCTTAAACTCTTCTTCTGCCGGGTCGCATCCCAGAAGCTTGTGTCTTTTGCCCCAGCCGGCCATCGGTCGGCAGTCACGTTGCTGCGGGGGAACTTGGCAATTAGGAAGGAAGCACTCAGCAGAATGGCTACCAGAGAAACTGGAGAACTCATTAGCAAATTGCGCTCGAGCCCCGCGGGAGGCTGTTCCTCGTAAGTTGCCTTGAGCACGGTGGCTGCTTTGCCGCTGCCAAGACGTCTCGGATATCATCTCTCTTTGGGAGCACGGCGCATCTCAGCAAGCAGGAACAAAAAAAAAGCAAGCACACATAACAGCCTGCTTTGCTCCAGAGAAAGGCCCGAGTCTAGCTGACCTAGGAGGCTGGGTGGCGATGCGGGGCCCTGACTGGTGTTTCTAGCATGCTGATCCCGAGTCGGGATTGGATGGATACACCCCAAGCAGGCGAACAAGAGCGGCAACCTGGAGCACCTGGCCCATGGAGATTCAAAACAGGTACCTAAACAAAAAGGGTAGTATTTTGGCGAGCCGTGCGGGCAGGCAAATCAACCGCACAGGGCTCGGTGTTGGAACGAGGCGTGGCCGCATACCGACCAGGAAGGTTTTGGATGTTGGAAAGGATAGGTTGATGATGGATGGACGCCGTCGGATGGCAGCTGAGGCTTCTTTTTTTCTACCTTTCGTTCGCTCTCTCGGCTCGTTAGGCGAATGGCAGCGCTAAGCTTCGTCGTTGGCAGGCTTGGGTGTGGAAATCGCGGCTGGGCGTGCAGCAGGCAGAAAGGCTTGGTATCGCCAAGCCCGGCCGACCGACCGAGTTTCCGCTTGTCGTCGTGTTCTGCGTCAAGTCGCGCCAATTTCCCATCGAATTTGCAAGCCACGGCGGCTTTTCCCATTCACGGCCGATCTCTTGGCGATTTTTTCTCCCTTGGACGCCAAGCCCGCACGGTTGTGGATGCTGCTGCCCTAATGCCACATCACATTCTCGTCACCCCGCCGCGACCGCAACCAGCACCCCGAAGCAAGCAGCGCCTCAAACCAGCCCCTGGTCGCTACAGAGCGTATGTGGCCAATAAACGGTGGCGCTCAGAGTCCCTTTTAGATTTGCAGCCCATTGAATGTGGCTCTCCGAGGGCAAGATCTGCCGGGGAAGCGCCGCTGTGGTTCTGCGCAGTGGACGCTCGGACGGCCCTTCACCAAAAACCGCCAAGGGTTCCAAACGACACGGAATTCTCAAATGTTTCTCCTCTCAGGGGCGCTCCGACCGAAGCCGGCGGCAAAGGCTCCGCCGCACTGGACACTGCCTGGACCTGAGGTACCCCGGTACCCACCCACCTATCTATGTACAGGTAGGAATTTATACATACACATCTTGAGTGGGCTTTGAAATGGCTCAAGAGCCCGCCGTCGCTCTGGCTGGCGCCTCGACGTGGGATTGGAAATTGTTGTTGTTATCTGTCTCTTCATGGTACGGAACCAAGCATCCATTGGATGGCGCCAGAGTCAGCGTCCATCAGCCGCCAGCCCGCCATGACATTGTCGGCTATCACCCCAAGGATCTACAGAACGGCATGCACATTTGCGCTCCAGGGTGCAATGGGAAAGCAGCATTGCACGTTCGCATTCCACCAGCAACCCCACCGGCGGCAATGCTTAAGACACGATCCCCTGGCCCAAGTTCGATGGCCGGGGGAAACATCCTGGCCCGTGCCAGGGATGAGAATATTCGCTTAGCAAGAACACCCGGGGCCCTTGTGGAACAGGCAGGGGAGAGCAGGCGGGAAGCCGCCGCATGCAACAACTTCTCTTGCAAACCAACGTTGCCTCGACAGTCCTGAGACCTGAGACCGCCCCGTGCTACGCCCCGCCCCTGCCCGGCTTACCCCGCCCGATATCCCTCGCGCTCCGAAGTAGGCATCTTCCTGCCATCCGATCGCGTTACCCTTCCTATTGCGGCTGTTTTGCTGCCATTCTTCTCGCCGCAGCTCTTTTTTTGACCAGCCAGCTGAGACGCACCACGCGCGGGGAGCCCAGCTTGTCGGGCTCATGATCGGCCTTTTGACAACTAGGCCTTGTATGGTCGCGAGCGAGCTCATCGACTCCGCTCCCGTCTTCCGTTGTTTGGCAGAAAACGATCATGCCCACTTCCAGAAGATCCCCATGGGCGTCTTGCCTCCTTTGGAAGGTGTCCCGCAGACCTTCTCGTCATCTTCTTGATTACTCAGGCGCAGGCATCCTCCCTAATCGCGGAAGATGAACTCGGACAACGGCCTTCAGCATCCGACCTATATGATATGATCTTGGAGGTCTCAATATTCTACCTTAAATAGCCTGTTGCCGCGCTATCCCGACTCGTTGCCCTGACCGAGAGAGGCAAAACCGTGGCGTCTGATCTTGACGAAGGAGTATGTGGACGGACAGCCTCGATAGCAAACGCGTTCGACTGACTGCTGAGTAAGTCTCGCGAAAGATCCTTCCAGGTCAACAGCCAATGACCGAAAGGGAAAAGAATAAGAGCGCGAGAGAAGTCGTCGCCCTCCGGGTTCGAGACGGGCCGCACATCCCGGTGGTGGTTGGAGAGCATCTCCTGGGCTCGGGATGAGCGCTTAAGATGGGCAATCAGTTACACAACCTTTTACGCAAGGAAGCCTTGCGTCGCCGGAGCTCGGCAGAGTCGGGTCACGCGACTCGGAATCTAGTGATCCGGATGCCGGTCGAACCTGGAGGGAAACATGCTGTCATCGCAGGCGAACGCGGATCAGTCGCATGCCAGCAGCTGACTATGCTGGCTACCCTTGCTGGGACTGCTCTTCTCCTCCGGTGTGCGATGGCGACCAGTGTCGACTTGCCGGATATGTTGATCCCCCGGCCTGCGCAGCCAAGGTCTGCCATAGGTAAAAGGTCGCCACTCCCCGGAGAAGAGAAGAAACAAGGAGGCCATGGCGGCATGTACGTACTCGCTAGCACGAAGTTAAGAATGAGTCGTTTTAGCATTTTCCACATCCCGAGCGCGCTGCCATGACTCCAATCAGGCTTTTCCCCAGGAACAGAGCGTACCACGCAGAAAGGAAAATCAACGGAACTCTGTTGGCTTCCGCCATGACATGGCGCACTCGTAGCGCGCGCGTATTCATACGCACTTTTGAAACACACGCATACACACATTTTGTCTCTTCCGCATGCAACAAAGGCCAGAAAAGATGGTGGCGACCTTGCCAAAACTCACGGGCCTGGGCCGAGGCTACCTGCCTCCTTTGTGCGGTTAAAAAACACCCGCGCCGAGCCGGTCGGCCCTTCTTTTAGCCCGCGCGCGTACAAGAAACTCCGACTGGCTGTCCACGGTGCCACGAGAGGAACTGTCGCCCGGGCCTATCAACTCCAGGAAATCGAGACGTCGACCAGAGAGTGGCTAACCGTCCCATTGCCGGGTCGTCTTTTTCCACCCAACGCGCGTCTATCTCGCCGAATCTCGGCCCACCGAGGAGAGTAACCACCAGATACTGCAATCCACAGGTTTGGTGCGAAAATCACCTACCTACCTATGCCGCTTCTTTCCCGGTGCGCGATATGATGACCACCCGGGCGGGCAGACACGGGCCCAGCCATTGCTGTAAACACCCCGACGCTTACGGCACGCCCAGGCCTTGTCCGAAGCGGGCAATCTCCCCGTGGCTGCCAGCGAGTGACATTTCGAAGGCTATTCTTCCCTCCAGCCTCCTCTGGAGACAACAAACATGACCTCAAATCACAGATGGATGGGTGGTTTTAACACACAACTTTTTTTCTCGGTAGGTACATAGGTAGACAGATACCTAGGCATGTCGCTCGTGCCTCTTTGCCAGCTTGCTCATCGGCTCTATTCAGCCGCAGCTCCAACTGTTGTGCCCATATCACAGGCCGGCTTTGCCGGATAGTCATTTGAAGTTGTTCTTCATCTCGCGCAGCTTGGTCATGACCTTGACCGGGTCCGTCTCCCCCGTCGCCTTCTGGATCACGGGGTCCTCCGGCCGCATAAAGACGTTGTGGTTCTGCTCGTTTTTTTTTCCACAGCGTTAGTGTTGCCCATTCATGAGATGCATTTCATCTTCAACCATACCTTCTCGTCGGCAATGGTGAATTTGCCCTGCGTCTCCTGGTTCTTTTCCGCAAAGTCCTGGAGCTGCTTGACCGGGTCGCTCTGGAGGACGGAGATGGCGAACCGGACGTTGGACTTGGTGTACTCGTGGCCGGGCTGCCGCCACGGTTGTGTGTCAACGGCGGACCCTGCTGAGTGAGGGACGGGACACTTACAAAGACGCGGGTGTCGTCGGGCAGTGCCCCCAGGGTCACGTTCAGGGCCTTGTGCATCTCCTCGCCGGTGCCCTCAAAGAACTTGCCGCAGCCTAGGTGTATGCACACGTGAGCGGGGTTGATCAAACGGGGTATTCTTGTGCTCGCTTACCGCCGTGGAAGAGCGTGTCGCCCGTGAAGACGACCTTGTCGTCCCCGTCCTGCATGAACCAGCAGATGCTGTCCTGGGTGTGGCACGGCGTGTACAGGCCCTTGACCTTGATGCTGCCGAGCGGGAAGCCGTCGCCGTCGGCTGGCGTCGTCGTCACGGCCTCGCAGCTCTTGCCGCCGAAGATGGGCAGGTCGTCGAGCCCGAGGGCGCTTCGCTGTCGAGCCAAACCGGTAGTCAGTCAGTGCGCATCATTCGTTTACCTCCTTTCTTGTTTGTGAGGCTGATATAATGCCGTCGATTTGTTTCCTTCCTTCCTGCCTGGAAACGGTAGTATGTACCAGCTTCTTGTTGCCTCCGGCATGGTCCCAGTGGCTAGTGATGTGATATTTGTCAGTACCGAAGTGCGATCGTCTTGCATGGGAGGAAAGGCAAAGAAAGACGTGCTGATGGGTGTTCACTATGGCCTTGAGCTTGATGTTTCCGGCGTCCATCTCCTGCTTCAAAACGGGCGCGACCCTTTGATCGCGGGCACAAGTGGTCAGCACGTCGCCCTTTGGCCGTTGCTATCGGCTTGGAGGGAAATAAGAAAAACACACTCCTCGACATGAGCCGGGTCTATGATGACGGCATCCTTGGACTTGTCGTCGACAACAAGATAGGCATAGTTGTCACTGCTCCCCACCCCTGGTTTTGAAGACTTGACGTTAGCTGACAGGAGCGAGCAACCGTGACAGATCTGGCCACCTTGGATCACACATCCGGGCCTGACATACACATGGGAATCGACTTGATATGCATGCTTCGTCGTGGTGGGAACTGTTCTTATGTCAGTATTTGCCCAGCTGATCCCGGCCTGGTACCAGCTACAAGGCGGCACTCACTGCTGGCACGAGAGCGCGATTTGGTTTGCCCCGGAGAAGCGTCGTGCCCAGACGGAAAACGTTCATAGATGTGGTGTGGCGCTGGAGCGTGTGATGGAGCGCAGCAGCGGAGAGCACGCGATTGACGATGCCACGGGCACGAAGCAGGCACAACGTAAGCTTGGTCTGGAGCAGTGAGGGGAACCGAGTTCCGATTTGGGATAGTGACGTGACGTTATCACTGCTCACTGGCCGAGAATCCCGACGTGGGGCCGCGATGCCCTACAGTACAGAATTTGAAATACGTGCACGGTATCGAGAAACAGCCTGCATGCGTCCATCTCCGTCCGCAACATCGGGGACCACCAAGGCATCGGGCAGGTGCAAAAGCTTGGAAGAAGCCCGCGTGTGGAGACCTAGTAGCGCAGCATCTACACGACTCCGATGGGTTTCGACCGCCATGGCAGCTCGTGCCGGGCCCAGCCACCCCCTCCCTGCGCATCGCCTGCTGCCGGCGTCTCCTCCGCCGCGGTGCGCTTCCCTTCCTGTTCCCTCGCCGGCGCTTCCATTTCTGCCAACTCCCGCCTGGATCGCTCCAGATCTGCCCTGAGCGCCGCCGTATCCTTGACAAAGACCACATCTGCATCGCTCTTTTCCTCGCCGCCGCCCATCTCCCGTGAGGGGCCCCCATCAGGCCGCGTCGGGTCGTCCAAACCGGCGACCTGCCTCGAGAGCCGCAGCGCCCCGAGGACCAGCTTGTTGTCCATGGGGATCGACGAGGCTGCCTCGTCGCCCACGGCGTCCAGCACGCGGAGAAGCCTGGCGCGACCCCAGCGATCGGCCAGCATCAGGAGCTCTGCCGGGGCCGAGCCTCCG
This sequence comes from Magnaporthiopsis incrustans, assembly GCA_003049425.1. Classification (NCBI taxonomy): domain Eukaryota; kingdom Fungi; phylum Ascomycota; class Sordariomycetes; order Magnaporthales; family Magnaporthaceae; genus Magnaporthiopsis; species Magnaporthiopsis incrustans. The sequence continues at coordinate 28,827 of PYSR01000036.1, read as the reverse complement.
TCGTCGTTGGCGGCGGTGACGGCACCCCCTGCGTCCCTGAGGTGCTGTAGGATCGCGGTCCTGCAGGCGCTGTCTCGTCCGAGTCCAGATGCTGCTACGTGTCCCTCGTCACGGCCGCCGTCATTCCCGGTGTCCGCAGCGGCCAGCTGCTTCCAGTAGTATTCCCAGATCCAGTCCAGGCCTGCGGTGGCGCCGGCGCGCAGCCTCGTCAACGACGGTAGCTGCTCGTGAGTGGCCTGGTGCCGCAGCTCGACGAAGGTGGCCGGCAGTCCGATGGTCTTGGCGACCGAGTACATGCTCATCTTGTGGGACTTGTCCTGGTGGCTGTCGAGCAGGCCGGTCACGAATCTTTCCATTCACCCGGCCATACGAGAGAAAGGGCGTGACAGCAGACATTAGTTTGGGACGATTTAGGCACCTTGGAACTGACTGGGGCAGGCTTTGAATGGTGTTTGTCCGCGCGGCTTGGTTCCCGGACTCGTGGCTGGATTCAAGCCGCCGCCGGCTCTGGCCATCGAGTCGACGGCGGCCAGCCCACTTGGACCTGACCTGGACTACTGGGTGTCGATGTGATCCGAACAGGCGAGACGAGCGTGGCCTTGTCTTCAGTCCCGCAGGGGCGGCTAGCTATCATAGACCAGAGCATATAGCCGCAGAGCATCGACCGCTGGCGACCAGCGTCCTCGACGGCCCTTTGCGCGGTGGTGACACACGCGTCGTGCCGGCAGCCGGAGGAACAAGGAGAGCTCATCCAGTCAAACTCACCGACCAAACGCAGTGGAGTAGGCGCCGCGCACGGCGTAGGAGCCGGCCGAGGCGTCGTCGGCCAGGATGGCGTCGACCAGCATGGCGGTGGACTCGACCAGGTGAGGGCAGCCGCCGCGCTGCATCCACATGGACACGCGCGAGACTGCGCGGCGCTGGCCCTCGGCCCTGGCGCGAGAGTCCCCGGTGGGCGGATGCGGGCGCTGGCGCTGGCGGCCAAGAGAGGACGAGGACGAGACCAGATCCGGGTAGAACTGCTCCCGGACCTCGAGCAGCTCGCGCCGGTCTTTCCAGGGCGTGAAGACGTACTGGACCATGTCGTGGGATACCTCCTCGGAGGCCGTAAATGGTGTGTTTCCAATAAAGCGGTTGACGCTAGCAATGACCCTTTCGGTTTGGTGTTGTGACGAGCTGAGAAGAAATTTCAATTTGCGCTATCACTCAGTCGCCGCCCGACCGAGCCGAGTTCTGAATAAATTCATTCCTTTTTTTCGTCAAGCCATCAGCAAACACAACAAACACGGACCTAAATCGTTCTCTTCATAATATCATATTTTATTCTCACACAGCGCCTAGAAGCTATCCGATGGTGTCTCGCTTTCATTCTTCTTACCGCTAAATCATGCCCTCTCTTCCAGCTGACCATCCTTTCGTTACTTCTTCCTGGCTTCTAGCCCCGGCCCAGATGGCCTACCTACCTTGGCGCAAAGCCACCTGCAAAGCACTTTTTTTCTTCACTATTCTCACCCACCAGTGAAAGCCTCCACTCCCCCAGGTATCAATTGCTTTTTCCCATATCCGCCCGCTTCAACGTGTCGCCATCCATATGTTATGCACGGGAACTTTTGCCGCGAAAAGCAAATGGACCCGGCAGCCAGCGCCCAACACAAATTAAAAAAGCAAAGAAAATGTCGGCGCCTCTCGTTGCCGAACCCCACCCGCCAAACACTGGGAGAGCCAACCCAAGCCAACCAAGCCCCTTCGTTCGAGATGCACGCGCATGGAGCAGGTTTGTCTAGACCGCAATATCGCCATGGGTGCCAAGCCAGGCGAGCAAGCATGTCTGCACCTCTCTCGCCTACCGAGCCGGGGCGGGCTGGCTCACTGGCCCGGCGGGCAGGCGGTAAGAGCGGCCGAGATTTCGAAGAGCGTCGGGTTGTGCGCCCTGTCCCCTCCCCCGACGCTTGCAGAGATTACGTGGTGCCGCAGACGGATCATACTGGATATATTGAGGTCGGGTGGACGAGACCGTAATCTGATGTCCCAGGCGAGAGCACAATGCGGGACGGGAGGCGGGCAGCCTTCGCAGAGGAGGGTCTCGTTGCTGGCCGCGGCGTGCGCATGTGAGAGGGGAAGAGCAAACAACCTCTTGTGGCCGTCTTTCTCGCCCTCGCCCCCGTCTCTACGCGAAGGCACAGCACACACATACACACACACACAACCACGAGCGAGGAGCTTACTGTGACAATGCGTGATTACTGTGACGAAGGACCGATTCGGGAGAAGATGCACGAATCTAAAAACGCACACCAAAATGAAAATAAAGAGAGATATTGCCACGCATGTCACCCAGCCGGGTCGCATGATGGTGGGAGTCTGGGCGGGCGTATACATAGGTCGGTTCGGCACCTCTGCAGCAGCAAACAAGCAGGAAAGGACGGGAAAGGAGCACGATATGGAAGGTGTTACAGCGTGTATGGAGATACCCTCACGGCACCACTTTCGCAACCCTCCTTCCGGTGGCGCGTGTGGCACAGGGGGTGTGGGGAGTAGCAATGAGGATGCACTGTAATGTGGGTGAGGTGGGTGCTGGTGCTGGTGCTGGTGGATTGATGCAGGCTGCAGGGCGATGGTGGTAGTGCGTGCTGCGTCTTGTCTTGTCTTGTCTTGTCTTGCGTGTTGCCGGCCGACTGGTGCTTTTCGCCTGCTGCACGGGGCCTTGTCTCGAATCCAGCAAGCAAGCGAGAGAGGGAGAGAAGGCGGTGTCCCCGGACCACAAGGTGCATGTGGATGCTGTGGCTTCCCCCAAGCATTCGGGGGAGGCAACGCAACGCCAGGCCAGCCGGTTGGCAACAAACACGGGCCAAGCGACTCAGCGTCGCATCATTCCTCCTCCACCAGGTGCAGCGGTTGCAGTGGCCCATCGGAGGGGGCCGCAGCGGTCCTTGAATCGGCGTTCTGTTTTTAGGCGACGTGGTGGGCGGCTTTCGCGAAGGGAAGAGAAAAGCCGCCGCCAGCCAGCCCCAGGCCGCCAACATCCAAGGTCGCCGGTCGCCGCCCCCTCAGCCATGGGAGCTTTCTTTCTTTTTTTTTTTCCTCCCTCCCCTGACACCGACGTAAAGCGGGCGGGCGGTCAAGGGTTATGTATTACGCGGAGAGGAGGGGTGAGGATTGTGCATGAGGAGAAGGGTGTGTGCGTCGGCAAAAGGCCAAAGAAAGCACCTCAGACAGGGCGTGCAGGAAAAACAGGCGAGGTTGTTGCTGTGTCACTAGTGGCTCCTTCCTTCGGATCCGCTTTCAGCCATTTCAACGTAGACGAAAAGGAAATAAAAATAAAAGAACAGGAGAAGAAGAAACCAAAAAAGCCAGTTCGGCAGGGAACGTTCCTCCCAACGAAAAAGATCTTTCACTTTTTTACCCCTAGCCAACCGAACACAAAAAAAAAAAAAGCAATGAAAAAGAAAAATGGGCGTGGGAAGCTCGGGCCATGGATTGAGCAACCCACCCTTCGCTTCCAGTCGATGGAACCCCGGCCGGCCGGGCATGGGATGGATATGGAGCCCGCTGGGGTCCCCACCTCGAGAAAGAAAAAATTGGAAATGGAAGCGAAGAAAACGGGACGGACAGGACAGGGGTGGATGGTCGCTCGCGCGGCTCTGCCTCCCCGACCGGCTCGAATGCCCATTCCTCCAAAAGAGGCCACACACCCCTGTCCACTGCCCACCAGCCCACCCCTGCTCATCAATCGGCGAGCGAGCGAGCGGGGGGCACAGGAAAGTGACGAAGGAGGAGGAGAAAGGCAAGCTCCGCCGCCGCTCAGGGGGTGCGAGAAAGAGGCTGTGGGGTGTGCGTGCGAAACGAAAACCTGCCCTGTCCACCTCACCTCACGCATCCAGCATCCAGCCCAGCCGCCCACACACACCCACACACACACCCCTCCTTGGCAACCGTCTATTCCGCAGCCCAGGGGAGCCCCGCTTCGCTCTTTCCATCTCAGATTCGGGGGAGATCGCGGGTTTTGCAGGCCCGTGCTTTTCAACGGGGATGAAGGAAGGAACACCAACTTCGTCCATCATCCATCCCATCCATCCCACCCCTCCGCGCCGCCATTCTACCTCTTCCATGATGCGGTGGTGTGTTGTGGGTGTCAGATGCGGCGGGCGCAAGCTTTTTGCTGATTATCGGATTCCGGGTATACTTTTTTTTTGTATGATGCCGCGTGGCCAGGATTAGAAAACTCGTGAGGCCGTGCGTCGGAGACTTCCGCAAAGTGCCTCCCTGGGTGGGCATCATTCAAACTTTGCAAACACGAGGTCGCCTTCCGCTGCCTCGCACAGTCTCGAGTGGTCCATCACGTCAGATCCTAGAAGAAAAGAGGAAAAGAAAAAAAGAAAGGAGAAAAAAAAAAAAAGCCATAGGCACTGGACAGAATCAAGAATAACAAAAACCATGCTTGTTGCTATAGCTATTTGGGGGTATCAAATCCTATCCATTTATCCGTCCGTTATCCGTTGCCAGCCCAGTGTATTCCCATATGCCACAAGGCTTGCCCCCCAAAAAGAAAAAAAAAAAAAAAGAAAAAAATACACAAGTATTCGCCGCCCGTGCTAAAAGCCCAAATCCTTTTCCCTTGGCGGCTTGCCGGCTTCGCCATGCACGCTTTATATCATGAATAATGTATATACAGTGAAGTCGTGAGGGTAGAGCCCAATTACTCCGACTCCTCGCCCTCGGCGTCTTCTTCGTCCTCCTCGTCGTCATCGTCCTCCTTCACCGGGGGCTCCCACGCGTCCTCGAGCTTCAGTCCCTTGCCCGTGGGCTCCGGGCAGTTGTAGGAAGCGCCGAGAAGATGAGAAACCGAGGCGTGGTAGCCGTCGAGAGACGAGTCGGTCAGGGGCTTCTCCGGTGGGTCGTAGAGTCCCATGCCGATCAGGATCTCCCCTTCCTCCTCCTCCGCCTCGTCCTCCTCGAGCTGGCCGCTGTCCTCGGACGAGATCACCGGCTCGGGGGCGTGGGCCGCCGGGTAGGTCTGGGGAGTAGGCGGTGAGGCGGCGTCCTTGTCGAATCCGTTCTGGGTGAAGGCGGCCCAGTGAGCAGCGGCCTCCGACAGGGCGCTCGGTGGCGCCTTGGTGCTCTGTTCGTCGAGCTCCGGGCAGTCAGACGTGGGCGAGACGGCCGCCTTGGATGGCTGGGCCGGTGCGGCGACCCACTCGTCCCTCAGCGTGTACTGGGGGGCGTCAAAAGTCGAGTAGGGCAGCGACAGTGGCGAGAAGGCAGTGGGTGAGCTGTACCCTGAGAAAGCCGCGGGCGTCGGAGGAAACTGCGGCTGATATTGGGTGTAGATGTCGACCTCGCTGTACGAGGGGAAAGGGTACTGCAGCAGAGGCGAGGTCTGCTGGGGCTGCTGGTATGTGTAGAGCTGCTGCTGCGGCTGCTGCTGTGGGAGATGTGCCATCTGGGTCGAGGGGTGCCAGCTCACAGGGCGGGCTGCCCTCTTCACGGGGTCGGCGTGGATTGGCTCGACCGCGGGACTGGGGACGAATGCCTGCTCCAGAAGTTGCTGATTCCTCCTCGCAAACAGACCATCGTTGACCATGGTTCTTCTCCTGACCTGCATGAGGGCGGACCTCGGGCTGTTGTTTGCGCTGGCAGACGGCTTCACTACCCGCATCGCGTTGCCGGCGTGCTGGCTGTGGCTGTGGCTATGAGAGTGTGCAGACTGTCCACTGGAGCCTCGCGAGTATCTCCTCGCCTGCTGAGACATGCTGATTTGCCTGGAGATGTCGTCGAGGAAGGCGTCATGCCTGACCGGAGAAGGGCCGCCAACGAGGTTGGGGCCCATATACGATGTCATGGGCATCATCTTGTGAGGTTGGTGGACGATAAAGATTAAAGGTGTTGATAAGAGTGCAATGTGGTTAAAATTATGGTCGTTGCGATTGATTGTGCTGGTGGAAGTGATGGCGGTGGTAATGGTGGTGGTGGTGGTAAGGTCGAGCTGAGGATGATATAAAGAACGGAGGTGAGCAAGAGGGAGGGGTGCGAAGCTGAAGGTATATCAAAACCCAAGCGCCAAGGGGGGGAAGCAAACGGGGGATGTGGAGAGGCCCGTGGGATATTTCGGGCTAGTACGTCGAAAAACAACATGGGCATGGCCGGCATGTTGGAACCAAGGGAATAATAAATCAAACGGGGCCGATTGGCATGTGTGTCTTGTCAACCAGAGTGTGTGGGTGCGTGTGGCTCAAAGTAACGATAGTAGCGTTGGAGCTGTTTCTGCTGCGTCATATGGCGGCTGCAAGGATTCCATAGCCTGCCTTTGCCTTGACTTCACCTTGGGTCTGGTGAGAAAAAGGTACATGGCAAGGATGTGGGACGGGGTACAAGCAAGGGAGAGTCTCTTTCGGCTTTTTTTCTTGCTCCCAGGCCGCAGGCTCGGAGATGGGGAGTGTGAGGCTGGGGGTGCCTGTGGATTGTCCCAGAAAAGGTGGTGGATCAGACCGGGTTGCAGGTGTTGTGGATGGATGGGGACGGCGCAGAAGGGAAGGCCAAGAAAAAGGGCAAAAAGGAAAAAAAAGGCAAATGAAAATGGGGATCGGTTTGCCGTGTGATGGGCCGGCCAATATTATCCAGCGTGGGCGCGCGGCGGCTTTGACCCAACCAAGGGTGGCAGCAGGGGGCTGCAAGACCCTGGTGCGCAGCATGGACGAGGTGTTCCGCCCAGTCAGCAGAAAGTTGGGTTGCAGCTCAACTCAACATGGAAGGACGAAGAGACATGCGGCCACGCCACCGCGCACCCACGTCCCTCTGGTGCGGCCTGGGGTGGCCTCGGAGGCGCTTGATCAGAGGCGGCTGCGTGCGCCGTCACAACCCAACCTAATCACTCGCGGCGCCCGGTGCACCACGCGGGTGGCAGCGCCTGGACGCTGCGTGTCCCTCTGCCTGCGAATGCCAGCCGTTGCCTCGCTAGCAAGGAAAATAAGCCCACCCTGGGCCAGACGCCGTCTGCTGCCTGTTCTGGCATGGTGAGCGAGGCTGGCTGCGGCGGCGGGCTTTTCTCAGGTACTTTCGCATTCCTTGCCTGCGGGTTCCAAGGGAGCGTGTATGAGCACACACTTGGTCCACGTCCTCCCACACAGCAAGGCCAGGTGCCGCGCGGAGATGTATCGAGTGTACAGTACGTACTGTACATTGAGCGTCGGCTCCGGGGGATGGCGATGCAGCTGTGCATCATGACCATGACGACTTCGATGGCCGACGACGAGCCCCTCCTCTCGTTGGACTCACGCCCCTGGTTCGCCCACTCCCCATCAGCTCCCCTTGCCTTGGTCTGGCCAGCCCCGTGCGTGCGACGGCCTTGGAAGCTACTTGTGCTTGATGTAGGCGCCGGTCTCGTTCTCTGCGCCACTGGTGACGAACCCCTGCTCAGGGCGGTTTCTGGAAGGAGAATAAAAACACAAAAAGATAAAAAAGGATGTTGCGTGCGGGTGGAGATGGCAGGGACAAGGGCGGAGGGGATGATGGGTGGAGAGCGGAGCGTGCAACGAGGGCAGGAGACAGCGAGCGAGAGCGAGGGACGGGCTCCACTGCTCCAGTCCCAACCCTTGACCGGCTTATTCGCAGGAGAAACACGGCACCCGTCCATAGGCTGGTGACCCTGCAAGCCATGGTACGAAACAGAGCGGCGCTCAGCTCCCCTTTTCGGCATGTGTTTGGATGGCCCACCCCTGTCAGCAGGCGCCGTCCTGGGAGCCACCAAGAGCCCTGTCTCAGACGCCCTGCCAGCTGGTCGACCGACCATCGCCCCCTCCACGGAAAGCGGGACCCCACACCATGCGTGATTATCGCAGTCAGTAGTCGGTCGGCAGCGGTGGGCCGTTCGCCCATGCCAGGCCGCAGGATATGGATGATGAGCCGCCGCTGCTCGGGATTAATGATTAGGCATTTGGCTGTGCTGTCCCGGCGGGTACTGCGCCTGCTGATGCTAATGCTGCGAACAGGGCCTGAAAGGTCTGGTCGCCTGGAATCACGAAAATTCGGCCCACGCTTTCCTCGTCCATCATCCATAATGGATGCATGGAGGGCTGCATGCAGCAACGGCATCGATGCACAGTATGCACGGAGTTTACCAGGCTAGGTTTGCCTGTCGGGCGTGTTGTGTGTTGTGTTCGGGTCAGAGGCACTGACTTTTTGTGGCCTGGAGCCCCCGCTGTGGCGGTTCTTCAACGCAATAAAGGCAGAGGAGGGGCGCGAAAGAGAGTTGGTGTGGAGACTGGGATGCTCGGTAGGTTCTGTTTGGCCTAAAATCTCAAGGGCAGGCAGGCACATTGCTGAACGGCGCTTTCCTTGCGAAGGGGCGTGGGGCAGCAGCAGTGGGGTAGCCGTATTTATTTTCGATTGCGGCCGGGGCGGGAACACCTCCTTTTCCTGGCTCGTCACTCGCCAGCAATTTTGGCTGTGCTTGAGGCGGGGGTGTTCGACGGAGGGCCCCAGGGGGGTGGTCCACATATCGACTCGGCGCCACTTCGCAGCCGTGGCCAGCGGCCAATTTGGAAAGCCGCGCCTGCGCCGAGCGAGGGAGCGAGGGGCTAAACCAGCACCCAGCACCGCGACCATCATGCCGCAGCGAAAGCGCCGAGCACGGAGCCCCTGCAACCGGCCCTGATCCTTTTCTGCCTAGAAGGAGCAGTTGACCGCCCGAGCGAGGCCAGGCCAGCACCAGTCCGGTCTCAGCCTGGCGTGTGCATGTATCCGCTGCGCCCACGCTTCCATCCAATTCATTTGATGGGGCATGGAACCGTCCCCTTTCTGCTAGGATTTCCCTCCTCGCACCAACGCAGCCAAGCGCGTGCACGCGCCCGTAGGACGGACACATGCCTCGTCCGGATTTGAAGTCTTTTTTTTTTTTTCTTCTCATTTTCGGCTCCCGACGATCGCACCACTCGAGGCGTGCGCACGTGAGGGACCATTCGCATGCAAGATTCGCCACAGCTGAAGGATGGAAGGGCGGGCGGGGCCAAGTTTGGATGACACGGCTGCTGGCTGGTTGGCTGTATGGTCAGTCGGCTGGCGGCGCTGCTGGTCCGCCGGTCCCCGGTCCAAAAATTTGTTCTGTTATGTCTCAAAACGGAGGAGGCTTTCTGCTGATCCCAGGTTCCAACATGCGGAGCTCAACGCACAAGTTCCGCATGGCACAACACACAACATGCAACTGCATCATGTCGGTGGATTCCGTGTCGTGTCCGCCCACACAACCTTCCCCCTCCCTCCACCCGTTATCCTCCATCGCCTACCCTGCTGCTGCCTGGCGCTTAACGGGTAGCTGCCTTCTTCATTGCTACTTTGACCGTCGGTCCACGCGTGCTAATGAGGATCCTGCGACCATTTCCGACGGGCAGTGAGACGGATGACCTTTAGGCCAGTCGATTTATTTTCGATTCGGAGGCACAGCGCCAGCTGGTCGCAGCCCGGCTTCCTAGTTTATTTGCATCAAACGCAGTCCAACTCAGAACCTAGCGATCGAGGCCGTGGATTTTGTGGGATAAGTTTCCATCCGAGAGTCAGGGTAGAGTGAGCATGCGTGCGGCATGGAAGCTGTTCGTGACAAAGAGAAAGGGAGAAAAAAAAACCTCGCTTTCGCCAGTTGTTGCCGAGCTCTAGCCGTGGCAAAGGCGGTCTGCATGTTTGGATCCTGGACCCTCCTCTGTTTTCTGCTGCCGACACCTCCATCAATCATGGGTCCAAGTCATTCGGCCAAAGGACGGGCTTTCGATCGTCGGTCCGACAATGGCTCGTAATAACGCGAAGTGGGTGGCTGCACCAGCAGGACAGGTGGACGGATGGATGTCCGTCTGTTGCAAGATTTGCAAGCTTGCTGATCCACCTTGGGCCTGGCTGGCTGGCTGTGGGATAAAAAAGAAGACAAGAAAAAAATTCAGGGGTAAGGGATCGGTGGATGCATGCAGAAGAAGGAAGGTCGCTTCTCGGACGGAGGGCATGACCGCCCACGGGGCGCCGGGGTGACAAAAGACCGGGCAGGGCAGGGCACGGAATGGAGTGGATGAGACTGGGCCGCCGCCATCTTCTCGGACGGTCGCCTGGCAGATTGCAGTGCCGCGATTACTGTTTGTGGCCAAAAGATTTACATACCTGTACTTACTACCAAACTTACTAAGGGACGTAGCACTCGGAACTCGACCCCCTTTTCCCTCCCTCCAGCAGCGCTTGGGGCTGGAGGGGACAGGCCCCACTGTCAAGCACCCAGGTTTTGAGGTTCGGTTCCAGAGGGAGCCCGCTACGTATGCGCACTAGCTAATCAGCCGCCTCGTGGTGGCCTGTGGACGACGCGAATGCCGGCAAGGGCCGTGGTTCGTGGCCTCGCTGGCGTGCGTGTGTCCTTGCGTTACTATGAAAAGTCATCCCGGTTAAGTAGTGTCATAGAAAAGGGCCTGGGTGGGATGGGATATGTGACATGTACATGGGCAGGTGCATAATATGCTACGCCGAGCTGTGCTGTGCCCTAACGTATGCCTGCCCTCTCTTGTGATGTACGGTTTTATTTTGGATTCTGGCCAAAACGTCCACCCAAAAGGGGCTCATCACCCGTCCGGTCGGCGGCGAGCCACCCACCACTTGGCGTCCGAGCCAGCCACGAGACCAGGGAAGAGGCTGGTGTGCTAGCTGATGTGAAAAGTCACACCCTTGCTGCTTGCTCTGCTAGCCCGGCACACCCCTTTTGCTGCTGCCGACCGACGAGACAGGGCCAAGCAAGAACAACGTCTCCTACCCCTCCATCTCACCTCACCGGTCCGTTCGTGCGTGCGTGCGTGCAATGCCAGCGACACCCCTGGGGTCGCATCCACAACAACCCGGCTAAAAAGAGAGCAAGGCAATCTGGAAGGATCGGCAGCCAGCGCACGCGCGGCTGGCGGTGTAATTCGTCGGAATAACTTGGGATTTTTTTTTTTTTCCTTTTTCTTTTTTCTCTCTGTTTTCCCTTTTTTTTTTGGCCTTTCCCACCTCAGCCCGGCTCCACTTGTCAGAACCATCCCTTCTTTCGCGCCCCTTCAGGCGAGCAAGCAAAGCGCCCACACGTCCGTCTACAAGCGAGTCGAGCCGGCCTCCATCCGCAACAGACTTTGGTTGTTCTTTTTGGTGTTGCGTTGCCAGTAATCCTGCAGTGCTCCATCTGTCTCTTAGCCCGCGGCAGACAAAGTGGGCGTGGTGATCTCCGAGGCGGCTCGCTCTCCTGCGATTTTCGTCCCATCGCCCGCCCGCCCGCCGCACCGTGTGTTATCAGCCCACAGGGCTTTAGCGATCCACGCTCCACCGCAGAGGCAACAGATAACTTGTGGATATTGTCAAAATGTTGTCGTGGCCGATCCTTGTGCTGTGCCCATCATGAGTGCGCGATGGATGGGTAGAAGAATAAAGGGTGAGACAAGGGAATGGCAAATCACGTTCATTTGAAAATGTGTGCACTTTACTTTGCGCATCCTTAGGAAAGATGCATCCGGGAATTTAGATTGACTCTAATCCCAAAGGTGGTGTGATGGACGGATGCACTTGCTCGATCTAGCCACCACGGCTTCTCGGGCCCGTCTAAAGCTGGGCGAGCTGCAAGGCCAAGTCAGAAAAGTGTCTCCTAAACGTCTTTGCTCAGGCAACACATATCAGACCGACAGTGTCCCGTCCCCATGTGTCTGAGGACCGCGATTGGCTGCCCCGAGCGGGTGTGTGACGAATCAAAGGCAGAGCCTTGGACGGTTCCGAGATAAATCCGCCCTGATGCTTCAGCGACGGATTACGTACCGTATTCAACAATTCTGGTCAGCCTTCCTTCACTTCCGGGTCGTATTTCGTCCAAAGACCGTCCGCCGACGTCACATTACAATATTGTTCTCCATCTCGCAAGACCGCCGCAACAGGTCCCAAAGTTAAAAAAAAAAAANCAAAAAAAAAAAAAAAAAAAAAAAAAAAAAAAAAAAACGCGAAACACATGACAACGCAGCCGCACGGTATCCTTACTTTTACGCTGCTGTGTGTCAGTCTGCAGGTCGTCAAGGATGAGGATGCCAGCCCGTTCGCTTCGCTGTTTGCTCCCAGCCTCCTTTTCCCTGCCCGATCCCGTATTATGTGCCAAAAGCAGCCGGCCGTCCTCCTGCCTCCCGGGCTTTCAGCCGCTTTGGAGACTGTCGCCTATGCCTTCCGGGTAGGTAATACCATCCGTGTGCGTATTACACCCACTTTGGATTCTGCTATAGTGCCCCTCCTGCGTGCTCGTGTCCACGAGACCTGCAGATATCCGCACCATGTCCGCTCCTGTGCTGTACTCAAATGCCTCGCTAGGAAGGTCATATACGCTTTGAAACGTGGGCTGCTGAAGGGACCGTGCTGTGCCAGGCGCCGATCCCATCCATTTATGTTCCCATCATGGTTCTTTCGCCTGGGGGAATATTATGCGTCTAGAACCATTGCGGGTTTTCGTTGCAGGGACGGGAGCCCTTCCAATCACCGAGAACAGGCATGTGTATTTGCGGAGGACTACAAGCCTTTTCTGCCACGAAGGTTAAGCTCTTTTCAGATAAGGGCCGGAAAATTGCAGATTCAGTGGCTGAGTTTTTGTTTTTATGTTTTTCCTCGCTCGGCTGCCGCCCGCTTGTATTGGCCCTTTGTCCCGTGGGCCGGCTGGACATTCGCTTCGAAATTGGTCCGTCCAATGCACGGGAGCCTTACCACGGTTGCTACCCGATGCAGCGTCCATTTCGTCCCATCGCCAGATGCAATTGCCACTCGTGCCGGACCTATCATGTTGGACCAGGCGGCGTGACCCGCCGGGGCCTTGCGAGGATGGATGGAAGCGAACTTCCATGATGGGGGAGGTCAAAGGTACCGGGCTCTACGCGAGTCGCAGACATAACCCCAAGCACTATAGCATGGTCCTTTTTTTTTTTTTTTTCTAGCGGTTCCACACGGGTCTGCCGTCCAAAAAAAAAAAAAAAAAAAAAAAAAAAAAAAAAAAAAAAAAAAAAAAAAAAAAAAAAAAAAAACACCAGGGACCCCACTAGCCCTGTTCCGTCCCACGGGCGGACCAACAACCAGGGCGGCCATGCCACCACTACTACACACCCACCTTTGGAAAAGCCCACCCCATTTGCAGGCCGTTTTGGTGGCGTTTCCGACTCGCGAGCGAGAGAGCCCGGGCAAGCGCAAGGATCTTAATGAGATCCATCAGCAGCCGCGCCCTGTGATTGGGCCGAGTCGCAAAAACTGCCTGTCACGGCTTGCCCACCCGGCTAGCGCACTGGGGATTGCAAGGGGTGTGTGGGAACGTCTGTGAAATACCGGGCCTGAGTCTCAATCTCTCAGGTGTCAGGCTCGCCAGCCCGCTCTACCGGCGGAGGCTATTCCCTATCTCCCCTGTCTCTGGTCCCAACCAGTCAGCCAGCCTCTTTCCCCGTCACATTCTTCCAATCCAAAGAAAGAGGGAGAGAAGAAATGGCACACGGATGGCGCCCCACATTTCTTCGTCCCACCCTGTGGAGTGGCCGTAGTATGAATATCGAAACGCGGCCATTGGGACCTGACGTACGAGTGTTTGCTACGCCCAAACCCGCGGCATTATCAAATATTCGCAGGACCCGACCTGGCTCCAAACAGGCAGGCGGGCGGGGATTATCACGGGCTGCTATTACAAATTGTTCTTTCCTCGCCTGCCCGTCCGCCCCTCGTTGCATCGAAGCGGGACGCGCGTGAATCACCGTCGAAAATTTCAGTTACAGGCTTCGAACCCGCGAACGTGCCGTGCTTCCCTGCGCGCCACCACCGCCACTTTAACAGTAGCCCGTCGCTCGACCAGGCCAGGTAGGGCGGGAGGAAACTTTACGGATACGCAATTTCCAAACAGGCGGATGCTGGTGCTCCCTGTCAGCTGCCGTCCTTCCTTCTTGTTATCTCCCTCCGCATAGTAGGCAGGACGTAATGTCCTCTCGGCGGCCCGAAGCCAGCGTTTGAAGCCGATTTATTTATGACGCCCATATCTTACGTGGGCGGATTAAGACACGCATCCGTATCCAAAAAAGCAAAGCTAAACGAGGCGACATACGAAAGTACCAAGATCCCAGCGTGCCTTTGGGACCACCACATTGGAAACCTGCTCGCCGGATCCGAGGAGGCGAGCCGCATTTCATTGGGAGGCCCGCACGTTCCCCCGCCGCCCGCCGTCGTGGCCCCCACCCCCACAGGGCGAAACTTTTTTGCTGTTTTCAGAATGGAGCGTTGCATGGCAATGATGGGGTTTTGCTTTTGGGGATTGTCGACCGGGGGTGGCCCGCACAGTAACGCCCTTGCTCCGACCGACCCGACCCTGGCGATGGGGCAGTCGAGGGTTCGACAGGCGTGGCAGTCTCGCTTCCAGTCGCCGGGCTTATTATCTCCACCCCACTCTCCTCCATCCTCCACACACCCTCACCGTCTGAAAAAGAAAAATAGCAGCCGACCAGTCAAGGCAAGGAATCCAAAACCAGACACCGAGTGGAGATCTCTGAGCGCTGTGCGCTGCGTTCGTTTCTTCCTCCCCAGGCCAGGGCTGTCTCTCGCGTCCCCATCACCCCACCCACACGGGACCTCTGTGTTCACACAGAATGTGCCGGTAAACGGGAGCTGGAGTGGATAATGTGATTGGCCCAACCGACCCAGTGACAGGCTAGCCGGCCCCTTGATTCTGTCTTGTGTCCAGTTTTGCTGATGGGACCCCTTTTCGGTATCGAACGATTGATTCATCTCAGCCGAAGAAGGGAAAACACGAAAATTCCTGACTGCGTCCCCGGTTCAGAGTCAGATCCAATATGGATGCCCCAACCCCACCCCAGGCGGGCGCCAGCACCGACCTGACGACTCGACTATCGGTGCCTGTCTCGCTTGCTTCTGGTGCATTGCACAGAGCTACTGTGCCTTGGATACGCGCCCAGGTAGCGAGGTGGGTGCCGGAAAAGGTATCGACGATCTGCTTCATTTCTCCGTCACCACCACCCACCGCTTGCGCCGTCACCCCCTGGGACGAGCTGCGCAGATGCCCCCATCGTCCATATTGCTCTCGATGCACATGCGGGCCACTTCCGGAGCAACACTCGTTAAGCCGGCGGCCATACTTTGCTTACTGCTGCCCGTACATGCAAGCACGTAGCACTATAACAGCGCGAAAGAGACTGATAGAGCACACAGCGGCACAGAATGCTGGGGCACTGGAGATTGTCAAGCTTGGCGATGAAACCCTCTAGGACATGCATATTGTGGTAGTGCTCCAAAGCCCAAAGCCAAGGAAGAGCCAGCCTCCGAAGATGGCTGGGCTTGCTGATGACTACAGCAGGGGTGGGCAAGCCTCGAGGCATCATCGGCGACCACGAAGACAGGACATACAGGACACACACACTGAGTCGCTGGCGCGCGCGGATCTGGGCCCAAAGCGCCAAGGAATCGGCGGAGCCCATGCGTCCATCTGTCTGCAGGCGGCGACCAGTCCTGCATGTATGTCCTGTATGCATGCGGACGGATGGAGACTCCAAGGTACAGTACATACGCACATACTTCACCGACGCAACCAAAAAAGACGTGCATGGTGGGAGAAAAGTGACTGGATGGGAGGAGGGCGGTTTGACTAGCGTGGTGCCCGGCCGCCACCGGACCTAGGTTCCAGGGATAAGACGTCTCGGCGGGGAAAGGCTTGGGACTTGAGCGACGTGTTACCATAGGGCCGTTCCTGATCCTTCTGCGGATAAATTTTTATTATGCTTTTTGTTTTATTTTTATTTCCATTTTTTTTCTCGCCTGCCCACTTTTTTAGGAGGTGTGGAGGTTGTTGTTACTGTACTGTTACGACGCAACACTCAAGGCCTAGACACACACACATTGTATGCATGTGCCTCTCCTGCCCAGAACACAACCTAATAAGAGGGAATAACACGGCGTCACCCTAACGCCGAGGCTGTTTTCGCAGCCTGAGGTGGAGACCGACCACCCCGAACAGCTCAAAACTTGAATCTCGTCCTCTGCCGAGTTTGCACGGCACACAAGCTCCCTGCGCTCATGCCCTTGCTGATCAGGCGTTTGCATGACCCAGAAAGCCCTACGCTAAAAAAGGACCGGAGCACAACGGAATGGCCGCCGGGGACAGTGCACCAGGGCTGAAGAGCGCAGGTCTCAAAGGGCCGCATATCCTTTACCTGCTTCATCCGGAAAGGGGTTTTGCAAATCCCAGCCGGGTCATTTTGCTTTCTCGCCTTTGCCGGCTGCCGGCTGAGCGAGCGAGTGGCAACTACTATGCTGATCTCCTGTCCACTGACGTGGGTGATAAAAGAATAAAATGGGACATAAAATAATAAAACGATGGTTTGTCGGGGGTTGGCCACCTGGTTGCGTCACGCCTCCTCCTGGACATCTCTTTTTTCGCTAAGGAGCCAACGCAACGCAGGCTTGAACCTGGCTGCGGGCAAAAGGAGCGGTGGGTAGCCGCAGCGGCACCTTTCTTTTTCAGCATACGAAAACACGACGGCGCAACGCCGGCATCATGCCATAACATCCATGGCAGCCAGCCCGTCCCCTGTGCGCTCCCATCCCTTGACTCAGTCGCGATTCGCGAATGAGTGACACTTCTCTGGCCACTTGCGAAGCGAAGGGCAACAGTCAGTCCGACGGGCTCTGCGGTCCCACATCTCACAGACAACGGACAGAGACAACACAGCAAAAGCACTGTGGAGGCAAGAGTTTGTCAGTGGTCCAACCTGGCCCAAGGCGGAGGAGGCTACTGCATCCTTTGAACCGCATGCATGCGGTCAACATTTGCAGGCCGAATGCAGCACCCGCAGGAGGCAGGTCGATGCCAGCTGCCTGGGTGTCTTTTGTGAATCATGATTGAAAAAAAAAAAAAAAAAAAGGCGGTTTTAATGTATTTGCTTTTTTTGTTCCTGCTGGCCGCTGCCTCAATCATGCGGGTAACAGACTGCATTTTTGTCCATCGTCTGACGCACGTCGAAATAAATCACAGGCGGAGGAAATAAAAATATGTACCACGAAAACGAAACAGGAAGGAATAAGCCCGTCGAACCAGAGTACGTACTGTGCTACATAGGTACATACTTTATTGCCGCTCGGCCGGAATCGCTGCAGTTGGCCGGCAGGATGCTGCTGCTGATCATGGAACGCAAAAGAAAAAAAAAAAAAAGCAAGCATAGGACGCGGCAAAACGATGCTCCTCGGCTCAGGTCGGTGGCTGCACTACACTGCACAGCCCGCCCATCAGCCAAGCCAACCAACCGGTCCAATCCAATGCTCGAACCCATGGCAAGCCCGGCGGCCCCGCGAAGGAAGTGGGCAGGCAGGGCAAGCAAGCAAGGGAGGACGACGGAGGAGGAGGCAAAAGAGCGCATCTTCACACCGCCACTTCGTCTTGACACGCGCCGGATAGGTCGTCACCACCACCACCACTACCATCACACAATCACAATGGCCCTCGCATAAGTGTGATGGATCGGAAAGAAACAAAACAGCGCTCTGCCTGCTTGCCTGCCTGCCTGCCTGACACAGGGTGAGGTGGGCTCTGCTGGTGCCTGGATGGATGGATGCGACCGTTTCCTCTGCATCGTTTCCAATATTTCCACTTTCCGGCCTTCAACCCCAACTCGGCGCTAGCCCAACAGGAGGAGAAATTGGGACGCCGCGTGTCTCCCGCCCGGCTGACACCTCCTTTTTTCTGCCATATCACGATTTTGGGTCCGTGGTGTTGAGCACCCGAGGTACCTCAGCCGAGGTACCAGCCCATGTCCCCGAAAGCCTGATGCATCCGGGCCGGGGAATCAAAAAACAGGTCTCCCCACCATGACACGATTGATTGGCCCTCGACGAACGAAAGGAAAAAAGCGTTGGCGGATCCAATGCCAGCGGGTCTGAAATCGGTACGTACCAATTCGTCTCCCTACGGACGTACCGGCAGTGAAACAAAAATCTCTCCCTCCATCAGCGCTGGCTGGTGACGGTTGCTGCTGTCCGTCCCGTGTTACGCTGCGCTGACCAGGCCAACTCGACTACGGGTCTGGTCTGCAACACGCATGAATCCATCCGCCCCGGTCTCCATCGCTCGCCACCGCCTTCCCTTCCCCTCCCCTTTCCTTGCCGCCCAGCCAGCACAGCACATTCGTCCCGCCTTCGCAGTGGCAGAAAATGGAGACGACACCGCCAAGGGGGTTGAACATGTACCCGCCCGCATCATATGACTCGAACGACAACATCCACCCCTCCCTCTATCCAGAATGAGCGCCAGAGACAACGACACCCACCCCCACGGGCTCGGTTGAAACTGCGGGCTTTTTTTTTTCTTTTTTTTTTCTTGTGATCGGTCGGTCGGTCGGTCGGTCACCCGCACTCAGCGCCAGCACCAGCACCAGCACCAGCTCTAGCTCCAGCTTGTCCCTCCCAGGCCCCCGAAGCCGTCGATCTGGACCTTGCGAGTCGCCAGCCCGACGGCGAATCGCAGCGTGTCCTGCAAGTCCCGGCCCTCGTCCCCGTCCCTGCAAAACAGGCCAAAGATGACCCCCGCTATGAAGGTGTCACCGGCCCCGATTGTGCTGCCACCACCCGCCCGCCAGCCCACCACGAGGGGGGTGGGGTGTGGCGCCAGGCGTCCATGTTACCATGAGTGTACGTGCGTGCATCCTAGGAGCAGTACCGTGGGTATAGTAGGTAGGCACATTGGGCACCACCACCAACGCTGCCGCCTCGGCCTGGCACTTGCCAGTAAATTCCCTCGCTTGCGCCGAGAGGGTGTGCGGTGCCATCGGCGCTTTACGCTTGGATGTGGCGGGGACGACGAGGAGGAGGAGGTGGCAGCGAAGGAAGCCAACTAAGGCGCGGGAGGAGGGAAAAAAAAAAAAAAAAGACAACTCACTCCACTACCTTGTAGTCGTCGGCTGCGACGTCCTTCACCGCGCAGAAGCGGTATTCTTGGCCGTGCGTCGAGAATGCAGAGGCCCCTTCGGCGCCCCAGGTGACGAAGAGACGCGACCTAGTGACCAGCGTCAACGACACCGCCATGCCGCCCACCGACTCTTGGCTCTCCGTCTTCCCCGCGGAGCAGCTGGCCGCTTCCCCGCCCAAGGTTTGACGACGAGGGTTGGATTGGTGGGTTGGTGCACGAAGAGGGGCAAGCAGCAAGCATCTTGCCGAACCTACGCATGAGACGACGGCGCCTCGCCGCGAAGGCACTGCTCGGGCCCGCGATATCCTCGAGCCTGTCGCCATCGGTCCAGGACGACGGAGGAGAGAAAAAAAAATGAGCGCAGTGTCAGAGTCACAGCTGCATGCAGGCGATGAATGATGCATGGTGATTTGCCCAGGCAGCCAGCGTGTCTGATTCCGCCGCGCCGGCTTTTTTTGCCTCTTCTCTCCGCCGCTTCTGCTTGGCTTTTTTGCTGCAGGCAGACAGAGAGTTCCGTCCACCCTCCATCTTTCCTGCTTTTCCTCTCGGCGGTCTGTTCATCCGTATGTACGCACGCCACGCCACGCCACGACACGCATACATACCCACACCCTCAAAACAGTTCCATGATCGGCCAAGGGGGGAGGAGGAGGAGGAGGAGGAGGCGAAGAAGAAGAAGGAGGAGGATATCCGAAAGTTTTGACTTGCCTCGGCCCATGACTTGGAATAGAACACCACGTCGGCCTCTGCAGCGAGCTCCGACAGCCCCTCCCTGCCCGGCTTCTCGACCTCGACACTGACGGTGGCTGACGGCAGCACACGCCGCAGATGGCGGATGCACCAAAGCGTCGTTTCGGGTATCCGCCCCTTTTTCTCATTCCTGTTAGTCTGCTCTCCCTCGTCGAGGTTTCATTCTCTCTCTTGGCAGCCAGCCAGCCAGCCAGCCGTCTTCTGCCGTGCCGCGTCCCGCACGGAAGTCATCTGCCTGGTTAGGTAGGCACCTAGCCGTCTGCGCGGGCACACACGTCACCTGAGGGGGGGAAAGGATCGGGATATGAAACGGGGAGAGAGGAAGGTAGGTAAGGTAGTCAGTCTTTGGGACCCTGCGGCGCCAGCAAAAGGGTGAAGGATGCGACTGGCAGGTTATACGAAACCTCTTTCGAGCGGGAGGAGAGGTCTGAGGGCTTCCTCTCTTTCTTGTTTACCTCAAAGTGCCACCATGATTCGCCTTCGGCGGCGAAGGCGGCGACTGCTCCAGCGAATTCGTCCTCGGTCATCTCGGCCAGCGGCACCTGATTGACGATTGTCCTGGAGCCGGTAGCCTCGCTGCGGATGATGTAGCTGCTGGCAGGCAGGGTCGTGCCTGCGCGATGCAGACACAGCTCCGAGTCCACGCCCGAGCAGCCGTCGCCGTTCTGGAAAGAGCTGAGAATCTGTGCCGCCGCCGGCGACGATGCGTCCGGTAGTGGGCTCAGCAGATGTAGCTGTGTCTGGACCGTGCCCGTGCCCGTGCCCGTGCCGGTCTTGTTGTTTCCACCGCCGCGTAGAAGCTGCTGGAGAACCTCGAGCGTGTTGCCGCAGTTGCCTCCGCGCCGGACCTGCGAGCTGGTTGCTCGCAGCTTCGAGTCTTCTTCTGGGAAGTGCGGAACGCTGTTGTTCACCAGGTAGGGACGTAAGCTGGTTTCGTCCCGGCGACGACCCTGTCTTGCCCAGCGGCGACGTCCTACCTCAGGATGGTATCCAGGTAGCACACGCCGACGACTATGATGTGCTTCATGGCGGGCGATTGTGGCGTGGCCTCTGGGGGGAAAAAAAAATCCGCGGACGCCTTGAGGTGTAGGTGGCCGACGGGAGACTGAACGCCTTGTCCGTTCGAGATGATTCCTCAGTCGTGCCGGCTTTGGTGCGGTATTGCTCTGGTCGCTTGGTTTGCAAAGCTCGGGTTCTCCAGCTCCCCCGCCTTTCCGGCTCCAGGCAGAAAGTAAGTTGCTTGTGGGTGGCGCGCACGTGTGGTTATTTGCGGCGGAACAGCCCTTTGATCAACATCTCCGTCTCGACATTCAGCCGTTCGGAGATCAATTCGCTAGTGCCTAGCCAGGCATCTTCGGGAAATGGAAGCCAAGCCGTAGCACAGTCGGGTTAGTTGATGCCCAGCATTTGCCGTCGATACCTTCGTTCAAGCTGTAGCCTTCCCGGAGTGCAGGAAATGGGAAGGGAGGCTTCACGGATAAGCTGGGGTCATAAGCGCTTCGTTTGAGCGTCAGCGAACTGTAGATTTCCACCTATGGAGAGCCAAGCACGATGCCTTGTGACATCCCGGCCTGTTCTTATGCCTGCCGCAGCGCCCTGGGAAGCGGTGTTCAGAGAGATCCTACACGCCCGTAATGACGAGATCCATCGTTCCAAGGGACGGAACACCTCCGTGGGTCACCGGATTGCCATGTCTTGGTATCGAGCGAGATTGATGATGCTCGTCGGCGAGGGGTAATGACACTATCACATTCGGTTGCTACACTATAGGCCAGTGGTGATGCGTACATGTCAAATGTCAACGGTCGTCGATATCCCCGGCTCAATGCCTTCTGAGCCACTTATCTCCCTGCAGGTGGTATCTGGCAGCCGAACAGAATAACGACCAAGGAGCCGGTGTTTTGCTCTTGCACCGGACCCGAGAAATATGCCACAACGGCTTTGCTGCCGCCCGAGATGTCATCATCGCGTCCACGCCTCTTGCGGCAGCCGTCTGCCCCAACACGTACGTAGCCCGCTCTGTCTCGCACCAAAGGGTGCCAAGGGCCGGATCGGGCTGTCGTGGTCCCAATGGTGTCGACCAGCCGGGCTCGGGCGATCCGCTGCATTTCCTCTCTCTGCCCGGCCGATGCCCGTGACCAAAGCCCTGATAACGTTGCGCGGCTGGACGCAACTGTTACCGGACCACGAGTCGCCGCGTAGACCCGAGGGGGCTCTTCCGCACAGCCGTATATAAGTTATGGCGGTGTTTGGATGGTCTTCGGGGTATTTGTTATTTCTGCGACTTCGACAGGAACCCAGGGGTGTGGGTGCAAGCACGCCTAGTCGGAGATTCCGAGCGCACCCTCCCTCGTCCGTTCACCTCCACACGCCGGCGCGGCGCATGACGTGCTCGAACTGGTCGCGCGTGACGCCCTTGGCGACGCCGACGCCGCCGTTGGCCTCGAGGATCATGTCGCGCAGCAGTGCGTCGCTGACGTCGTCGTCGTCGTCCTTGAGCATCGCGGCCACGCGGCGGAGGTGCGCCATGGTGATGACGGGCTCGTTGTCGTCGTGGTGGGCGTTGCTGTTGCTGTTACCGCCGCCGCCGCCGCCGTGCGTAAAAAGGGAGAAGGCGTCGTCCACCTCGCGCAGGTGCGCGTCGGAGCTCCGGTGCGCCGCGTGCAGCTTGAGGGCGCAGATGGCGACGAAGGACGGGTACTGCGCGAACCCTTCGTCGTCCGGGTCCAGGATCGAGACGAAGTCGGCGTGCTCGGCCCGGTCTGCCGGGGGGATGCCGAGGGCGCTGTTTGTTTGTTTTGTCCACGAAGGTCAGCGCCCGAGTGTAAAAAGCCTACCGGAGCAAGCAACAGGAGGTGGCCACCGACATCATGGCCCGGCGCACGTCTTCGATGGGGATCACGCCCTCCTTCTCGCCCTCCATGGGCTCGGCGAACAGGCTAAACGCCTCCTTGATCTCGGCCTCCTCCTCCGCCGAGATGTTGTGCTCCTTGGCCAGCTTCGACTGTCGCTTGTTGCTGCCGGCGCCGGCGCCGGCACCGGACGAGGCCGCGGCCTTGCGCTTCGGAGGCTGTCGGGATCGCGTCTTGTTAGTCTGGTGGATTCGCGTGCGCGTTTCAGGTTTCGGCCATACGCACCATCGTCTGTGTCGTTGCCTGAAAAGCTGCTTCTGTTGGGAGTAAGAGGGCGTCGGTGCCTGGCCGTGGTAGGCTCAAAGGCGCGACGACGACACCATGGTCGTTTGGGTGGCGGGGGTTATTCGCGACTGGCGCCTCGGACGAAAGCGGCGGGGGATCCGGACGCGGTCACACAGTTTGCGAATGGCGGATTTGGGCACTGTGCTCATGGATGGTCCGAGCGCTTTCGATGCCGCTTAAAAGATGGATGCCCACTTTCTTTGTGCAAATTTGCAGCCCGCCATTGAACCTACAAGACAAAGACACGCAAATGCGCTCGCAGACGGGAGAGAGGCTGCGAGTATGCCATATGCCCTTCGAGCGGGCAAAGTCATCTCTGGTTTTCTGTCTCCCCCGTCATGCCAGGTAGGTGAGGTACGCGGAAGCCAGCAGAGCATGACACGATCTCCGTCGAGGCAGACGGATGCCGCCTTCTCCTCTACCTCTCTCGTATCGTTTCCCACTTACTATATGCATGGCAGAGGTCTCATCGGCCTCTCAGCCCACCGCTTCAAAATTAGCTAGAGCTTGCCGTTTTCTCACAACCCCAGAACGAGCAAGTGTGGACAGTGAAGCAAGATGAAAACAAGGGGCCCGTCCTGTTGGTCGCGCCCTTCCTTTGGGTCACTATACCGGCGTGTACTCAGCCCAGAGTCTCACGGTCCGTGGCTTGATGGAGACAGACCATGCGCGTGAATGTAATTTCGTTGTTGACTTGAACGGCAGGATATCCGCCTTGCCAGCCCAGCCTCCTCCTGTGGGATTATCCAATACGAGTCGAGATGTGGGAAAGCAGTGTAGGTTGAGGTCTCTAGTATTTTCAGAATCCTGATCGCTAGAGGACTGTGGTTTATCCGTTTTCCTACACTACTCATCCATGATAAACCCGAGTCTGGAAGGATAAACGAATGGTGACCTAGCCGATTCGGAGATACGCCATCTGGAACACCTCCATATACCAGGCGGGCAGCCATGCTCGTTGCCAGATTCACTACCCTCGCAAGACGACGTTACCTACCTCCGCGTCTTCGATCGCTGATGACATCGGGGGTAGTAAGATAGCTGACAAAGACGTGTTTGCGGGCTAGCTGCTCGCTGCTTTATCTAAAAGGATCTTCTCAAGATCAGCAGCAGCGGCATTGCTGGTTTGAGTCCTGATATGAGACCCTAGGGGTCGACCACGGTGATGTAGATGACGCGAGCTTCGCGCAGCATAGCCTAGGAACCACGAGCTTTTCGCTAAAGCAGACGGGGCGGTCGGCTAGGTTCTCCAACAGCTGTCTTGATGAGATGGAACCGTCGCCGTTGGAAAGAGAATGGTAAACGCATGACATTGGCCCAGTGGGCGACCGTACGTGGCATGCCATGGCCAAGACCTCCACAAAGACGTTGCAAAGACGACTCTGCTGTGAGGCGTTCAACTTGATCGAACTTGCGAGTGGGTTCGGTGGAGGAAATTGACTGACGGAATAGCGATAATCGGGTCACATAAACGGAGAGCTGTCACGCGAAAAGGACACACGCGAAGTACGTCCGAGGTGGCCCATTCGAGGGGCAGACCACCCGACATGAAGTGCCAACGCTAGTTGTTAAGACGTGGAGGTGAATGGTAAATGATGCCATGCTCCCACGATATCCGGCTTTTTTCAAAACGCCACAGTATGCAAAAAAAAAAAAAAAAAACTAAGACGAAATCAGGCGTCCGCCATGGAAGTCGTTGGTTGCCGCGTTTGTCTGCGGCTTTGTTTCCCCGTCCTCGCTCGTTTCCCCTAGATAAAAAATCAGTTTGAAAATTCACCATATCCACCGCACAAGCGCATGATACTAAGCCAAATCCGCTCAGATTCGACACTGGAGTGTCCAAGCCGCACAATAGATCTTTCCTGCGGCCCCGATTGTGCCCATGGCTCCATTACGAGCCCCGTAGTAATAGTCGTCAGAAAAGGGAAGAAAAAGAACAAAACATTAAAACTCCAAATCGCAAAAGGGAAACCCCCTGAATGCCATCTGGTTTGGCTACGCGGAGGGCTCCTGGATCTCGGGCACGGCGAGTTCGCTGGCGGCGCCTTGCGGGGTGGCGGCCTCCTTTGCTGCCTTTGCGGCGGCGTCGCGGGCCTTTTGCGAGTCGAGGACGGCCTGCAGCTCGGGCGGGGCCTTGAAGCCGGCGTGGTCCGAGTGCTTCTTGTAGAAGTAGCTGTCGGGCTTGGGCTTCTGGTCGTCGGGCAGGGAAGACAGGGCCTCGAGCACGACGGCGAGGATGCCGTCGATGGACTTTTGCTTGCTCGAGTCGCGGTGCCAAATGGAGACGAGATGTGCCTTGAAGCGGACCGAGAGGCCGACGCCGCAGATCTGGTCGCCTGTTGTTTTTCGACCCTGCCGTTAGAGACGTGTCTCCACGAGTTTTGTTTTGGGTTCCCCGACCGAAGTACTTACCCTCTTCCAGAGCGCCCTGGAGCTCCTCGCCGATGGCCAGCAGCTGGACCTTTGTCCAAACCTCGGGGCCGATGTTCTTGTGGACGCGGAAGGTCCAGCTGCCGCCGTTGATGTTCCTTCGATCTTCCCAGACGGGCTTGAAGCCCTGCTTGAACAGGTAGATGGAGTCGCGCATCTTCATGTTCTGGACGGGGGTGTTGTTGGCGTAGCGCCAAAAGTCCTGCACCGACTCGATCTGCAACGGCAGCTTCTCGAGTTGCACCTTGTACGCGCTGTCGCCGCTCTGGTTGGTGCTGTCGGCATTCTGGCTCCTGCGGAGGCGTGCGGTTCTCGTGTCAGAGGTTCCATTCTTTTTCTTCTCGGGTGTGTATGCGGTACGCGCGCGCGCGCTTCCCTCGAAGAGATGCTATTAGTCTTTACCTGTCAAAGTAGACGTCCCAGTAGTGCTGCGTGGGCAGTGTCCGCATGGTCTTCAGGAAATTCCGCTTGGCATCGTCGCGCTGCTCAGCCGGAGAGTTGACGCTGGGGGAATTCGGGTCGGTAGTCTGCGACAGGCTCGAGAGGCCGCGGGTGAAGAGGGATGGGCGCGCGGAGGAAGCCATGGCTTTTGGCGGGCGGTGGTGAGTGGTGGGTGATTGGGGTGGATGGAGGGGTTGCTGATCAGCGAGAGGCGGCGGCGAGGATTTGGACGGGCAGTCGGCAGATTCACAAAGGAGCGTCGCAGGGTTCTTTCTAGATGCCGTCGAGGTCGTCGGGTGAAGACAAAGAACAAGAGAAAGGAAGAAGCAAATGCGGGAGAAGGATAGTAATAAAAGGCAGACGGCGGTGTGGGCGCTCAAAGGGAATGAGGTAGATCAAGACAGATGCGTGACAGCTCCCGGGCCCAGCAGTCGGAGTGGAACAAAGGTCCAGACGGGTAAGGGGTGCTAGTGTGTGGAGGGGTGGGTACGGGCGTTTAGGACCTTCCTTCAACAGACGTTTGAGGAGCCCAGCGTCCCAGTCACTGGTCACAGCTTATTCGGGGGCCGTTTCTTGTTTGGCTGTGTTGGCTGTGTTGGCGCCAACGGGAGCGCAGCATTGGCACGCAGGCTGGTTGGTTGGCTGGCGGGTAACTACGAGGATTGGACGGAATCTAGGCAGCTGGCCAGGCTGGGAACCCTATCGCGCCTGTGTCGAGCGAGGTCTCGGGGTCAGGGGCAGCCGCGGCAGAGCACCAAGACGGCCATTCAGCTGCAGTTTTGAGGTTCCAACATTGAGTCCTGGCCCAAGTCAGGCCCCAAGATGGCAGGCTGCTGAATCATATTTGTTGCTGCTGGCTCGGCTGTGCTTGCTTCCCTCGCCAGGCGACAGCATCAGACAAGCTGCCAAACATGCATTTACGCAGATGGAAGTTTGCCTGGCCGTGCGTAATGATCAGAATATGGCGCCATGTGTCTCGAGCGCCCAGATTTGGAGCTTCGGTTCGCATGGAAGTAAAAAAAAGAGACGTCGGACAGACGCTTGTCCATTGGATGCTGGTCTGAAACGCCGCAATGACCCGAGCCGGGCGACTGTATGCCTCAGATGCACCTGGCGGTCCCTGAGAGAGCCTGCAGCGGCCAGGGGCCAGGGCTGTCAATGGCGGGGGCACCTGGCTGGCCTGGACCCCGGCGGCCGTTGCTGCTGGACTTGAGCATTGTTCGAAGCTGACGTTTCGATCCGTGAATAGAAGCACGAAGCTGAGGAAACAAAGTTGGGACGATGCATCGCTTGCGTTCCTCCCAATGGAGCCCCAGCGCGGGCGGCTCTTGTATTTTCAGCACTCCAGCCACGAAACGCAGAGCTGGACAGAGCCGCAACCACGATCCTTGGGCCCCGCTGCCTGCCTGCCGCCCAGTGCTGATTGCACGGTCCGGCCGGCCCACTGCACCTATTTTCGACTCGACTTCGGGTCCGCTGCATCTTCTGCCCGAACCTCCGCCGCCGCCGTCGCCGTCGCCGTCAACAGACCCGGGAGGCTTGCCGTGGGTCGAGCAATTCCCTGTCGGACACTTTGACACCGAGTGACTCCGGCCAGACGTAGTCGAAAACGGTTGGCGAGCGTTGAGTCGATATTCATTCGCCAGCGCATTCAACTTTGACTCTCCAATTTTTTTTCTACCTCACTGTCATTGTCGACAAGAGCGATCTGAGGACGCTCCTCCCATCTCCGTTGCCCCGACTCCTCTCTAGCCCAGGTGAAGGCGGAAGGCCTAGCAGGCACAGGACTGACGCAACCCACCAGCCGTCTGTGCACTTGCTTGCCGACTTCTTGGTAGGTTCAAGCCTTCCGTGACGTCTGTTGCGCCAACACAAACACACACTCTACCTTACCTACCTACCCATCTCCGTCAGCCACCCACTCCTGCTCTTCTTGCAAACATGCCGCCCCAACTGGGGAACGGAGCCAGGCGGGCGTGGGACAACAATGTGCTCGTCTCCTTTACACTTGCTCTATTTGCACCAATAGTGCCATCATATCCTCACTTCAGCCCTTCTTTTGCCTTCTATATCCCCCTGCTGTCCCTGTCTAAATGGCCTCACAATCGTTTCCAGACCCATGGCCGACCTACGAGATCCAGCCTGTCTCGAGCTGGCTGCGTGAGCTATACTCTCAGGCGATCTGTATCGCCGTCGACTTCCTCAACTGCGAGGACTTTCTCGGCTGTTTAGACGGCATCAACATCTTGGAACGCGCCGAGATATGGGTCGCCGATTATTACGGCGACGCCAAGTTCTGTACCCGCAACAAGTTCTCGGAGCTCACCGGCATTTTTCCAGACCTCCTGGACACCACTGTTGATCGTATGAAAGCCCCAGTTACTTACATCGTTGGCAGTCTACACCGCCTGAATATAATATGCTGCTTTTTTTTTTCTTGGCTCGGATACCGGATTCCTTTTCCTGCCCAGTGGCGCCAATTATATTGCTATTTTTCTTCCTATGATAAAAATGTCTCCCTCATGGTCCCTATCACTTCCATCATACGCATCGCTAACATCGCGTTCTCACAGCCCACCTCCGCCTTCGCCGCCGCGAAGCCACCAGGAGCTTACCTATACGAGCAGGACCCAGCCCGTTCGCCATAGTAAAGCAGCAGAGCTTGCTGGTCGACCCTCTGCTCGTATCAGAAAGCCAGGCTGAACCAGAGCCAGAGCCAAAGCCAGAACCCAAGACCACAGAGCCATTTCCCGCTTACATGGAGCCCACACTGGCGTCGGCCGAGGAGATGGACGAGATCGTCGACATGCGCAGACGCCCGCCGGGCGAGAAGCCCGTCATGCGGGTCACAGCCGAGGACCTGCGCGGCACCGGCATCCTCAAGATCCTCCCCGAGTTCATGGCCCAGATCGCACGCTCCGGAGGGGCCGCCTCTGCCGGTCGAGACGCGGCGTCGCGGCCATCAGGGACGCTGATGGATCCTGCAATCCCCGGCGGTGGTGATGACGATGACAACCGCGAATCAGACGACGACGACGACGACGACGACGACGACGA
>PYSR01000359.1:0-16543 GCA_003049425.1 Magnaporthiopsis incrustans | reverse complement strand
ACCCAGTCTGCCGCCGCCGCCGCCGCCGCCGCCGCGATAAGTGCCGCCGACCTGTTCGCGTCCGACCTCCCACGGTCGGGGTCGCTCAAGAGGCCGCGCGAGGCCACACCGACTTCGCCCGCTTCCGTCGCCGCCACCACCAATCCCGACCTCTCGCCGTCCAAGGTCCAGCGGCTCGGTCTGGCAACGAGACACTCCCCTGCGCCCCTGACTGGCGCTCTGGCCGACGAGGAGGAGCGCATCCGCAAGGCCGAGGAGGCCAGGCAGGCCGCCGGCGTCAGCGACAATCCAAGCCATAGGGTGCTGGACGTCTTGATGTCGGCCACCATGGCCATGAGCCGCGCGCAGGATGCCCCCGACACGGCCGCGGCCGCGGCCGCCCCGCCGACGTCGCCTGGGTTGGTCAACAGCAAGCCCACTACCGAGGTCGTTGTGCCGCCGCCTCAGGCGCTTCCAAAGCCAGAGCCCCCGACCGAAGCGAGCGCGGGCGCAGCGCCGACGGGCCAGCCCTTGGACGGCGCTGTGACACAGGTCGTCGACAGCCCTGCTCCCATGGACATTGACCAGCGGAGCGATCAGCCCCAGGGCAGCTTCGTCGCGCAGCCCGACGCGCAGACGCAGGAAAAGAACACTGCTTACTCGTACCCCGGGATCGTGCCACCCAACGTTTCCATGGGCGCGCCGGCACCTCCGCAACGTGGCATGAGTCTTCCGATGACGTCTTCGCAGCACCCTGACGCCGCGCCGCGCTCGCCCTCGTCCAAGAAGCACAAGTGCCCCTGCTGCGACACCGTCTTCACTCGCCACCACAATCTCAAAAGCCACCTCCTCACCCACAGCCAGGAAAAGCCATACGCCTGCGACACATGCCAGATGCGCTTCCGCCGCCTGCACGACCTGAAGCGACACAGCAAGCTTCACACTGGCGAGAAGCCGCACATCTGCCCCAAGTGCGACCGCAAGTTTGCGCGCGGCGACGCCCTGGCTCGCCACGCCAAGGGAGCTGGCGGCTGCGCCGGTCGGCGATCCAGCATGGGCAGCTTTGGCGGCGAGGAATACGACGAGTCGGGCATCCCCGAGGGCGACGACAGCGTCATGTCGGGAGTCTTGTACGACGCGGGCGAGGCGGACATGACGGAGGATGACCGGAGGCGCCTCAGCCTGTCGGCCGGAGTCAAAGCCCAACACGCCGTCGCATCCGCCCCGGACGGCTTCGGCGCTCACGCACGGCCGTACCAGCCAGCTATGGCGAGGCCGGGAACCACTGGAGGTTTGTATTCACCCGAATCCGAATTTTGCTTTGTCTTTTCCAGTCCGACGGCTGCCTCTCACGCCACGACCGCCAGCGCAGTTGTGGCATCATTTGGTCCCAGCCCGAGTAGTGGCGGAAGCCCGCAGGACTATTCGACGGAGACCACCTTTCCGGGCGCTCCGGAGGCAAGTTCGGGAAGCTCATCTGCCAATCTTGAAGCCATGACCGAAAGCCCCAAAGCGCTCAGCCCGGGAAGCGCTCTTGCCGTCCAGCTCGGCCCCGAGACGGCGCAAGCCAACTCGAGCAGCCAACGGTCGCCCAGCACCACGGCCCAGATGGCCCAGGCGTACGGCCGGCGGCAAGAACCCGGCGGCGCTCAAGGTACGCCGTTTTATTTCAACACAGACGTGCCGCACACAGTCGCTCACATCAGTACAACCTCGACACAAACAGGTGCCCCTGCATCCACCGCTATCGGCCCCGGGCCACCATCTGGTGCCGTCAACCACCAGGCCGCAACAGGCGCTCACTCGCGAGCATCCAGCGGCCTGGGCCACAGCCAGAATGGCGGCAGCGGAGACAGCTCGGCAAACTTATTTACCTCGGGCGACGACGGTCTCTGGACCTACATCCACTCTGTGGACGCCAAGTGGGATGCGGCAATAAAGCAGCTTTTGGAACGCACGGCTGGCCTCGAGGCTGCCAAGTCGGCCCTGGAAAGCCAGGTGCTGTACCAGGATAATAAGATTGCGCAGCTCACCGAAGAAGTGGGCTTCCTCCGCCAGCAGCTGACGGCCTCGCGGAACGAGACGGCAATGACCAGCCGTCGCAGCGAACCTGATACCCAACAGCTGCACGACACCCAGCAACTGCAGTCGGCACAGCTACAGCTAGAGCCGCCCCAGCCACAGCCAGCGCAGTCGCCACAAGAAGCCGCAGCAGAAGTGCTTCCCAAGGAATAGGACTCGGCTTCCATGCGCACACCCCAGGTCAAACAAGATCGGCCGCCATTTGGGCGTGCCCGCGAGAGCCTCCCAAGGTACGGGCTCACGAGACAACCAGATCAACTCCAGACACTCGAGACAGGAACTCCAGCAAAAAGAGGGAAAGCCATCTCTCCTTGCGAACGAGGGTCTTTACGTGGTTCTCACTGTCTGCTTCTAATGTAATTCTCCATCACGAACCTGCCGGCGGCGAGTATCTTGCTTCGCATCGCTACCTTGTCTGCGCCGACACATATTTTCACAACGTGCCTGGACTGAGGGAAAAGTTCACAATCACGGTTGGGCCCGACGGATAATGGTTTTACTGACATGAGCTAAACAATCGAACGGGTGGGTGATCCGTTGACCAAGTTTCACGGCGGAAAAGAGCTGTCATTCTCAAGAAAAGGAAGGGGGAAAAAAAAGGAGAAGAGGAAAACAAACACAGAAAGGGAAAAAAAAGGCAAAGATCGTGGCGACTGCGTGTGTTGTACGTTCCGGGACTATAACACCACATCTTTCGACTGGACGGGACAGGCGGAAAAGGCCCGTACGTCTGGGCCCGGCTCCAGATCTCCCGATCCATCTCCATCTTTACCGGTTCATCTGCGCTCGCTCAAGGCATTATTACTCATTTTACATCTTTTTCTTCTTTCACTCGGCCCGTTTTAAGCACGGGGCGTTTTCCTATCTGCATAAGGAGAGGACGGGTGGGGAAAAGAATTCATGGGAAGATAGAGAGGTGCGGCCTCGGAGGTTTTCTGTACTTGTTATTTTTCTTTCTTTCCTTTTTTTTCGGTCTTTGATGCTTTCCTGTCGCGTGGTTTTTCATCTCCTAGGTGGTTGGTGATTTTTATGTGTTCTCTTGCTGCCATCGTCCCTTTTTGCCGTTCTCTCGCGCTCGCTAGCACATTTGTTTGTTCATGGGTTAATCTGGGCTGAACAAAGTGTATTATATTGCCTATCATCTGCCAGCAGCACTGCCCCTCCGTCCTTGACACGGGGCTCACCTGCGTATGGCTTTTTTTTAGTATTGCCACTCTCGTCTGAGTGGTGGCAAACAAGAGACCATAGACCTGCACCAGGTCACCTCAGTCGTTATAACGCAACTGCCGAGCACGCGTCCAGTCCATCTCGTTCCGTGGCAGCTTGCAGATTGCCGTTAATGATCGTTTCCAATTGTGCCCTCTCAATGTTTGCCTGTGCTGGAATCGCGGGACAGCCCACTATGATTTCTCGAAATACTGCTACCGGGCTGTCCGAGACGCTGGCGACACCTGACGCGTTGGGGAGACAATACCATATGGTGGTAATCGGGGTCAATGAGCCAGCTTCCTTGACCAACCTCCCCTGGACGGTGCGGACCATGCCGCCGCTCGATCGACGCCAATACTAGGCGAACTGGTGGGAGGATCTCGTGGGAAAACTAAATACTGGTAGTGCCATAATCACGACCACAAGAGTACACTACCGACCTTTCCACCATGCCAAGTTCCTATCAGTCCTGAGCCGTTCCCCACACCCGAATGACGCACTACTCTACTGAAGGCGATTGCCAACGCGGATGAAGCAGCCAAGGGCTTCGATCAGGGAGTTGACGGTCCAGAAGAATGAGGCAATGATGCCCGGCTACAGGCGCCGTGGAGGCCCAAGCCGGCAATGGATATGGCGGTGCTGAAGATGCATAAGCCCAGGTCTCGCGTTGGGGTTCGTATTCCGACCCTGCCATCCCTTTCCTCATCAGTCAAGCCGGCACCAGCCCCAGATAGAAATAACCTATAGGCTCACGTTCTACGAGCAGTGGTGTAGCCAGCGGCTGGAGGCAGAGTTCTGTTGTTGGTGTGAGAGCAATCCATGCCCATTAAGGCAAGTGTGCGAACAAGGGTAAAACCCAGCGTATCTATCTTTGTTGCCCCTCCTGCCTTTGCTCCTAGGGGCTTCGAGTCTCCACAAGACGGGGTTGAGTTGGGATCTGGTTGTTATCGCAGCCCAACCTCTTTAGAGGGCCAGAGCCATCCCTGAGGATGCCCCAGCGTTCTTCACCCCCACGTTTCGTACCCGCAGCCCATCGTATCACACGGCGTTCCCGGGAATCCTGTGGAGGAAACATTCTCGCCAGGGTACATTACCGTGCCGTCATTTGCAGCCATGGTCCTCCATTGAATCCAGCTTCTCTACGTGTCTAGGTGTGTCATCTCCATGGCAGGAAAATGTGCCATTGCTACCGGGATCGAAGGTTGGCTGCGTGACGTCTAGGGGGGGAAGCCAATATATCTCTAAGGAATAACGAAGAAAAAAAAACTAGAAACCAAGGGAAACGAGAAACGCGAATGCCATTCATGCTCAGGCCATATGAAGCAAGAACGGAAAAGCCTGCCCCTGGATAGGTCAAAGATCCAGATCGAAAGCTGGCTTGTGGGCATGTTTAGACAGGATGAGCATCTCGCACGAAACACAGGTAAATGTAATTATTGATGAACCGACGAGGCGGGGAGAACGCCCAACTGGTTGGACGTGTGTCCATTGGCCCAGGAGTGCTCACTCTCGAGCACTGTAGTCGAAGGCCCGGCCATCCGGTCCTCGACCCTCAAGCTCGGTAGATTCGGTCCAAGGCGACCAGAATGTCTGTAGCATCCACAAGCAGCCTGGTGTCCTCGCCTTTTTGGATACGTGTGACCGTGGGTGACGATGCCATGATCCGGTAATGTTGCTTGATCTCGCCCTGAGGGTAGGCAGCATCGCGCACTCGGGCTTCGGCCACGCCCATCCGGGTCCACGTGAGCTACACCACCTCTTCCTAGGGTGGATAGTGTGGAAACAGCTCCGCTAATCGGCCCGAAACTTGTGCGTCGATGGCTGGGCTGGCATTTCTACGCCTGTGAGCGCCCTCCAGGATCTGCTTCAGCACTACCTAGGTACTTAGGTGCCTAGTACGTCGATGGCCTACAGAAACACCGGCGGTTCTCCTCCGCTTGGCGAGAAAGCGAAGGCCGAACTCGGTATTTTAGCGCCAAATGCACTGGACGCATGTTGACTGCCATCCAAACAGCGGCTCTTCTCACTGGTGACTCCAACGGCTTTGCATCACGATATCCATGTGAACAAAGAGGGTTGCTTTGGGTTGTTCTTGTTATATAGATAACCTATGTAATCACGCACATGGTAGCTTCAAGAGGTCAGGCGTCTCGCTCGACTATTCGTCCACCGACGCTATATCCTGATAACAGGGCACGAAAAGAACATGCCGTCTAAGCTGCCAGTAAGCTATCTCCCACCTGCCACCTCGGCGGTCCAGGTTCCCCTGTACAGCGCCACAACAGCCAAGCGCTCGCCCCGTTGATCCCACAGCGATGAACAGGGGATCACGGACCCGTATCGATTACCCCCAGGGACGCACACAAGATTCCCGTCAAGATACACAAGATAGGGATGGCGACCCCCTGCTGCCATCCCATGACCCCCCGAGGGGGATGGCGCCCGCTGGAGGGCGCCATCTAATATCGACGAGAGCGTCTCCGCACTCATCTTGCCGCCTGGGCTCGCGGGCACGGGCGCGCCGACCGCCACCATGGTATGGGCAAAAACTCCACTGCCACCACAGAGGCCTGCCACCAGTGTCTGTTGCGTGGCCCAGGGGATTGACGGCTGGTCCTGATCACCGTCTTGGCGCTTCCCGGCGTCAGAGGACGACCAGGAGCGTGTGGCGACGGAGGCTGGTGCCAGGCCCGAGAATCCAAGATGCGCATGCCACTCGGCACCCGATCCACGGGGCAGCTCTCCCACCTCGGCAAGGAAGAAGGGTGGGATCTGCCTCTCCCTGCCCTGAGGCCGTGGCGGCTGGTGCTCGGCGTCGACACCGTCCAGTTTGCCCACGACTTCCCAGTCAGGTAGGCGTCGTCCTTGTTTCTTATTCTTGCCATCGCCGTAGCCTCTGAAGGCCGGGTTGTACTTTCTATCCCATACGTCCGGCCCGCCGTCATCCTCATCGTCCTCGCTCTCTCGGCCATCATTCCCCGGCAGCCGGTGCAGACGGGCCCATGCGGCCGATGCCACCGTCGACTTTGCCCGCGGTGTCATTGACAAGGCGCCGCTATCGCTTGTGCGAGGGATGTAGACGACTGCGCTACTCCACCACTGAACACTCATCTCGACGCCTATCCGCCACAGATGCTGCAGTGAAAGCACAGCCTGCATGGCGAACGCGCCCGGCTCGGTGCCTGATGCTTCGCAGTGAGGCAATTCCATGCTGGCCGGTACAAGGGGAATCTGGCCGGCAATATAAACCAGGCGTGACAAGGAAGAGGGAGGCGAGCGGGACAGGTGCGGGATATCCTCTCCGTCCTCGTCATCGCTAGCTGCCGCTGTGGTCGCCTGTTGGGGGAAGATGCCATCAAGGGGCAAGGTGATGGCCTGGCTGTAGGGACCAATATTTGCTGGGGCCCAATAGGACCGGGACTGCACGTGCAGCCCGTCCCTCCCGCCATCGACTGGAAAGCGGGGAGAGGAATGGACTGTCAGGGAGACCGAGACGTTACGACCTGTGGGGAGCAGCTGACCACCACAGGAGATGGTGACGCGTGAGGGAGGGTTGGGCGCGGTGAACAGGGCCCCGTAAACGTCGTTGATAGTTGGAAAATCAGACATTTGACGCAGAACCACGACGGCGGAGACAATGTTCGAGGGCACCAGCGACCTCTCACTTAGGCGGGCGCGGATTTGGTCGACGATATCCTGAGTCTCTTCCCGTACCGACGGGATACCTGGGCCTTGGTGCGCCGCCAACACACTCCACTGCTCAAGGCGAGAGTCGACTGGAGTGAGAGCGCCGTCGTGGCCGCGGCCGTAACACCATCTTGAGCTAGGTTCCTGATGCGTGGTACTTTGATCGTCTGCATCACCTGCCTTATCGAGTGCCAGGGGCGCACCCAGGATGGCAGCAAAGTCGTCGTCTAGTAACCTGATGCTTCTGGCTAGTGCAGATGGCTCCCAGGCTGCGCCATCCCCGCCGCCAGCATCCTGCTCCTGCTCCTGCTCCTCAAGCCTGGCTCCGTCGACGTTGAGCCAGGCGGCGCCGCCACCCTCCCTCACCAGCCGCCTCGCGGCTTCGTCGACAACGATGCGCTTCTTGAACAGACAGCGCGGCCCGTTGACAACGAGAGTCTCAAACTCGCCGCCCTCGCCCAGCACAGCGCCGTCGGGCTGCAGAGGAGCCCCGCCCACGCCGCTCTCGGCGGCGAACATGGCCATGGCCCTGGTCAGCCTCGCGACCCCACGCTGGCTGGCTACGTTCTCCCACAGAAACGACTCGTCCAGGCCGCCGCTGGCGACCTTGACGACGCGGGCCTCGAGACCCGCGGAGGCCATGTCGCGCAGCAGCCTGGCGCCGTCGTCGTCCCCGTGGCCACTCAACGACGGCGGCGGCAGGATGGGATACTTCCAGAGGAAGGCCAGGGGCACGAGGCCCAGGCGCACGGCCACCGACTCGACGCGGGTGCGCTGGTACGTACTGAGGATGGCGCCGGCGCAGACGGCGTTGGCCTCGGGGTGCGCCGCCATGACGGCTTTGAGCAAGGGCACCATGGACTCGGTCTCGTCGTCACCGCCGCCGCCCGCGCCAGCACAAGCCTCGTGCTGGGCCGCACGCGCAGGCGCCTTGGCTGTGGAGCCGTCATAGTCCCTCGCCTGCTGAAGGGCGCCGCCAACGATGGCGTGGCGAAAGAGTGGCAGGCCGGTGGCTCCGCCATAGAGAGGTACGACCTGGTGGCCGACGGTCTGGTACATGAAACTATTCAGGTCCGTCTCGTCACCATCGCCTGCATGGCTGCTGCCGCTGCTGGGCTTAGGGGTGGTGGGATGCAGGTTCGCCAGGGCAACGATGCGGTGCTGGTGGGCGAGGCAGTGGAGCAGCGAGAAGAAGCTGTCCTTGCCCCCCGAGACCAGGGCTATGACGTTCAGCGGCGCCATCCGTTTTGTCCACTTCTTTGGGCTTTATCGCTCTTAATTAATCCGAAGATACGCTGCTAGCACATGGGCTGATATTCCCAGCTACCTAGGTAGGTTATGGAGCCGGCTGGCTTCAATCTGCCCTGTCTGTCTTCGGCCAGGGCTCCGGCACATGTGGCTCGCTCGGGCTTCTGGCCGTCACGGCGTCCTGGAATGGGGAACGCTGGACTTGGGGCGCCTGGCTGATCTGCAGGGGATCTTCGCCCGGGAATATGGGCCCGAAAGCAGCTCGCCGAGAGTTGCTTCATACAGAGAAGATGGTCTTGGTCCAAGCGGCGAGGAGAAATTTCCCTCGCATGGCGGGGAAGAAAGGTCGGGGATGGAGGGGAAGCGATATTGAGTCAGCGCAGATCTTCATAGAGGCCAACTTGGGTACGTCTGCACGGTCTCGGCGGACGGGGATGACAGCCCGGGCGCCAGGTTCGCCAAATGGGAAATCAATTGATCAATTGCCTGTGTGTTTCAATAATTCCTAGGGCGTTCGTTGGCTGGGCCGTCAAAAAATGGCAATCAGGTCCGTCTCTTCCTGGTGCCCGTGGTCCGTGTGGGGACCGGGGAACCGACTAGAAAGAAAAAAAAGNGAAAAAAAAAAAAAAAAAAAAAAAAAAAAAAAAAAAAAAAAAAAAAAAAAAAACGTGCGCCAGTCACAGCTGGAATCGGCTTAAACACAGTGACGGGACGCCAACACGTCCGTCCCCTGCAGCAGCTGCTCTGGGATGCAGCACGTCCGTCCGGTCCCAACATGCACTCCCCGCCCCTGCATCACTCCCACAGCCCAAGCGCAGCACGCAGGTACTCGGACGCTTGTTTGTACGCTAGGCATCCCATCAGCGTGCCCAGCCGCACGGCCTCCCAGATCGTCAGGGTCCGGCCGAACCTTGCGATTGGCGTGTGGGCGGGCTAGGCCCAGCGCGTGCCAGCGTCGTCCTTGGGCTGAGCCATGGCTTGCGATCTAGCCCGCCGTGAGTCGGACCATCACAGCTCCTTCGCGACGCGGTGACATCCATGGCCGTGGTCCGTGGCGCGACACCCGCTTTGTGCCCATGCCAGCCAGTGTCAGGTCAGGTCGCCGCTGCGGACTCCGCGTGGTCGCACGTCGCTTCGACATGCCCAACCAAGGCATCTCGGCTGTCACCCAGCGTCTGGCAGGTGTGAGGTCACGAGGAGGGCGGACAGAATGGCTGGTAGATACACACACAGAGCAAGATGGGAACGTTTGATGATCGTTCGTGTTGAATAATAAACATTTATTTCCTTGAAGCTGTTATAAAGGCCTCGTCCATGTTATCCGCTAGTGCAGAAACGTCACCAGCACTCTTCGACGGGAGGGACGAAGGGCGCAGCAAACGACGCATAGAGTGTGCTGAAAAGAGAGAAAAGAAGAGAAATGGTATAATCGAAAAAAGAAGCGTGAAAGAAGAATGTGCGTTTCAAGAATTGCCTCCCGTTTACCCGCTGTCCGGAACTCCGCAGCCTAGGGGTGATGGTGGCGCTGCTGCCAGCGGTGTTGACACGGCGTCAAGGCACACCAAAGGTGGGCTTCACTTGCGACCCTGAACATAAGCTGCGAAAGTAATCAAGTCATCAAAAACATGAAAGCACCAAAGCAGGCAAGCAAAGCAAAGCAGGCATTGGGGAGAAAAAGAGTGTGTTTCTAAAGCAGTCGAAACGAAAGCGGTCGAAGTGAAAATGATACCAGGTTCCTCCACCCCTCTGCCCAAGGGTACGTTGGCATGCGAACGAGCAACGCAGACAGTGAATAACTTGCGGCAGAAAACAAGACGAGAAGAAAACCCATGATCAAGAAGTTGTTTTTCTTTCGGTTAAAAAAGTAATAAAAGCAAAGACAAAATCCAGAATCCAACTGGTCCTGGTACGCTGACACAAAAGGTGATGATACACGGTTTAGAGAAACACTCTCACACCCGTGAGGCCTGCCTCTCTTTCTTTCAGAAAAAAAATTTGCAAACTTTTGTCAGGTTTGCCTTGCGACCTGACGCTCAAACCCATTTTATGTCGTTTTTCTTGGCCGTAGAAGCAGCAAGCACTTTGCTGATCGCTGATGATGATTCCCCGTTCCTTTGAAAAAAGGTGTGCTGACCCTAGAGTGTGTGCCGCCTTGGATCCCTACCGCCGGAAGCTAGCTGACGGACGCGGCAGGAGAGCCAAGGACTGGCGAGAAGAGAAGGTGGTGGTTGTTGTGGTATAGTAGTCGTGAGAGTCATGCCGGGCGTCAAATGTCGTCGAAAGGCCGGCGTCGACATTTGTGATCTTGCTTGTGGTGCACGCTTCTAGTCCGTGCGCTTGCGCTTCCTCTTGTCGTCGCCCTCGTCAGATGACAGCTCGCTGGCGCTGCCCGGGATCTCGGAGGCGATCTGGAAGAGCACCTTGCCGTAGGCGTCGTAGTCGGTGGCCATTGGAGGGGCCATGGCCGCGTACATGTGCGGGTGGGGGAAGCCGACCACGTCGCCGTCCTCGATGAGGTTGAGCGGGATGGCGCCAGACCCGTGGGTGCGGGCGTGCTGGGTGAGGTTGTCGGAGCGCGAGAACTTCTTACCGCACTCGTGGCACTCGAAAGGCTTGTCCTGCGTGTGCAGAGAGCGGTAGTGGCGCTTCAGGTGCTCTTGACGCCTGAAGCGGCGGTCACACAGCTCGCACTTGAACGTCTTGGACGGGTCCTCGGTGAGCGACTGCTTGCGGCCACGGCGGCTAGTGGGCGCCGGCACGCCGTTGCCCTGCGC
Source organism: Magnaporthiopsis incrustans (assembly GCA_003049425.1). Classification (NCBI taxonomy): domain Eukaryota; kingdom Fungi; phylum Ascomycota; class Sordariomycetes; order Magnaporthales; family Magnaporthaceae; genus Magnaporthiopsis; species Magnaporthiopsis incrustans. Next base: position 5,564 of record PYSR01000359.1, on the reverse strand, counting down.
ATCTGAGTGCGACGCACCCGAGTCGCTCCTGGCGTCAGCCTCGTTGCTGCTCTGCTGCTGCGAGGGCGACTGCTGCTGCTGCGAGGGCGACTGCTGCTGCTGCTCGGCGGCGGGCGAGGTCGAGGCGGCGGCCATGGTCACGACGGTGCCGTTGCTGGTCCTCTGGCGCTTGTCCTTGTGCGAGTCGCTACCCGAGATGGCGATGGGAGCAGAGGGCAGCAGAGGGAAAGGCTCTGTGGAGGTGGTGGAGGCGGCGAATTCCTCGAGGTCCTCGGTGCAGACGAAGCTCTCCAGGCTCAGGCTGACGGCGTCAGAGCTGGCTCGCGTCCTGCTCACCTGGCCCTCAGATTTGTCACCAAGGTTGACCAGACGGTTGACAAAGTCGTCCTCAGACTCGAGATCTGAGAAGTCCTCGAAAACAGGGAGGCCGCTGGGGAGAGAGGGCGCGAAGTTGAAGTTGTTCTGGGCAGGGACGCCAGACTCGTCGGCAGCAGGGAGAGTGGTCAGCTCGGGAGCGATGGTGGCAGCAAATTGGCCAACAGTCAGATTCCTGGGGTCGCAGAAGTCGCTGTTATCGTCAGAGCTGATTGAGCGGGCATAAGGCGCCGGCGACGGAGACAGCGAAGGGCAGGCGGACACGGCAGGTGCAACCTCGGGAGCGGGGGCGCTAGTGAATCGTGGCGAGAGCCTCTGCTGCTGCTGCTGCTGCTTTCCGGGCTTGGTGTTGAGGTAGACTGTAATATCCCCAGTCAGCATGGACCTTTGCCGACGCAATCTTTCTATTGACTTCCCAAATTGACGGGCGGGCGGAAAGGCCAAGGTGGGGCTGGCGGCATCCACCCGTTCGTCCAAACTGCACCGTCCCACCAGCCCATGCAGGCACCAGAGCCGCCAGAAGCAACCATGGAAAAAATCAAAGCACGCGCTTTTAGCCGCAGATAAGAGGGATCGAGTTGCGTCTTACCAGGTGTCATGGGCGGAGATGCGCAGTTGGACCACTCCAGAGCCGGGAAGCTCTCGGGCGAGCAGACCTCGGCCTTGACGCCCTCGACGCTGTCGAGGCCAGAGAACATGGGGTTCAGGGGCGTGGAGAGCATGTCGCAGCTGCCGGGGCTGCCGATGACGCTGCCGGAGATGGACAGCGGCGGCGTCGACGGGTAGAACATGCCCTCTCCGTCGTGGATCTCGGGCTCCAGAACAGCGGTGGGCTTGCGCGTCATGGGCTGCGGCGACGCCATCGGGGTCATGACTGAGGGGTAGCTGGTGACGGGCTTGGCCATCTGCTGGTGGTGCATCATGGGGTGTGCCGGGGGCTGCGAGCAGGCCGAGCCGGGCCTCGAGTAGATGGGCGTCGAGGGCAGGGTCGGGACGACGGGGAACATCTGCATCTGGTGCTGCTGCAGGCTCGGGTGAGGCGCGAAGTGGCCGTGCATGTGTTGCCGGCTGTCTGGCCTGGGCTCCTGGCTGTAGTAGAAGAATGAGGCCGGGGCCATGGACTGAGCCATCATGGAGTCCATTGTGACTCTGTCGGGTATCAAGAGGGTCAGCAAACCAGTCCCCACCCTCGCGCCGCAACCCCTTCATGGCTCGCCATGAGCTGGCTGCCGCTTGAGAGAGCAGACAGGCACCCACCAATGCTTTGCTAGCTCGAGATGTCTAGGCAGCTCTCTCTTTCTCTCTTTCTCGTCGCGTGTATAGTGATTAAGTATAGTTGGTCGCGGTTGTTGGTAGTTTGTACAGCGCTAGTCTGGTGTTGCTTCCAGTATGATTGTTGCCGAGGCAGGCTGGCCTAAGGAGGGATGGTCGGTTCCGGTCTGAAGGAAAGGACGACAGTGGGATCGAACTGTCTAGTGGTCGAGGACTCGGGGTAGGATGGTGTTGTACATGAACTCGTCGGTCTGTGAGGCGGTCTCCAGTGATGAACTCTCTTTGCTGAGGCTTGGAGTATATGTGTATAGAGAGGGTGCGCGCGGGCCTGGTCTAGATGAAGTAGTGTCTGGGTCGAGACCAAGAGAAGGACGAGCTCGTGAAGATATCTAAAAGAATGGCATGGATGTAAAATCCCAAAAAGGCGAGCCCCGGAAGAAACAAGAACCGAAAGAAGCAGAAAATGCACAGGTCCCTAGTCGACTGTCTTGTCGATCGTAAAAAGTGGAAAAGGAATGAGCGTAGCGAAGGGGACCGTGAGGAGGATAAGTACGATTGCTCCACGAAAAGAAGGCCAGATAAAGAGCGTGGAGAAGGGACAGAAGATACCGTACCGCAGCCGTGGTGTGGGCACTTACCACTTGTCCCTCCCCTGCCCTCCCCACCTTGACCAGCCCAGGCCGTGGCCAGCGGGTGCACAACGATCTGGCAGGTCTAACTCGACCAGGGCCAAGGTTCAGGACGAGGGCAGGTACACAGGTACATGGGTACGTACCAGCCGTCGACGCCCTGGGAGGGGCGCTGGTGCTGCTAGTGCTGGCGCTGGTGCTGGTGCTAGGCGGGCTGGGGTGTGGTGGGAGGAGTGCAGCAGGACTCGCACCACTCACCACTCCGTTACGCGGTGCGGGATCCGCAGGAGCGAAGCAACCACCCCGGTCCAAAGAGGGGACTGGCGTGTGTGTACCTGGCGAGGTGGCTGTTGAGGGCGTGAAGACCGCATGGAAGCAGGTACCTGCTCCGGACATGCACGCTACTGACTGGGTGCGAGGGAGCCCACCCTGCCCTCCCCGGAGAGTGGTCCGCCTGCTGTCGAAGGACGGATGGGAATGGCTGAATGGAGTGCCATGGCCAATCCAACCCACCATGCATGTCTCACCCAAGCTGACATGGGCACGGTGGGCCAGGAACACTGGCACACCTGCCCCGATGGCCCACCGACCAGCACCACGCCCCCCTGTCGGTGTGTCTGGGGCAAAAAAAGACGGAAAACATCTGATGGGGGGTGTCGAGCGAGTGGGCTCGGCGGACTGGATGGCGCAGCACAGTATGTACTATGCTCATTCTAATTCTGGACAGGTCGCCGGCAGCGCCGTGGGATCCTCGGCTGGGGTTGGGACTTGGCGAGGTACTGCCCAGCCGTCGAGACCAGGGAGGATACTTCTCAGCCTTCTTCCATTTTTTCCATCGCTTCTGTGTCGTATCCGGGCTGGTGTTATTCTGTAGAACCATGCTTTCTTTCTTGGCTTTTTTCTTCTTTCTTTTTTTTTTTTTTTTTTTTTTTGCCTCTCTCATTTCATTTTGGCATATATGGCCTGAGCTCTCCTTGTGTTCTTGTGCCTAACAATGCAAAAAAGAACAGGTGCAAACTAAAAACCTTTGGCTATACGTCCGTCTAAATGCGTCCCCGGTGGGAGAAGAACTACACGTGGATGTGCCTCAATCCCATAGATAGAGCTTATCCAATGCTACCCTCCGCTGTTTGCCTAATGTATGCAGCCTGTAGGTACACGATTTTCTCTCTACAGCCGCCAGAAGGCACAGGCGCAGGCAGACTCGAACTGACTTTGATGCATGCAGTAGCCCGTGTGCAGGCGCTTGGTGCACCGAAAAAAGAAAAGACAGAAAAAAAAAAGTAAATAGTCAGGAGGCCAAGCGCGCGAGGCCCCGACAAAAAGAAGGCGCAAAGAGGGAAAATTGTGGCAGAAAAGTTTGGCTGCAGTAGCGCGGTATGAAAAGATGGCGCGGGTGCAAGAGATTTCTGAGCGACGTCAATGGAGTGACGAAAAAGTCAGCTCGGCGAGCCAGACGGGCTCTGGCTGCTCTGGTTGGGGGACGCGCCGTCCATGGCTCCAATGGCTCTGTCGTATCGCCGTCCACGGGTGCATCGCTCTGAAATCGATGTGACGAGGTTGGGAGATACGAGCTGGCCACGGCGTATTGACAATTATCGCCGCCCACTTTCAAAGCCAACCAACCTCGGGCCAGTCTCCAGTCGCAGGCGCCACGGCTCATCCTGGCCGGTACTTTGCCCTGCAAGTCGCATTCTCAATGGAGCAAACAGAAGGCTCTATGGAGTTGGCATTGTGGATTAGGGCCTGTTCGGCGTGCCAATAGGAGTCGGGGACAGTGGAGGGAGCCCGCTACCTAGCGTCAGAGTTGGGGTCCTTTGGGGTGTCGCGCGTCGCAATCTTGGCTGAAATGTGTGCACTACCAAACATCAGACGGGAGCGGTGGCACGACTCCTCGCTCCTCGCACTAAAGGGCGGTCGAGATATGTGTGCACGCACATACTGAAGGCGCATGGTGCGGGCTGCCAGCAAACCACGATGGAGCAGACCAAATCCAGGCCAGGCCCACCCTGCCGGCTCACTGAACAGAATTGGAAGGACGAGCGGGTGGGAGTGCATTGCATAAAGCCGTGCACAAGCATCCATCGATGGCGCTCTGACCGACTGGTCCACTTGGCCAGCGAATAGCTGCTCTGCCGATCACCAGCAATGGTGTGTGGTGGGCTGTGGGCTGTGTGCTGTGGGGCCCATACACGAGCACCTCGGGATCGCAAACAGGCTGTCATCCAGTCAGGAATAAGCCCGGGCCTCTGGCGCTCGCAGGTGATCAAGTCACGGAGGGGAAATGCAAGGTACAGGACCAAAAAAAGAAGCCGCGAGGGCAGAAAAGGGTGTCGAGGGCAAGAGAATGGTTGGCCAAGCAAGACAAGCACGGCGCAACGCTCATCATCGATCACCTTGCAGCTGCACACCCACCCAGCGACTCTGCTCTCGAGATCTGCCTGCCTGCCGGTCCAGCCAACCATGGGGCAGACTGCCGCATCGGGATGGAGGGGCCGAAAAAGCGCGACGGATGTGATTCCAGAGCGGCGTTTCGCGTCTGCCTGCAGCCTGATTGATGGCACACGCCGAGACGAAGGCGATCCCCATCCAGGCACCGCCAGGAACGAAACAGGCCCTCTCCTCCCGTTGCCCACATTGCCTCGGTATTCGGGCCACCCCGCCTTCGTCTCAAATGCGTGCCCTGGCAGTTCGGATAAGGCTCGGGGGAATACAATCAAAAGAAAACGAGGCCAGGAGGCCCTGTCGGCGCCCTCACTGCCCATCTCTCTATCGATAGTGCATTGAACCTGTTGAACATGCGCCCGCCAGGCATTTTGGTCCACGAAATAAGACATGGGATAGAACCCGACCGAGGGCAAGGGTTTTGGGGGCCGGAGATCGCCTCTCGCTACGCCTCGCTTTGCCAACTGACACCGGCTCCTCCACAGAACAGAAGCAGGAGCGTTTCCACACCTGATTCCAAGAATAGAGCCAGGCCATTATGGAGAACACCCTCTCGTTGCGAGACGGCGCCCGGTATGAGCCGCCCGTCTGGTGCTCGACTTTTGGCGCCACGCAGGTGATCAACATATTCAAAGCAACCACACGCAAGCGATTCAGAGGATTAGAAGAGGAGGTGGGATCAAGTATAGAAAATGGTGCGTTGCAACGGACGCGCATGCACACGAAGCAGAGTGGGCGAGCTGCATGCGTTGGGGTTGTTTGTGTTAAAAATTGCTCATGTCACCACACACACACACACACACACACACACACACACACACACACACACACACACACACACAC
>PYSR01000358.1:0-16744 GCA_003049425.1 Magnaporthiopsis incrustans | reverse complement strand
CCCCCCACTGCCCCGCCCAAGCACCCCTGCAAGGCTGGAATCCTGGACGCCCTCAAGCTCTCCCTCGGAATGCCAGTGTCTGCAATGATCTGCTTCCGCTGCCACGACCCACACACTCGTTGTGATACCAGATCAAGGGAACAACGCACGTCGGGTGTTACACCGGCGGTTTAAAGATGGGTGGCGTCGACAAAACATCCACCGAGACTCGCAATCCCTCGGTCTCTCTCTTTCTCTCTCTCTCTTTCCTTCGGCCCCTGATTCTCCCTGTTGCTCGACTGTTCTCGACCTGCTTCGCGCGCTGTTTGTTGCCTCTACCTGCCGCCCCACTTCCCGTCCCGCATGGCAGTCGCTCGGGGGTCTCAGCGGCCGACCGAGACGACTATGGAGCCGGTGACAACACCGACAGGGACTCCAATTCGCAGGGCGTGTAACCGATGCCATGCCCAGAAGCTCAGCTGCAGGCGCATCGGGGATGAGCCCTGCGAGAGGTGTATCCGCCTCAAGACCGAGTGCAAGTCCAGTCCTTCGCTTCGCTATCGGAAACAGCAGCCGCAGCCGCAACCAAAGCAAAAGGCTCAGCAGTCACAGCACCATATTGGCTACCTTGGGAGGCAACCACATGACGTGATGGCCGAAAATGCGCCCCACGCAAGCAGAGAGCAGCCTGCAATATTGGCCAGCCTGGGCAGGCGAGCCAGCGCAACTGGTAAGTCAGCTTGCCAAGAATGCCCACACAGCTTGTTGGGCAACAAACTACACGCTGGTGTGGTTTGTCAGGGGCCCCGTCCTGGCTTTGTTACCGGCATGGATGGAAATGCTCACAGCCAGTCTCGACACAGTTACGTCCCCTGGCCTCCTGCCTGAGAAAGCCTGTATGACGATAGACGACCTCGGCGACGCGCGCAACAGGAGCCAGCCCCACCATGCCAGCATCTGTCCTGGTACGGCGGAAGATAGCACCGCGCTGAGCATGGTAGGGTTTGCCTTCGGCATCGACACGCGGCTTGACCCCCTCTTTTCGTCAGGCAGCCCCGGCGAAGGCAACCACAACATCCCACCTTCAGCCTCTATCGAGCACATGGCCCACGCCGCCAGCGATTATTCCCCTCGCCAGGGGTACGGCCCCACTACCATCAGCTATCCTTTCCATCAGCCGACAGGCTGTCAACCCGCCTTCCCACTTGCACTCTCACTCAAGCGCCACCAACAAGGGCGAAACCAGGGTTCCCTCCAGCCTCAGGCAGGATCCCCACCAGGGGCTCTCGAGGCTCTGGGCCATGGTGGACCGCAATCACCGCAGCGACGATCCATTCCGGACTCTATCACGCCCGGACACGCGGCCCACCACAGCGCCTGGCTAGGCCTCATGTCCGACCTGAACAGAGAAACGTGGGAGCTCAGCCTGCAGGTTCCACACCGCGCCCCGCCGGAGAACAGCTTCGGCGTATACAGTTACACCCTCTATGAGGAACACAAGGCCGACTCCGACGATCAACGCCCTTTTCCGCTGGATCAGATGTTCGGTCTGTCGCGGAGACTACTCGAGACTCTCAGAATACCCGCGGCGGGCACGGGCCTCGGCTCCTCACCCTCGTCTCACGGAGGTATTTCAGCTGGCGACTCTTCGCCACCCTCGCCACCCCCACTCGACCAGGCGGCCTTTGCTGGTGCTCCCTGGTGGCCCGGGGAGGCCGGGACAGGCCTCTCCTCCGCCACGCCCGCAGCCTCGGTGGATTCGGGGTCGGTGCTTCTCGCCCTATCGACCTATGTGCGGCTGATTGACCTCTATCACCGGGTCTTTCAGCTAGTTGACGAAGAGATATCCTCATCCAGCCGCGGTGGCGGTCAGCTGGAGACCTTCAAGCTCTGCAGGCTGCCGGATGTCTCCCTGGGTGGCATCTACCCCGTCCCGCCCTCCCCCGTGCTGCAGATGACGGTCACCGTCAGGGTAGCGGAGGAGTTTCTGGGCGGGCTGCGGGCAGAAATGGACATGCTCGGCTCGGACCTGATGGCGTCGTGCCCAGTGAGAGCTTGGACACAGTCGACGGCTCCTGCTCACAACCCCATGGCAGGTGGCGACGCCGGTCTGACTGCCAGCCTCGGCAACGCCTCCATCTCCTTCGCCGCCGCCGTCCAGAGCGCCATGTTCGAGGTAAAGGTGCAAGAAGCGAGGATCCGGCAGGGTCTCGGAGCGATAAAAGCCAGGCTGGAGCGCAGCTGACGCGAAATAGAGGAGGGGAGTTTGATAAACAGCAGCGGGCGGCAGTGCTTGGCCCGCGATGCTACCAAAAGTGACTTTGGGATCAATACAATGTACACGCCGTTCAGAATTAGGTAATTTACGCGGCCACTTAAAAGAAATATTACACGGCGTCGGGGCCTATCACACCCGAATCTCACTGCAAGAATAAACGAGAAAACAAGCACGGGCCCACAGACACGTCTCTCATGAGAAACCGACTTTAATCCCCGTAGCATCATCTACCCAGACTCTTTTTGAATGGCACAGAAAAAGGGGCATGGTGATGACTGTGTTCACGGGCATGTTTCAAACTGAAAACACCCCTTGAACGCGACGTCCGTCTGTACTGTCTTGGTGAGAGAAAGGGGCAAACGAAGGAAAAAAAAAGGGAGAGGGAACAACAACAAACAGCACGGCGTCCGTAGTAAGTCAAGAGAGCGCATCATCATCACAGATCAGATGCACAAGGGATGCGTAGTGGTCCACGCGGGGTTGTTGTTGTGTGACAGGTTGGTCCGTCAGACCATGTCTTGAGAACAGAGTGAGGGATCCGACCCCATGAAGCGGGCCCAAGCGAGCCGTGCCTGTTACTTCCCTCCCCCGGCCAGAGTCAGGGAGACAGGATTTCGTTCACGGTATGAATTTGATTGCCGGCTTGGAAGCTGGAAGCGAGTGAATCGTCGCGGAGAGGGTCCCTGCCGGCTGATTCGGCTATGATACTACGAAGATGCACACGCTCTGGATCCGATTCTGACCCGGGGGTGACCACCACCTGTGTTGGCTGTCATTATCTTGCTCCGCACGAGAAGTCTCACTTTGGCTTTTTTTTTTTTTTTTTTTTTTATCTGGAGAGATAGATATAATTATGTGGGGATGGACTTTTCGCCTCGCCAGATATTTAGGCCAGGTACACCGACCGGCATGGCGACATGGGAGAGAAAAAAATATGGAGAAAGGCGTGGGTGGGCCATCATGGTGTTCGATGATAGGCTGGCTGGCCGCCTTGTTCCTGGCCCGTTCTTCTAGTTTCCGCCACCCTTATCAACCACATGGCATGCACTCACACTCGCATACGGGCAGGCACATACATATGTAGGCGTCCATCCGCCCGCCCTTGCCTGCATGGTTTGCGGACCCTGGCAGGGGCACTACAGCATCTGGCTGCGCCGCTCTGCTGGGCGCCTACACTACTACGTACCTGCATTGCGGCGTCGGAACTCCGATCCCGAATCCGCAGCCCAGAAGCGACCACCCACCACCCACCCAACCATACCTGGCGAGCTGGGAGGCGGCTCAAAAGGGAAATATTGTTTGTAGAGAACGTAATTGATAACCATTCAGTCATACTCCGGGTAAGAGTAGAGATGTTTACGCCTTGCGGCAGGGTCCTGGTCCACGCCCACCACGCGGCTGAGGCTCCCTTGAGGAACGTTTTGTGGCAGGTAGTGACGCGTGCTCTTTGACGTACCGTACGTGTCTGGCACACACACGCGCGCGCTCTTTGTCTCTTTGTGTGCGTGCATGTATGGGCGGGTTGTGGATCCGATGGGGGAGGACAAAGATACACTGCCCTGGTCCAGGCACGCCGAGGGAGGGCAACTGCAAGTGCAAATCCACCGAGAGCACCCAGAAAGAGAAGGGACGGCTCGACGTACTCCCTTCCGGTCCTCCCGCCCTTTGTGCTGCCTGGATCGGGTCCTATGGCCGCTCTTTCTTGACTACACGCCCTACCTCGACAAAGGCATGCTTATCCGTACCCCTTGGCGTTGTCGCCGCGGGTGTGCTAAAGGCGGTTCTGCCTAACTGAGCCTGATATTTGATAAAATTGGTAGAAAAGTTTGTGTGGCGATTTTTTCTTCTTCCTGGCATAAAATCCTTGGGCCGTCCTCCTCGTTCCTTCCTTCCCTACGTCTTCTTCTCCCCAACAGTTCCCTCTTCTCGAGTTGCCACTTCCAGGTTCCGTCCATTTCTTCCTTCCTGATCCGGTAGCAACAGAACCTCGAATCAACAAAATCCCGTCCCCGGGCATATCCCCAAAATGGCGTGCGACATGCCTCCAAACGAGCCGGTAGCCGTGATCGGCAGCAGCTGTCGGTTCGCAGGCGGCGTAGACTCGCCCTCGAAGCTCTGGGATCTGCTGGAGAAGCCGAGGGATCTGTCAAGACCCGTCCCCGCAGATCGTTTCAGCGTCGGCGGCTTCTACCACCCCAACGGCGAGTACCACGGCACCACAAACTCCACCAAGGGCTACTGGCTAGAGGGAAACCATCGCGTCTTTGACACTTCCTTCTTCTCCATCACCCCCAAAGAGGCCGAGACCATCGACCCCCAGCAGCGTCTGCTGCTCGAGGTCGTCTACGAGTCTCTAGAATCGGCAGGCTACGACCTGAAGCAGTACGCGGGCAAGAAGGTGTCCGTCTTCGCCGGCATTATGACCGCCGACTTTGACACCCTCTGCCAGCGCGACGATCTGCTAGGCTCGCAGTACCTGGCGACCGGGAACGCACGCTCCATAATCTCCAACCGCATCAGCTACTTCTACGACTTCCAGGGCCCGTCCATGACCATCGACACGGCCTGCTCGGCCTCCCTGGTCGCCCTGCACCAGGCCGTCCTCAGCCTCCGCAGCGGCGAGAGCGTCATGGCCTGCGTGACAGGGGCCAACATGATGCTGGCGCCCGAGCAGTTCATCGTCGAGTCCAGTCTGCACATGCTGAGCCCGTCGGGCCGGTGCCAGATGTGGGACGCCGGAGCGGACGGCTACGCACGCGGCGAGGGCGCCGCCTGCCTGCTGCTCAAGCCGCTCAGCCGCGCCCTGGCCGACGGCGACGTGATCCAGGCCATAGTCCGCGAGACGGGCGTCAACTCGGACGGCCGCACCAAGGGCATCACGATGCCGAACCCGGTCGCACAAGCAGCGCTGATCAGGGACACTTATGCGCGCACGGGGCTCGACCCGAGCCGCAAAGACCACCGCTGCCAGTACTTTGAGGCGCACGGCACGGGGACGCACGCCGGCGACCCGCGTGAAGCTGCTGCCATTGCTGACGCTTTCTTTTCAGCTCGAGACGACAAGTTCGACCAAGATGCGATGCTGAAGCTTCCGCCGCTCAAGAAGAAGAAGAAGCTCCTTGTGGGCTCCGTCAAGACAGTCATCGGCCACACAGAGGGCGCTGCCGGCCTGGCTGGAGTCCTCAAGGTCATTCAGGCCATGAAGCACGAGACGATTCCCCCGAACCTCCACCTGAAGACGCTCAATCCCAGTGTCAAGCCCTTTTACGACAACCTCGAGATCCCAGTCTCTGCGACTCCGTGGCCAGAGGCAGAGCAGGGCCACCCCCTTAGGGCAAGCGTCAACTCGTTCGGCTTTGGAGGCACCAACTCGCACGCCATTCTTGAGCGGTACACGCCCGGCATCCACGACCCCGTTGGTGTCCACTTCAGTCCGGCTGGAGCAGCATCTGTCTCTCCCACCATGCCACGGAAGCTGCAGCAGGCCAGGTTCCCGCTGCCTCTGGTGCTGTCGGCCAACTCGCAGCATTCGCTGTACTTGATGGTGGAAAAGTACCGAGACTTCCTCGCTCGGAAGGTCGATGACTTCTCGTCTCCCCACCTTTTCTTGGCGCTGCTCCGCCGCCTTTACGCCAAACAGGGCCCTTTCCCCTTCAAGCTGACAATCGCGGCCGACACCGTCACGGATGCCATTGCGAAAATGGACCAGCTTCTTCTTGGCGCATCAGCCTCCAAGAATCTCCAGCTCGGCGCGAGGGCAGCAGCTCTCCGGCAGCCACTGTCACCGTGCGGAAAGCTCAGGATTTTGGGCATCTTTACCGGCCAGGGAGCACAGTGGGCGACAATGTCGAGAGACCTGCTCCTGAACTGCGATCGATACAGTCGCTCCATCTCGGAGCTGGACGCTGTTCTTCGCTCGTGCCCAGACCCCCCGGACTGGACGCTGGAGCACGAGATCCTTGCGGATCCTTCAGTCTCCCGTGTCAATGTTGCCGCCATTTCTCAGCCCCTCTGCACTGCCCTCCAGGTCGCCATGGTTGATCTCCTCTCGGCACTCGGTGTGTCGTTCCACTCCGCCGTCGGCCACTCTTCCGGCGAGATCGGGGCGGCGTATGCGGCTGGCTTCATCGACGCCAAATCTGCCATACTGATCGCCTACTACCGGGGCAAATTTGCAAGCCTGGCGGGCCCGAGAGATCTAAGTGGTGCAGTGACAGAGGACGGAACAACAACAGCGTCTAAGCAGAGCGGTGGCATGGTCGCCGTCGGTCTCTCCAGGACCGAGGCGGAAAAGCTGTGCATCCAGGAGAAGTATGCGGGACGCATCGTCCTTGCTGCAAGCAACTCGCCGTCTAGCGTCACCCTCTCGGGCGATTTTGACGCCGTCAACGAGGTCCGGAAGGAGCTCGAGGCGGAGGGCAAGTTTGCTCGTGTGCTCGCCGTCGACACGGCCTACCACTCGCACCACATGGCGCGGCCGGCACTCGAGTACAGGAATGCCTTGCTGGCGTACGGTATCACACAGGCACCCAATATTGCAGGCGGCCGCGAGACGCGGTGGTTCTCCTCCGTGAACGAAGGCTCAGATGCCTTCGGTGCTGCAGCAGAGATCCAAGCTACGTACTGGGTGGACAACATGACGAAGCCCGTACTCTTCCGAGAGGCGCTGGAGAAGGCTTTTGATGGGGATGGCTACTTCGACCTTGCCATCGAGGTTGGTCCGCACCCGCAGCTAAAGGGGCCCGCGGTCCAGACTATCGAGGCTACGGCGGTATCAGGACCCGAAACCAAGATCCCCTACTTAGGCGTCCTCGATCGCAAGAAGGGCGACTCTGCCGCTTTCTCGGACTTTCTTGGCTCGCTCTGGACCACATTTGGGCCTTCTGCCGCTGGAGTTGGCGCCGCCATAGCTTGTTCCGAGTCCGAAGATGTGAAGCCTGACGAGCTGCCCACTTACCCGTGGGACCACTCCCAGATTCACTACAGGGAATCCAGGATATCTCGCCAGTACAGCTACCGAACCCACGCGCCGCACGAACTTCTTGGCGTCCGCACCAGGGACGATAGCGGGTTCGAGATGAGGTGGAGGAACATCCTGAAGCTCGAGACAATCCCATGGATCGAGCATCACAAGTTCCAGGGCCAAGCGCTCCTCCCTGCCTCAGCATACTGCGTCATGGCGCTCGACGCCGCCCGAGTCCTCCTCAACGGCCGGCCCGCGGCTCTGGTCGAGCTGCAAGACGTCGAGTTCGTCAACGGCATCACTATCGAGCCTGGAACATACGGAGTGGAGGTGCTGTTCACGCTGAGCGTCTCTTCGCCCTCCAAGGACTCCTCCCGCTCTCGCAGCAACAACCCCCAAGAGGTTGAGGCAAAGTTCACCGTCTCCTCCGCCTATGCGGATGGCACGACGCCGCTGCGCCAAAACTTCTCGGGCCGGATGCGCATAGAGCTCGGAACGCCGTCCGCGGATGTGCTGCCGCCCAGACCGTCCCTGCAGCCCGAGACCATGACCGTCAGCCCTGATGGCTTCTACAAAATGATGGCCGGCCTGGATCTGGGATACACGGGTCCCTTTCGGGGAATCGAGACGATTGAGCGGCGCTTCAACTTCGCGTCCACGACACTGCTCAAGACTCACCCGGAGGACACGACGACGCTCAAGGTCAGCCCGGCGATGCTGGACACGTGCTTCCAGGCGTGCTTCTCAGCTTTTTCGTCGCCTGGCGACCGGGCGCTGTGGACGCCGTTCCTCCCGCGGAGCATCTCCAAAGTCCGGTTCAACATGGCTGTCTGCGACAGAAACGAGGACGAACTGGACCAGAAGACGCGGGTCGACGCGCGCCTGACCGATTTCCGACCCATCTCCAAGCAAGGGGCAGCGACCATCACGGGCGACATGGCCGTCTACAACAGCAAGGGCCAGATGGAGGTCCAGATCGAGAGCATGGTGGTCGCCTCGTTCGCGGCCACCAAGCCCGAGGACGATTACGAGCTCTACCTACACACAGAGATGCAGCTCGACGCCGAGGACGAGATTGCCGGCATGGAGGCCTTTGACCAGGACAGCGCCGAGGAGGAGCACCGGGTGCTCGATGAGAGCTTCGAGCGCGTCATGTCCTTCTTCCACAAGACCAGGGCCGCGAGCAGCAGCAGCCAGCCGAGGAGGGCCTCTGTGTCCAGCAGCCGTAGCAACGCTTCTACGATGGCATCCTTCGAGCCGCCGCCCTTCATCGCCGAGGGCCTCGCCAGCAGCCCCTGGCCGCACGAGACCCGCGAGTCGCTCCGCGAATTCATCGAGTCGTCGCGATACCCGGCGGCTCTTGAGCTGCTGAGCTCGCTGGCGGCCAAGCTGCCCTCGCCGATGCTCGCCCCCATGATTCCCACCGTGAGGATGGAGGCGCAGACGCTGTTGAGCTTCCAAAAGCACATCCAGACGGTGACGTGCCAAATTGCGCACCGCTACCCGCGGATGCGTGTGCTCGGAGTCACCGATCCGGACCTGCACCTCGGAGAGCACATCCTGGCTGGCCTCGGCTCGTCTTTCCTCCGCTTCACTACCGTCGGCGCCGACGAGCGGTTCGACCGCCGCGTCCTTCGCAACATGCCGCAGACCATTCGGGATAAGATCGTTGCGAACAGCGACCTCCTCCTCCTCCTCGGCGACGAGACCAAGGCCGACGACGATAACGACGCGGACACGGCGGCGGCCTACGACATGGTGGTCCTGTCCACTTCTGTCATGGAGCCAGGCCAGGCGGCCGCTGTGCTCAAGGTGATCCGACATGTCATGAAGCCCGGCGGATTCCTGCTCATGATACACACCACAGCGAACCCCTTGAAGGACAATATCAGTCGTCCCTTGGTGGGCTCGCCGCCCAGCGCTGTGGACAACAGTGGAGCCCTCACGCCGCCCGACTGGCCCGACGCGCTGGAGGACAGCGGTTTCGTCAGGGGCCCAAGAAATGCAGACCAGTCCTTCCCGCCGGGATACTCCCTCATCGTCAGGCAGAGAGAATGCGCCGACAAGAAGACGCTGCGCCTTCCCTTCGGCCCTGCCGGCCCAGGGCCTCTTGGGGCGGTGGACACGCCGGCGCGCAAGGCCGTCTTCGGCCGCCTCACGGCACAGCTCCTGGTGGTCGGTGGCGGCTCGCGCCAGACGTCTAGCCTGCCCGAGCAGATTGCGGACATGGTCGAGGCGTCGTGCGACAAGGCCGTCTGCGTCGCGCGCGCCTTTGACGACATCGACCCGGCCGACATTGCTAACTGCACCGCCGCCATCGTGCTCGCCGACCTGGACTCGCCCGTGCTCTTCGGCATGACCGAGGAGCGCCTCGAGACGCTCAAGGCGCTGGTGAGGCCCGACATGCGCATCCTCTGGGTCGCCAGCACTGCTGGCGGTAGCGACGGCAGCAGCGGCGCCGAGCAGTCGGCGTCCTTTGGCTTCGCCCGCACCCTGATCGCCGAGATGCCCAGCCTGGCGTTGCAGATGCTAGACCTGGACACGCTTGACGGAGACGCCGCGGCGATGATTGTCGAGAGCTTTGCCCGCCTGTGTCAGCAGGCTTCGATGTCATCAGCTAGTAGCAGCAGCAGCAGCGGAGGCGGCGGTCGTGACAACGACAACATGCTGTGGTCCTACGAGCACGAGATCCATATCAGGTACGGACGGCGCCTGGTTCCTCGTGTGCTGCCGTATCAGCCCGCTATCGACCGCGTCAACTCGGCCCGTAGGGTCATCACGACGCCGGTCAACACGGTCGAGAAGAGCGTCGAGATCGTCCCTGTTCAGTTCTCGGACGGCCCAGTTCACTACGAGGCCCGCTCCGCCGACTTCAAGCTGGAGGAGTTCTTCACCATCTCAGTCCGGGTGCTGTATAGCGCCGTCACCCCGTTCAGCGAGCACAGGGGTTTCCGGTACCTCTGTGTCGGAAGGACGCTGGAGCGCCACGGAGAGGGCCGCGCGGTGGTGTTTTTTTCGAGCAAGAATGCGTCGCTCGTCCATGTCGAGAGTCGTGATATCTACGATGCGCCGCAAGAGGGTGTATTGAACTCGTCGCTCTTTATAACATGCCTCCTCCGAGCTCTGAGGGCGAAGATTCTGTGTCGAGCCCTGGAGCAATGGGCAATCATTTGGCCTCGAACCATGGTCCTCGTTGACCCGGAGCCCTCCCTGTTGGAGTCGCTGAAAGTAATGGTGTCGGCCGCCACGCCATGGCGGCAGGTCATCACTGCCGTCACGCCCAAGAAGGAGGTGGCGGATGCGAGCAGCGATTACATCTACGTCCATCCCCGCTTGTCACTGCGAACACTCAAGGACTTGCTGCCAACCTCGGCGAACTTTGTCGTCAACTGCTCGCCGGACCATGAGGCCTATGCCCGACAGATCGCCGCCAGATGCCTGGCCAAGGGACCGGATTCACAGTATATCCCCTGCTGGTATGAATTCGCCAGCAGCCTAAACCTCAGCGGGAACACGAGTATAGACTGCCCCCGTGACGTGGAGCGCATGGCGACCGCGGCCATCGACGTCGCCGCCGACCTGATGCTCACCGCTGGAGCCTGGGACACCACGGCGACCCTTGCCACCATCAGCGTCCCGCAGCTGCTCGAGCGTTCAAACATCACCGCGCTCTCGTCCTCGCCCGACGTCGTATTGGACTGGCGCGCCGAGAGGACCGTGGCTGTGTCGCCAGCGCCGTCCCCGGCTGGCGAGCGGCTGCTGCGCCCCGACCGCACCTACGTGCTCGTCGGCATCACCCGCGACCTCGGCCAGAGCCTCTGCCAGCTGTTCGTCGACCTGGGCGCCCGCCACCTCGTGCTCGCCAGCCGCAACCCGCCGGCGGCAGACGGCCTGCACTGGGTCGGGGCCCTGCGCGCGCGGGGCGTCGCCGTGGCCGTCGAGACGCTCGACGTGGCGGACCTGGACTCGGTGCGCCGCTTCGCGGACCGGCTCGGGCGCCCACCGGTCAAGCTCCCTCGCGTCGGGGGCGTGGTCAACGGCGCCATGGTGCTCGAGGACCGCGTGTTTGCGCAGATGACGCTCGACACGCTCAACCGCGTCATGCGGCCCAAGACGGTGGGGTCGCAGAACCTCGACGTCGTCTTCGGCGACGCCGACCTCGACTTCTTCATCATGACGTCGTCCTTCGCCGCCGTGGGCGGCCACGCCGGGCAGGCCAACTACGCGGCCGCCAACATGTTCATGAACGCGCTGGCGGCCGACCGCCGCCGCCGCCGCCGGGCGGCCTCGGTCCTCAACATCGGCGTCATCTACGGCCTCGGGTTCCTGCACCGCGAGCGCGGCGGGCTCTACGCCGGCCTCGAGCGGGAAGGCTACCCGCCCATCTCGGAGCGGGACCTCCACCACATGTTCGTCGAGGCCATCGCGGCGGGCCGGCCGAGCCGCGACGCCGGGCCCGAAGCCCTGACGACCGGCCTCAGCCGGTATCGGGTCGACGGCCCGAACGAGCTGCACTGGCACCGGGATCCCCGGTTCTCGCACTTCACCACCGCCGCCACTAGCCGCGGCGAGGACGGCCAGAACCAGGGGGGCCCGGGCCAGCAGCAGCAGACCAGCAGCAGCAGCGCACGCCAGCGCGTCGAGCAGGCGCGGGACGAGGACGAGGTGCGGACCGTGGTGCTGGCCGAGCTCGTGGCGCGGCTGGAGGCGGTGCTGCGGCTGGCGCCCGGGTCCGTGGCGGCCCAGGACGACAGCGTTTCCGGGCTGGGTGTAGACTCGCTCATGGCGGTCGAGATGCGGGCGTGGCTGCACAAGGCCACCGGGCGGGACGTGCCCGTCATGAAGATCCTGTCGGCGCCCACCATCGGCCGGCTGGCTGGCGACATTGCCGGTCTGGTTATGGCCGGACGCGGGGTGTGAGGAGGGCTGGGTTGGGATTGGGGCTTGTCGGTGGCCGAACCGGTTTGTTCTTTTTTCCGTGGGACTAGATGGATTTTGTTCTTGATTGTTTGGGAACGTTTGGGAATGTAAGACTAGATAGAAATTCGTTTGGGAAAACTCTCTTTTCTTTGCGGAATCCTATTTTTGTAATGTAATAATTTCATTGTTTCAACAAACCTTTTTGCCAGCTCGTGACTCTTTGACTGACACCTCTCGACATTTGTCATGTAGCTATTCCATGGTTTGTACCAACATGTGCAAGCTCTTGAGTGACTCTGACAATCCTTACCTCTGGTCTTTAAAAGCGACGCAGCCCGTGCCAGAGTCGGCTAACCTTGAGAACTTCTGCTGCACAGTTGATACCTCATCCATCGAATATATAGAAAGAAAACAGAAACATGAGAAACAACAGCCCGAGAGCCCTCGCCTCCCCGGCGCCGCTGCTGGGACACGCGCATGCCCGTCGCAAGACGGAGGGAATCTCGAACTCGTCACTTTTCTTCACATGTCTCCAGGGCCGCTAGACACTTGACAGCGAGGTCAACATATATAACCCGACAAGCGTAATAAGAAACCATCAAGCGGCACACCAAGAACGGCTTCTCAACCCACAAGGCACAACATGCAGCGCTAGGCTATAGCCACCACACAAAACAAGCCACTGCAAGTCGCGCCCCGCCGTCGTCAGGTGCTGCCCACCCCTGCTCATGCGGCGCCGCACCAACTGTCGGCTCAGGGACGATTGAGGCGGCACCACGTACGAACGGCAAAAGGGGTGGTGCTGCTGGTGGCCGCAGCCCTGTCGCGCAAACGAGACACGGACAGGAGCAGCGTGGAACTGGACCGGGTGGGTGGGTCATGGTAGTCTGCCCAGACGCCGCCGCCGAGTTCAAGCGAACAGGCTCGAAATTCCCGGCCGAACTGCTCCCGACTGATGCCCGCCTGGCCGGCCTACCTACCTAGTTTCCACAGCACCACCAAGCGCCAGCCGCACACCCGCAAGAGCAGGCATGTACCGCAGACTCCCGCCGGAGTCGAGGGCATCGTGGCCCGAGCCTGATAATAGAGCAGAGTCAAAGGGCTCTGGGCAAAGCGCTGGTGAAGCGCAAACCAAGAGCTCCCCTCAATATACCCCACGCCGACGGGCCGCCTTGGCCGTCTCGCATCCTTCTTCTGTTGGGGATGCCAAAACAATGCGAACCGATGTCGCCGGCATCACCAGAGCTGAGGGCCTGGAAGATGACGCAGCCCGGGGCCCACGACCACATTTCACCTTTTGAACTAAGCGCGCTCCTCCCTCTGTTCCTTGCTACAGTAACGTGACAGAAGTCTGTTCCAGTCCGACAGTGCACCATAGTAAACCGCGCAAACACAGGAATTTATAAATTAAATTAAAAATCAACCAAAATAGGTAATAATATTTTAAAATAGTAAACCTTCATATTTTACATAAATATACCCTTTTAATAAGTTTATTTTTATAAATATGTTATATTTCGCAAATAAAATGCTTATAAACATTTAAACGCATATTTTCCCTTCCCGCACTGTACATTTTTGCTGTGGAAACTGCTTTCGCACTGTGTAGTTTAAAATTTTATTTTTCTAAATTATTTTGCGCCGCACATGTACGTCGAAATGATATATAAATTATATCTTGTATTATACATAGGTAAGGAAATGCTATAATACTTTATTTTTATTTTTACAATTTTATTTGCATTTATTTGTTGTACTTTAAAATGCGTGGCTTCGCCGGCGCACTGTGGCGTAGGAACAGACTTTTGTCACCATACTGTAGTAATTATTAGAGATATCTCGCAATCCCAGGCGACTATACCCGGCTGCTCTCCCTCGACGGCGACAACAGCCTTGACTTTCCTATGATCCTCCGCCGGCTGATGGCCACCATCGACTGCGCCTCGCCGCCCATGCCCCGCGACCACCGACGCATACGCGCTGCCTCTGGGCAAAGAAAGAACCGCAAGATCTATCCAAGGAGAGCTCCAGGGCCGGTTCGATTCGGCCGAGCTGGAGCGCGCTGTCAGAACGCGGCCAAGACGAGAACAACACCCTCCCGGCAGCTTCGTCTGTGTGATTATAAACAAGCACGCCAGCGAGAACAACCAAGCGTCTGCCCGAGAGCTATCCCTCTCCGTGCAGCGGCACTTACGACATTCTCGACTCGATCGACTGCAATATGGCCAGCGCGTCGCGCCACGACCTTTTCCGCCTGGTCTCGAAGGGGACCAATGTCGACACATTAGCTTTGTGCTGCGGGCTGAACTGGTTCGAAATTGTCAGGAATGGGTTGTCGCAAAGGAACGGGACCCACGCGGGGGACCTACGGTATCAGGACCCCGGTGCGCGTTACAGAGCCTCGCCCGGCCCAGGCCAGCGAGTGCTCGTCAATCCCTGCAACGCACCTGTATATACAGAGCCAGAGAGTCACCTACTCTCAACCCCTCTCCTACTAGTTCTCAAGGAGGTAGATTCAACCATGTACGGTCTACTGCATGCACCTCTACTTTGCAATATGGGTACTTTCGTGTAATTAGAGACCATAGATGCAGCATTATATGTACTAGAGCCAATGTAGCGGAGATTTCTCTCTGGGGTTTTTCCCCCAGGGCTATCAAACATATTGTGCCCATCACCCATTTACTGCCAGGGAAACCCTCCTCTGTCGGTTTGTATGTTTTCTCGTGATGTACCTTGGCTCATCCAAGCAGACGCCCAATCAAGCCGCGTCCGAAAGGGGACTGCTGACCTTTCTGTACTTGCTCGACGACGGCGGCGCGCCCCTGGGCCACTCCCCGACAGGCTTGTCGTGATTAAAAGACCAGCTGACCGACATCTCGGGGCTCAGCTCGCCGGACCCGAAGCGCCTGATCTTGAACAGGATGCGGTTGCCGACCAGGTCGACCTTCAGCGGCATGTCGCACACGCGCGCGGCGGGCGGCACGTCCTTCTCCGTCTTGACGCCGCGGCCCGTCATCTCGCGCGCCGCCTCCTCCTCGAGCCGCACGATCTGGCCCGCAATCATGCACGCCATGGTCGGGTTGAAGATGTGCTCCGCCCCGGCCGGCAGCGACCGGAGCCCCGCCATGGCCCGCCGCCGTATCGCCGGGTGCCGGCACTTGATGGCCAGCCCGTACAGCATGGGCGTGATGGAGATGTAGATGTTTGTGCTGACGCCCGGCGGCTGCGGCGCGCCGTCCCGGTTGGCCAGCGCGAGCAGCTCTACGGCGCTGTCGACCTGGTCCGCGATGCGGTCGGTGAACTGGTCGTACGCCATCTCGTTGCCGGGCAGCGTCTCCGAGTAGGGGATGAACGTGATCCCCGACTCGTACCACAGGCGCATCAGCTGGATCTGGCGCCGCTCCGTCTCCGTGGGCTCGTACGTCGCCGTGAAGTTGTCCAACGCCGTCAGCCACTGGTTCAGGCGCTTCGCCATCGGCCACTTTGGCGCCCTCGGCTCCTTGTCCTCTTGGGTTCCCCCCGAGTAGCCGCTGTCCGTGTCGTCCGCTTCGTATTCCTCCTCGTACTCCTCCTCCTCGAACCCTCCCGGCGGGAAGTCCGCCAGCAGCAGGTCCATGCTCGTGGACGCCTCGAGGACGCTGTGGAACACCGGCTTCTCGCCCCTCTTCAGCAGCAACGGCGGCGGGCCCCTCCCGGACCATCTCGCGACCGTCTCGGGGGTCTCGCGCGACAGCGGGAAGCGCGGGACGGGCCCCAGGTTCGTGAAGCTGCAGCCCTGGAGGGCCAGGGTCGTGAAGAGCGGCCACAGCTGGGCGCGGATGAGGTGGCCGCTGGGCGACCAGGGCGAGGTGCCGCGGCTCATGCTGGGCACGCTGCCCTCGTGCCACTGCGACAGGATGACCAGGCTGCTGCGCATGTGCGCGTAGCCGCCCGTGTAGCGGCCGCGCAGGTACTCAAAGTAGATGCACAGCAGCGCCGTCGTCAGCGTCACCTCGAGCCCGGCCCAGCCGCTGCGGGCCAGGTGCGAGTTGAGCAGCGACACGGCGCGCGTGTACTCCCTGTCGGCCCGCAGCTCGAGCGCCCTCACGCGCGAGAGCCCGCCGCCGCCGTCGGCGATGAGGTGCGGCGACGCCACGTTGAAGCTCTCGTGCAGGGAGCCGAGCGCGACCACCATGGCGCGCACGGGCTCCTCGCGGTGCACCATCTGCATCACCACCGTCCTCCAGAAGCCGTCCTCAAAGTAGCCGTTGAGCTCGCCCACCGTCCTCTCGTGGAAGAAGCTGAGCGACCGCCGGCCGGCCGGGTGGACCCCTGGGAGCACGCCTGGCGTGGTCCGGCTCGAGGGCAGCAGGGGAGCCAGCCCTCCCTCGGTCGGCTTCCTCTCGGCGAGGCCCGTCACCTCGACCGTTGTGATTGGGTAGCCCTCGCATGTTCGGCCCGTTGTGGTGCAGCGCAGGCAGGCGGGCCGGGTCAGGTCGCACCGGATCCGTCGGATTCTGTTCGAGGGCCCGGGCCATTGGGTCAGCCAGGGCGTCGAGGGGTCCAGCGGGCGGCCCTGCAGCAAGTTCCTGCCATGACACAGGCTACAGCACGGGCGGGCG
>PYSR01000357.1:0-17154 GCA_003049425.1 Magnaporthiopsis incrustans | reverse complement strand
ATTGCAGGGCCCAACCCCAACTGAACGTGCACCCGTCGGTCCCTGTGATAAGCGCTATGCACCTTGTGCACCCGCTATATTTTAACAAATGCAACTAGCAGTTTTTCCAGCAAATGGATTACGTTTTAAAAAGCTTTTTTAAAAACGTATTTAACAAGCGAATTTACGCTTAAATTTTTAAGTTTATAATTAAAAGTTTAACTTATAACGTTAAAATGCTGCTTATGGCCTTTTTAAAAGATTTTAAAAGTCTAAACCTGAACCGGATGGAATTTTTTAATAAAAGGATTTTATAAATTTTAATTAAATATTTAAAAAAGCGTGGAATTATTGTACCGGGTAAATTTAACATAAAGGTTTTAATTAAATTCGGCCTGTTATTAACCGATACGGATAGCGTTTAAAACCTAGCAATCGGGGGAATGGTAAAGATTTTAATAATAAATCGGTAAAATAAAAGTAAAGCTTTTAAATTTGTAATTCTGCTTGCGAAATTATTCGTTAAAAGGAAGTCACGTAATGTACCGCCTAATAAGAAATAATTAACGGGTATTTTTTAAATTAAATAAGCGCATAAATAATAATATGCAGCTTTTTGCCACGGTAAAATTACAATTAAATATAATAAAAATTTATTTTAATCCCGGGCACGTTTATTAGTTATTAAACGGGATTTTTTAAACGAAAATAACATATTTTATAATTTTTTAAATTATTATTATAAAAATCGCACATTTTATTAACCGTTGCCTAAGAATGATTGCATTATTTCCCGATTTAATGAAATTTGTTTTTTTTAATTTACCGTGTTAAAAAAGCCAATTTTTAACCATATCAGGCTATAAGCTAGATTTTTATTACCAAGCTTTTTTTAATTTGCAAGTGCAAGTAAAAAACCAAATACCGATTGTAAAATTAATTACTATAACTTTTATTCCTATCCAATACCAGCTTCCGTTATAAAATATTAACCCGTACCGCATGCTGCTATTATTAAAAACGGCCAATGCACCGTTTAACCCGAGCTTGTTAAAATCGTTTCGTAATATATAAAATAAAACGCACAAGTACTTGAAAAATTAATATAATATTTTAAACGATAAGGTTTTAATTTTTACGAATATTTGCAAGGCGTTTAGTATTTTTTTTTACAGCTTTATGCGCTTTTTTTTATAGCTTTTACAGGCCGTGTTAAAAATTATTTCGTATAAAAAATAAGGAAAGATTATTTATTTAAAAAAAATTATTTTAACTTTTAGTAACATTTTAATATAAAGGTTAATAAATAATAATATTATATAAATTAAAGCTTAATAACGTTTTAAATTATTAATTTAAAAAGTATAAACGCAGGTAAAAATAAAATAACAATGCTTTAAACCTTTATAAATAAATTCCGCGTTTTCCAGCAAGTTTTAGGCCCTGCTTATTAATAAAACCATTAATTAATTATAAACGTCCTTCGTGCAATTCAGGAAATGCCCAAGCTAAAAATGGCCTTTTTACGGTTAAAAAAAACGTTTAAAGGATTAATTTTACAATTTCGCAATACTTTTTAAATAAAAAAAACGTTAGTATTTATAACACCCATTTTATTAAACGAAAATTTAAAAATAATACTAAAAACGATCGGCGTAACGGTAAATGGAATAAAGGTGGCTCGTTTAAATTATGCTTTTCCAGCTTCCGCAGCCGTAATTCCAAGTGCTAAATTTACGTAAAATCAAACTGCCGTTTTATGCAACATATTTTAAAAAAATAGCGCAATTTTAAAAAGCGTTAAAAATGTAAATGAAAAAGCCGGAACGATTAAAAAAAAGCTTTAGGCAATTCCTTTTTAAACATAAAAAATATAACGAAAATAAAAACGATAATATATTTGCAAACAATTAAAGGATTTAATTAATAATTAAACCCAGCAATTAATTAAATAATAAGGAAAAAAAAGCATTATTAATATATTTTTTACCCTTATAATCGCAACCTTTTTTACGCATAAGGCTTTCCAGCACCGTGTTTACGCTATATTTATTTATTAAGTAATAATTAAAATATGGCTTTTTAAAAACGATTATTATACTAATACGTATTTTTTATTAAAAATAAATGGTACGGCATTATTTTAAATACCGGAGCAGCTAAAATTTTAACCGCCGGCTTTATACAATTCCAAGCTTTACAATGCCATTTGCCCGATTTTTAAATGGCCACGGGCAAAACCAAACGCCATATTTAATTCGGATTAAAAAAAATGCTTTTTAACCTCGGGAAAATTATAATAAAAATCCCGGTTGAATCGGTAACTTTTTATATAATTTTTATTAACATTTTATTCCTGCTTTGCATTAATAACATAAATAAATTAAAAGTTTATTTTAATAACATATGCAACGAGCTTGTAATAAAGCACGGTAAGCACATTTTAATTATAAAAAGGTTAAGCCATTTATAGCTTCTTTTTAACAATTTAACCTATTAAAAGCAAGCATTTTATTTTTAATAAATTTTAAAAGCTTAAAACCGTTATCCTTAATAAAAATAAAATTGCAATAATTGCACAAGCGTTTTAAACACCCTTTTATTAATTAATTATAGCACGTGCTAAATTAGGCCGGTTATTTTATAAATTGTAACGCTTTATAAATAATTAAACGCATGTGCTATTATTATTAAATAATAAATTTCGCGTTACCACGCTTTAAATTTACGTTTAAAAATAACGTTAATTTTAATTATAAAATAATTATTAATGTTATACATTTGCATAATAAATAAGTATTTTATACAATTAACGCGAGTATTGCATTTAACGCTGCAACTTTTTTTAAAAAAAATTAATAAAAAAAACGTGGGAAGCTTTTAAGCGTTGCTGGTTTAACATTTATTTAAAACTTTCGGATATTATATCCCACAATACCGGTATTCATTTCGCTACAAGCAAATTTTAAACCAAATTAAAAATTTTTAAAATTACGTGCTACTAAATCCCTGTAAAAGTTTATTAATTAATTAGCAAGGTTAAAAGGTATTATAAACTTTTTTACCGCGCGTACGAGATTATTAAAAGGGAATGCCCTGATATTAAGCTTAATTTTACGCTTTAAAAAGCAATAAAAGCTTTAAATAATATTGCTAAATTTAACAGTTTAATCCTTATTTTACTCGTTTTTAAAGCAATACCCCGATTTATTGCAAATTTACCGCTTATAAAAATATAAGTTTAAAAAGCGGCAGCAATTATTAAAGCCATAAAAAAGCTGCACAAATTATTTATTAAACGTAAAATAAATAACGTTTTAAATACCCGCAACGGCCCAAGCATTTTAAATATGTTGCTAAAATTGCTGGCGCTGAAAAATGAAATTTTCGTGTATTAAAAAAGGTAAAAATGGCAAAAACCCTCTAAAATGCTGGTTATAATTAATAACAAAATCACGGTGGATATGCTAAATGGGCCAATAACATTTTATAATACCGTTTATAAACCTTATTATAAATCGGAAAAAGAGCAAACAGTAGGTTTAAAAAAATAATCTAAACTATTTAAATACCCAGTATTCGTTATGCCATGCTTTTAAAATAAATTTTGCTAAAGCGCCGTACAGCAAATTAATAAATCGGTAAGCTTTAGCAAAAACGATTTAAAAATTGGAAAAACGCTACCGCCTTTAAAAAAATAAAAACGATTTTATAAAAGCATTAAACCATAAAAGGGCAGCTTTATAAGTTTTAATAAAACCAAATTAAAAATTAAAATAATGGCACCACCTTTATAATATTAAGAAAAATTAAAAAAGGCATTTAAGCCATTGGCGCCCCCGGTTAAGGCATTAGCATTACGATATTAAAAACGACCATTGCGTAATCCAGCGCCGGAAAGTATACCAATAGCGTTTATTAGCGCGAAAAAGATGGAATTTATGCGTTTAGCGCTTTATTATTAAAATAATAAAAAAATTACGATACCTGGCAAGCCTTTTAAGCAATTAAATAAAAAAAAATTAGCAATTTGCTGGCAAACAATATAATTAAATTAATTAAATAATATTAAATTAATAAATTGGCAAAGGTTTTTAAATCATGCATGGTTAAAAAGATTAAAAGAATAAATAAAACACTTTATAAAAAGTTAAAGCTTATAATCCAGGGATATAATAATTAAAAAAGGCAATGCTGCTTATATAATCCTTAACAATTATACGATGCAATTAACGCTTAATCCTTACGCTTGCACCAACCCTTATAACTATAAGCCATTAATTAATAATTTAAAATATTAACCAAGCATATATCTAAACTAAAACCAAGCTGTAAAGGACCATTTATTTGCGCCTTTTTAAAAAATTACAATACTATTACCCCTTAAAAATCCTTTTTCGTTTAATTAAACCGTTTTACGGATTAGTTAAAACGGGATTGCATTAGTTTATTATATATTAAAAATATTATAAAAAGCGTTTAAATTGTTCCATATTAAATTATAATTCGTGCTTATTAATTTTAAAAATTGGTAAAAGCTTTAAAACTATGGGCATGTAAATAAACGATACGTTAAATTTAAGCAGTAAAAAATTTATAAAAAAAAACAGCGCTGTATAAAACAGGCTTTAAAACGAAACTGAAATTAATTTTAAATCCAGGTGATAAAAGTAATTTTAATAGCTGCAAAATTGTAATTGGAAAAATAACGATTAGCATGTAGCAAAAGGGATAAACGGATCGATTTAAGCTCGTGCCGTAAAAAAATAATAGCATTTAATAATAATATATCGTTTAACGCGCATAAAGGGCATATATCAGCTCGATATACTAGTTAAAAGCCGTATTTACCTATTTTATAGCTGCATAAGCTAAAAAAAACCCTTAAACAAGGATATTACCAAGCTTAATAAACGCATCCGTTAGCAGATTAATAACGCAAATAAAAGCTTTAACTACGTGCAACTTGGTTTGGCAAAGGCACGACTTTTCGTTTTTATAAATGGATTTTTCGCAAATAATTAAAACCTTAATTTATAAATCGGGTTTTTGGTTATGCTTGGTATTAAAAACTTTATAAAGCAGGAAAACAGCTTTTAAATTATTAAAAACATGTTTTATTAAAGCTTTATTAAATGCAAAAAAATACCACGAAACGTTTTTACCAATAAAATTTATAAAATGGTTAATAAATTTAACGCGGGTTATATCCTTAAAATTTCGCTTACGGCAATTATTAAAAGGTTAAATTTACCCTTATATAGTTTAATAATTTGCATAAACAGTTTTTTTTTATACCAATACCTTATTTAATTTGGAACAATAACGAAAAAGCGTTTTATAATAAATATTATAGCTTTTTAAGAATTTTACGAGGGTAAAAAGATTAATAAGGTTAGTTAAATTGCAAAAGCAAATAATCCTGTAAACGCAATAATAAAAAATTTATTAAATAAAGCTTTAAAAGATTTGGTTAATTTTAACGTGAGAACGGTAAAAGTTAAAATATGGGTAAAGCGAAATTATAAATAAAAAAGTGCCAGGAATTGCAATTAATTTTTTTTATAATAAACCTTAAAAATATAACGCGATAAAATATAAAATTAAACTTTTTATAATTAATAAAAGCGGTAAATAATATAACGTAAATAAATGATAAACCTAATCCTATAAATGCGCTTTTTTTAATCCCTTTTATTTCGTATTATTATTATTATTTTGCACCCCTATTAAAACCGCAGCATTTTATATCCTTAAAATAACTGCTTGGCCCGTAACATTACGCTTCATTTTCGTTATCGTAAGGAAATTATTATTTATATCGGTAAATAAATTGCCTTTATTTTTCTTGGCCAGGATTAGCATTATTTTATAAATAATCCGCCATTTATTAAATTTTTACAATTAAATAATCCATATTGGTATAATACATTTTAAATTGCTAACCCATAAAATAAATTTATAAATTTACGGCGCATTCCGTTATTTTAACGCTAAATCGTAAAAAAATTAAAAGCTAAACGCAAAACCAATAAAGGATTAAAATAATATTAAATTAATTTAATAAGTAAAATTTTAAAAATTGAAAAATTTATATAAGCTTGCACGTATAGCCTGAGGCGTATAATTAATACCATTTTTTAACTGGGATTTAATTCCAGCATTTATTGCCATTGTTAAAATTTAGCATTTTTCCCGTTAAAATTAATTTAAAGCATTTTAAATAAAAAATTAATTTTAAATCCCCTTTTTTGCCGTGCCTACTTAAGCTTAAAATAAGTAATTTAAAGTTTTTACCTTTTATAATAAAACGATCGAAAATTTTAAAAACGATTTTACCTTTACCCTTATTCTTTTTAAGCGTAATAAGTTTAAAGCAATTTTTAAATAACCTAAAAATGTAATTAATAATTTTAATAAACGGTTAAAAGGTATATATATATATAAAAGCAATTTATTATTATTTAAAAAGCGTAAAAAAAGTTATATCCTGCTTATTTTACTTATTAAATGGTTTACTGTAAGCTTAATATGCTAAAAGCTTAGCAGGATTTTTATTTTTTTCGTTTTTATTTTTTTAAATAGCAAAATTATGGTTAAATTAATTAAATAGCCCAATTTACTCCTTTATAAAATCGGCGTAATTAAGCACACGTTTTAACGCAATTTTATCCGCAGCAAATTAAATTTTAACAGCCTTTATCCTTTTTATAAAATTTTTTATAAAAAATTATATTTTTTATTTATTTTTTAACAGGTTTAAAATAATTAAAAGCGGCGGACGCAATTTTAAATAATTCCTTAAAAGAATTCACGAAACTGGTAATCGCGACGGGATTAACGATTGCTAAAAGGTTTTGCGCAAAATTAGATACCGGATTTTTGCGCGGAATAAAAACAGCAGGAGCGATAATCGGAGCGCGAAAAAAAAGCAGCATTAAAAGCTTAAAAACGCTAGGCTTTTTAAAAATGCAACATTAAAATATTAACAATTGTAAAATTAATTTAAAAATTGTTAAATTAAGCTGGGAGCACCGTTACAGCCAAATTTTACGGGAAAATTGCTTTAGCTTTAACACGATTATTTTAATTAATAACCTTACCTTTTTTATTAAATAAAAGAAGATTATATAACGGCGCCAGTTTTTAAAAATAACGGCTTTTGCGCTTTTTAAAAGGACTCGTCGCTAATTTTTTGCTTACTGCTATAACCGCAGCAAAATTGTAAAAATATTAAAAAAAGGAAAAAAGCGATTAATAAAATAACGATTAATTAAGTGGGATTTTAAGGCAGGAACAAGGTACAGGATAATAACAGGGTAAATTAATAATAAAGTTTACCGGAGCAAATTAACAGGGCCGTCAATAAGGTGGGAAAAATGCCTTTTATAATTATGGACCCTACCTTTAAAAATTATAAAAGTGGTTAATTTAATTGTTTTTTATTAAAATAATTAATTAAATAACCTTTTTCAGTTAAAAACCCGCACCGGCTCTACGTTTTTATTATTATCCTTTATTTTAATAGCCCTGTAATTGCCAAATTACCGAAACTCCATTTTACCGCGCCCTTCCTCTCCGTCATTTTACCTTTTTTTCACCTTCCCGTTTTTCACGGCAGGCATTATAACCTGCCGTCCCTTTATTAAATAAAAATCCGGACTCCGGATCCGGCATTTTCCTTTTATTAAATCTCCTTTATTTAATGCTTCCGGAAATCATATAAATCACTGGAATAAGCATTTTAAAAAAAGGAAAAAAATTTATAACGCCCGCGCATAAAAAGAAAGAAGTGCCGGTGTTGGAATAGCATTTATGTGCGCGTGCGATCAGGAAAAAGGGGATCTTCAGGGGAGGCAGCGGGACCCTCCAGGTCCCGTGCCCTGTCACCTGACGATCAGGGGATCGCCTTTTAAGCGATCGCCTCCCTGTACATAAGGCCTAGTCCAAGGACCTACTTCTGCAGATAGATCCTTTCCCTCTTTATGCACAACTAGAGGACCGTTTCCCTAATCACAAAGATTATTGTTCATCACTTTTAAAAAGCTCCGAACTGTTTGTAAACAGGAGTACCCACTCCTACCAACATTTTATTTTATTTTTTTAAATTAAACCTTACGGTTGTTTTTTTCTAGCAAAAAGGCCATGGCCAACTGGTTTATAGCGGTTTCGCGGGGGCTTTAAAGCTATTTTACCGCGCGGTATGGGCAATTAGAAACTTAATATTTAAAACTTTCGCACCGCCGATAGCGCCTTTTTGAATTCGTTTTTTAAGCTCCTTTTTAATTACTTATTTAACCCTAGCAGTATTTGCCGCGGGCTGGGTTCCTTTTTATTATAACCGGGTTGCGGCGTTTATTCCCGTTATGCGTACGTTATCATAGTTCCGTGCTGGAGGCACGGGTCGNGCGTACGTTATCATAGTTCCGTGCTGGAGGCACGGGTCGAGGGCTCAGGGGTGACCCCTGAGCCGTTTCCATGCCTATATAACGGGGGACAACTCCCATAACGGGAGCAACCCTTTCTTTCCTTCTTTCTCTCTCATTTAGCAAAATAATATCATTTCGGCTCCTACTGGTAATTAATTATTAACTTGGCCTATTACATTTTTGCTAAATCTTTTCCCGACCGCGGGATTATAACCATGGCCACCCCGGATTCAAGCGCCATGGAAGGCGCTCCCATTCCGGCCACCCTTACGCTCGATCAATTAAATTTAGCGGCAATTATCGCGGATTTACAGCAACGATTAGCTGCTTCCGAGGTAAAGCTGGCCAGATTTTAAAAAAAAGCCAACGAGGCTTTTATTGCGTCGCGCAACGAGCAAAACGTTAAATTAAATTACGCCACCACCCTGCTTATAACTTTTAAACAACGCCCCTTTAAGGACCTTTTCCCGTACAACGGAAACGGGCAAGGTTTTAATGCGTGGAAAAATGTTATTAAATATAAAATAATGCAAAACGCCGAATTTATTGGCAATAAACGCGATTATTACAAGTACATTTGGGCTTTTTTTATATAAATAACCTAAAAAGTAATCCGCTTATATTACGAAACGGGAAAACCCTTTAACCGATATAACCTTTTGCAATTCCTAAACCATTTTACCAGCATTTTTAACGACCTATACAAAAAAGTTAAAGCTTTATTAAAATTGGAAGCATTTAAAATAAAACCGGGGTAAATTTTCGCTATTTTTATTATTAAATTCGAAATTTTACTAGCTGCGGCCGAAGGTATTGCCTGGGCGGATAAAATTAAAATTAATTACCTTCGCTTGCGCATTTTAAACAGGATCCATTTTGCCGCTGTTTTGGCCGAACAATAAATATTATCCTATTTTAGCATAGTTAATATTTACCGGTAAATTGCCCAAGCATTAAAAGCAATTAATAAAAATAATAAATTAAATAAAAAGGGATTGCATTACCACCCAGGATAACGGGGCACGGATAAATTGGAAAATACGCCTATAACAGGCTAATACACGACGTAAACGAGATTTAAAAAATATAAAAGACAAGGCTTTTATAAACCCAAGGCCCCTTGGGTTTTCCAGGAGGTGTTCCGCCAGCGACGCGAAATAAGGGCGTGTTTAAATTACGGAAGCCAGGAATATAAAAAACGAGCATGCCGTTACTGCAGCGCGGCTAAATTTAAAACCATTTCGGTGGGATTAATTATAATTACCGGCGCCGGGGCAGGAAATAAATAACCCCTGATATAAAATTTAATTAAGGACGGACGCTACAGCAACAGGATAAAATAACAACCGGAAAAAAATATTTAAAAAAATAAAAAAACGAGCTAAAAAAAATTAAACGTAAAATAAATAAATTTTTATTTTTAGTACCAACTTTTTTTAATTTAATTAAATTTATAAATGTATAAGTGAATTCCGGTTATAAATATTTCGCGGCAATAAGCGAAAATTTTACAAGGAAATTTAAAATAAAAAAAATATAATTTTATATATTAAAATAAGTTAGCATGGTTTTAAAACGTATATCGGCGGCAATTATTTAAATAGTTAAATGCATAATAAATTTAAACGAATAATTAATCCCGGCCTTATTTTATATTATACCAGGGATGCTTAAAAATGTTATTTTAAGCATGCTATAAATAAAGCATTACTGCGTGAAAATAAACGCAGTAAAAGGTTTTTTCCGGATAAGGGCGGCCCGGAGCATAATAATTAAGGAATAACGTAAGCGTTTAAAAAGCAATAAACAATTTAATTGCGTAATTGGTAACGTATTTACCGCGGTATGCAAAAAATAATGTAAAAATCCGATAAAAGGCTATAAATTTACCGTTACGTTATTAAAAAAAATTTTATAAATCCTATTAACGATAGCAATAATTATAAAACCCGGATAAAACACGGAAAAATTACCTTTAAAATTTTTAAATTTCGCGAATTTATTTAATAAAAATAAAGCTTTAGCCTTGCTTTTGCATCGGGATAACCTGGATTATTATATTCGTTTAAAAATAAACGAACACGGAAATATACCGGATTTGTTATACGGCCGGTTTTATAATATACTTAAAAATTAATTGCTAAAATTGCGCCGTTAAATTACCGAGTTTATAAATAAAGGTTAGGTTCGGGCAAATTTTTCGTTAACGGCAGTACCAATTTTAATGGTTAAAAAACCAAACAGGAATTAACGGTTATATATAAATTATAGGGCATTAAATGCTATTATATTATAAAATTAATACCCATTTTCGTTAATTAAAAACATTATTTAAGCTTTAACCGGCGCAAAATAATTTATTAAAATTAACGTTAAATTCGCATTTTATAAAATACGGATAACAAAAAGCAATAAATATT
Organism: Magnaporthiopsis incrustans; assembly: GCA_003049425.1. Taxonomy (NCBI): domain Eukaryota; kingdom Fungi; phylum Ascomycota; class Sordariomycetes; order Magnaporthales; family Magnaporthaceae; genus Magnaporthiopsis; species Magnaporthiopsis incrustans. The sequence goes on along the minus strand of PYSR01000357.1, from coordinate 6,326 downwards.
TAACAGCTTTTTAAATTAGGTTTAAATTATTTAAATGGCTAATTTATTTATTTAATTTAACCGGGGCCCCAGTTATATTTTAACGCTATATTAATGGGGTACTGGGAAATATCCTAAACGATTACGTGTTAATATATTTAAATAACGTGCTAATTTTTTCCTCGGGTTTGCAAAAAAATTATATAAATAAAATAAGGGAAATTTTCCACCGTTTACGTAAAACCGGGTTAAATTTAAATTTAAAAAAAAGCGAATTCGCTATAAAAAAAGTTAAATATCTCGGGTTTATTATTAAAATAAAGGAGGGGATATAAACGGACCCGGAAAAAATTTAAGCCATTTAAAAGTGGGAACCATTTAAAAAATTAAAAAAATTGCAAAAGTTCCTGGGATTTATTAACTTTTATTAAAACTTTATTAATAAATACTTTAATTTAACCGCGCTATTAATAGCGCTTATATAAAAAGGAATCCCGTATATTTAATTCGAATAAATTAACGCGGCTTTTAAAAAGTTAAAGCTTGCTTTTATTCAGGCGCTAATTTTAACATAATAAAATTTAAACCTAAATATTAAGGTGGAAATAAATTGTTTTGGATTGGCACTAGGCGGTTATTTATCCCAGCGCGGCAAAAACGGAACCTGAAAACCAGTAACCTTTTATTTGGCCAAATTAAAAACAAGCTAAAAAAATTACACCATTTATAATAAAAAACTTTTAACCGTTATTATATGCGTTAAAGCGTGGGAATTAAAGCTTTAAAATATAAAAAAGCCTTTTTTTATTTAAATAAACCATAAAGCTTTAAAATATTTTTTTAAACCTTAGGAAATAACCGAAAAGTAAATGCGTTGGTTGGAAATATTATTTAAATTTAATTATAATTTGCAATATAAACCAGGAAAGCACGTTATTTTATTAAACGTTTTATTAAAAAAAAAACAAAATAAATTGGTAAAATCAAGGAAAATAACGGTCCTATGCCCAATTAATCCCGTAATAATCCTGGTATTAATAGCTATTATAAAAGCCCCGACCCCGTTTTTAACGGAACAATTCCCCAAAACCGGAAAATTATTACAAAGCTTCCGAATTTTCCGAAAAGCACTTATGGCTAAATTTTAAAATAAAACGTTTTAATAAAACCCCAATTATAAAGCAAAACGTAACGCGATTTAAAAAAACGCGAAAAAATTCCCCCCGAAAGTTAAAACGAAATTATAAATTATAAATTACGTTATAAATGCGCAAAAGGTTTTACAATATAAAAAATGCGTTTAACTTTTAAATTAAAAACCTTTAACTATTATTATAATATAAAAAATACACGTTTTACCGGTAATAAAGCATATAAGCAAAAATAATACTTTTAAAATACTTTACCGGGATTACCATTGGAAAAGGATAGCTTAAAACGTGGCCCGTTTTATTTATAATTGTAACATTTACAGGAAATCCCAACCCTTTAAATTAGCTAAACAGGGCCTACTGCGCCCTTTACCCGTGCCGGATTAATATTAAAAAATAATTTCCATTAATTTTATAATAAAATTCCTAATAAATAAAAACGAACCGGAATATTTAATAATTATTACGGATAAATTTTAAAATATATTTAATTTAAAACTATGCATTTAATGGGGGCTAAAAAGTATACGGCACGCTTTTATAACGTTTAATAAAAGTTTTAAGGATTTCCCGATTAAATTATTTTAAATAAAAGCTTAAATTGGGTTAAAAATTTTTAAATAAAGCTTTACGCCCAGGTAGGCATTAATTAATTATTATTAATAACATTTTACTTTTAAATAAATAAAGGCACGGAAAAGGCGAATTAAAAAGTGCAACATTATTTAAAAAATTTTATCGTTTTTTTATAAAAAAACTGGCCCGCCCATTTAAACGCTTATTAATTGGCGTTAAATAACCGTAATTTAACGGTTACAGGATTTAATTTAAATAAGCTCCTTTTTAGCTTTAATATTAACCCGTTGCTTAAAAACCTGCAAGGAATTAAACCATTATTAATAAGCGAAAAAGGGAAAATAACCGCTTTTTTTAATTTATTTTAAATAAAAATTTAAACTTGCTTTAACCGTTATAACTTTTATTTAGCAGCAATAAAAAGCCAATATAAATAAATTTTAACGCGCAATAAAAAATATAAAATGGGCGATAAAATGTGGCTATTTTTTTAAAATATAAAAATTAACCGGCCTAATAAAAAATTAAATTAAATGGTAAATAAATTTAAAATGCTAACAATTTTAAACCCATTTAATATTATTTTAAATATTTTTAAAGGCATACACTTTAATTTTTATATAAAATTAATATAACATGCCGCTAATAACCCACTTTTAAATTAATAAAATATTAACACACGATCCGGGCCGGTTTTAATTCCGTTTTTTAAAAACAGGGAACTTTAAAAAGAATTTTTAATCAAAAAAATCCTATTAATAAAAAACGCAAAAGGTAAAAAAAAAAAACAGGCGCTGGTAAAATAAGTTGGGCATAATCGGGCAAATTAGCACCCATTAAAAAATTTTAAAAAAATAAAGGCTTTAAAAAAGTTTAAAGCTAAATGGGGTAATATTAAAAAAAATAACGGTTTAAATTTAAAAAGTAATAAAAGTTATAAAAAAATGTCGTTTAATTAACCACGTAATAAAAAAAGGGCAAAACGAAACGCATATTGCGCAATATTAAACAAGGAGTAAAAAAACGGGCAAGTTTAAATTAATACTTAATAATTATAAAAAAGATAAAAAATAACATAAAACCCAGGCCACGATAAAAAAGCAAACGGTTTTAGCTTAAAAAGGGCACGTTAACTTATAATTAACAATAAAGGATTATATATTTCAAATTTAACAATAAACGCGTAAATAACCCGTTTTTTATTAAATAAACCTATTATTATTAAAAAAAATAATTATTATTATTTAATAAATTGCTATATTTTTTAAAAGCCGTTTTTTTATTTATAACGCGATTATCCCCTTTTATTAAACCTATAACATATTCCGCCTTTTTATTTTAAAGCTGCTGGTTCGCGGTTTAAAAACGAGCCGCACAAGCGGCACGGTGGGCCATTACGTTATTAATTAGCAAGGGGGAATAAAAGCGGGCATTAAATGGATACGGGTAACGGTTAAAATTAAAAATGCGCTAGAAACCCGGTTAACGACGGGTTTCGCGTTAGCCAGGGGTTAAACCTTGGGAACGAAAGCGTTAAATACCATCTTGGCCATTAAACGAATTTAAAGCGGCGGGACAAGGGAAATTGTAAAAATAACAAAGCGAAGCAAAAAGGGCAGCACGAAACGACCTAATCCGGATAATCCTTTCCAAATTAAAAACCACGTTAATAAGCCGCTTAAATACGTTATTTTATTAAAACGCGGTTTAATGTTATATTTTTTACGTAAAAGTTAATATTAATTTATATAAAGGTAAAAAGGAACCCGGATTTAACATGCATATAAAAATATTAAAACTTGTAAATAATATAATCCTGCATTTACTATAAACCAGCACCGCGGCGGGTAAATATAGCAAGCAACGCGAAAAAGGTTAATTTAATGCCCGTAACCGGAGCCCGTTTAATTTAATTATCGGCTAAACGCTGGTTAGCACGTTTAAACTCCCGCTGCCAATGCTGGTGGGTAAAAAAAAACTCCCGGGTTAAAATAAACCTTTATCCTTTACCATAGGTTATTTCCTTATAAGAATAATGCGTATCGTTAATAATTATTTTAAGCATATTGCAATAAATATAGCAAAAGCCCGGTAAAAAGGCGTACGCTTTAAAAAATATAACGTAAAACTTTCCCTTGCCGTAACGGCAGCGATTACAAGTTTAACCGGATTAATGTTTTATATAAGCCATTTACCCGATAATTTTAACCTTTATTAAGCAATTATTGCATTTAAATTTAATTTAAAACGGGGTTTAATATTGCTTGTTATTAAAATTACCCTAAATTTTATCCTTATTAATAACTTAACAATAACCCGAAATTTATTTATCGCGGGCATGCTGGAAAAAAAGCGGGTTAAATTACCTTAAACGTAAAAGTTAAAGTAATAATATATTTTAATAAAAAGATTAATAACGCGATAACCATTTAAATTATCCCCGCTTTTATTATAAGCATTAAAAGCGGATACGGCGGTTATAATGCATAAAAAAGGAAACCGCGGGGCGCGTAAAATAAAAAAAAAACCGGTAACGCTAAAAGGTTAAAATACTCGCAAAAAAATAAAAACGTAAAGCGAATAAAAAGGCAAGGCGGGCGCGCAGGTAAAAAAGGTACTTATTAACACGGCTGCGAACGAAAATAAATATTACAAGAAAAAAAAAAAGGAAGGACGCAAAACGGGAAAACCATTTTAAAAAAAACAACCCTGCCAGGAAGCGAAAAAAAAATAATGGAAAAATAGCATAAAAACAGCGCAAAAAAAAAGGATAATAAAAAAAACGGCAGGTGCAACCCGCCCTGCATAAAGCATGGAAAAAAACCGCCCGCAAACGGCAAATGCAACATAAGCAACCAGCAAATAATGCAAAGCAAAAAAAAAAACGATTAATAATTAAGGGCCAATTAAATAAAAAATACCAATAAAATAAAAAGGGAATAAAAAAACGCTTAATTAAAAAACGAGCCATATCCAATAATTAATAAAAAAGGAAATAAAAAACGACCAATTACTGGGCAAAAAGGAAAAAAGAATAAGCAATAGCCGCGTTAATACTTAAAAAAAGGAAAGGATAACACCCGAAGGACGAGGTTATATTATAATTCCGTGCTGGAGGCACGGGTTAAGGGCTTAAGGGTAACCTTTAAGCCGTTTCCATGCCTATATAACGGGGGATAACTCCTATAACGGGAGCAACTCTTTCTTTCTTTTTTTCTCTTTTATTTAGCAAAATAACATTATTTCGGCTCCTACTGGTGACCAACCATTAGCCTGGCCTATTATATACGTTTTCATTTTAATTCAAGGCCTTGAAAATTTTAATTTTTAAAAAATCCAGCCGTAATTGCACCGTGCCATTGCCATGGTTATATGTTAATTGGGTATAAAAACGTAAAATATGGCTCTTTTTTTAACCGCTAATGCTAATATTTTATAAACCCATTTATAATACGTTTTAAACATTTTACGGCTAATTAAAAAGTTAATTAATAATTAATTTAAAAAGCTTTTTAATTAATAAATTTGCATTTAATCGGTTTAATTTAATTTAACATTTTATAAAAACGTTTTAAATTTAAAATAATATTTAAAAAAGGGTTAAGCGCTTTAGCAAATGCTTTATAACTTTTATTTTACAAGCTTAATTTACCCGGGATTATTATAAATTTAATAAAAGTAAATTATTAATTAATTAAATTAAAATTAGCAATTATTGCCGCCGCAATTGGCGTATACCCGGGCTCGTATTTACACATTTACGTTAAGGCATAAAAAATAACAACTTAACGGGCCTTTTAATCCCTTATTTTTAAGCGTTAAATTAAATTTTATTACGTATAACTAACAACTATGCTGTAAATAAAACGCGGGTTTTTTTTTAAAAAATTAAAACCATGGCAACGCTTTCTGGTTTTTATTTTAATCCTTCTCTTATTTCACGTTAAGTTTAAATCATAGCGTTAAAATTGTAGCAACCGTATTGCTTACCGCAAAAAGGGCAGGATTTAAAAAGGCCGAAATGGTTATAAAAAACGCGGATATTAAAAAGGTTCGCCCGTGCATAAGTTAAAATAATATTAAAAAATGGCGGATTTATTGCGTTATATCGGCTAGCTTGGCCCAAATTACTTGATTTTTAAACTTGGTAAAATTATTGATTACCGTATCCGTTAACGCGTTAACGCGGGCCGATAAAAGGTTTACCGGCAACGAAGGCGGTTTAGGAGGCGCGGGCGGAGAAATGGGTGTTCCTTCCAGGGCCTAGGCTGGATCCATACGTTATCGTTTCGAGCTCTCGGCGCGCCCGCGTGAGCTTTAGCGTTACCAGGTATCTGAAAGGAAATTTTAAAAATATGTAACGGGCCACGCGTAAAGCGGCCGCTATTACGGTACCCAAAAAAGTTTATTTTTAAAGTGAAGAGAAAAAAGTATCGTTAAGCTCCTGGCACGGGCTCGTGACGCGTTTTTAGGCGCCATTAGGCCGTGGCGTCAATATGGTGCAGTCCTGATGGAAGTCGGGACTCACACACGGGCTAGGCCCGTAACATAATAATAATAATAATAATAATAATAATAATAATAATAATAATAATAATAATAATAATAATAATAATAATA